>OY282416.1:1200000-1605000 GCA_958295455.1 Coleophora deauratella
CTAATGTCATCGACACTCGATAAGAGAACGCCTAATTAAGTGAAGGCTAGGAATCAGGGCGATAGGAATGGTATCTTATTGTTGATTTGTTTACTTGTAGCTATGATAGTAAAAGCTATACAGGGTGTTAAAAAAGTGCATTTGAAATTTTAAGGGATTACTCGGAATCAAGTATAGAATACAGGAAAAATATTGGAAAAAATCCGCTCTTCAAATTTTTCTTTCAGCTCCCTGTAGTAAATCTGAATAATGAATCAAGAATTTGTTTGGAAAACTGAAAAAGAAAATTGCAGAGTGGATTTTTTCAATATTTTTCCTGGCTTCTATGCTTGATTCTGAGTAACCCCTTTGAATAACAAACGCACTTTTTTAACAACCTGTATACAGGGTGAATTTGAAATTGCGGAATAAATTTTAACTATGTCTTCTAGGAATGACACTGAATAACTTTCTCTAAGAAACCAATTGCGTCGGAGCAAAAATAATTTTGGACTTACTATACAAAGTTGCCTACTCAGCTCATCGATTTGTAATGAATAGAGATGGGTTTTTGCCCGGGCATTTTTGGGAATTTTGAATAAATGCCCAATAAACGTCCATTTACGCCATACAAATTGAGCATTTATTGGGCGTAAATGGACATTTATTGGGCATTTACTCAAAACTGCCCGGGCAAAAACCCATCTCTAGTAATGAAGAGCCATTTAAAGATGAGGTTCCTGCGTATACATATACATAGCTGCATTTAATATTTAAGTAATTTAAATAAATGAGTTACCTACTTATTCATATAACACAATAAGTTATTTTTAACCGACTTCAAAAAAAGGAGGAGGTTCTCAATTCGTCGGAATCTTTTATTTTTATGTATGTACACCGATTACTCGAAGACGCCTGAACCGATTTGGAAAAAAGTCCAATATAAATTTAAATTTTATCGAAATCGATTCAGCGGTTTTTGAGATAATCAACAAAAACATAGCAAAATTGGAGTTGTTACGATTGAAGTCGGTTGTTTTTAACGTATTTAGCGTGGTCAATTATCACATCACATTTAAATTCATAGCCCCTCCTTAACCCACCGTAATCAGGTAAAAGCTGGACATGATTTAATAACATGCTCTTGCTCATTTTAACATGCGCTACAATTAGAATAACATAAATTCCTTTATAATTAGGGACCCTTTAATTTAACCTAAATATTAATTAATTATTATAATTAATTGTTATCTTAACAGAAATTAAGATAAATATAATTGCTATATAATAATAATAATGCTAATTAGGCTAGTCTGTCTGTTTGTCAGACTAATTTGAGAAAATCAACAAAAACATTACAAAACTGGAGTTGTTGCGATTGAAGTCGGTTGTTTTTTTAACGTATTCAGTGTGGTCAATTATCTTTTACTAAAAAGCGTCGGTGGCGTAACGGGTAGCGACTCCGTCCTCCTAACCAGAGGTCGTGGGTTCAAATCCTGAGCAGTGCACCATTGAGTTTTTCGAAACTTACGTGCATTTTCATACCGACTGCTTTAACGGTGAAGGAAAACATCGTGAGGAAACCTGCACATCTCATTTCGAGACGTGTATAATGGTCGCGTTGCATACGTCCATAGGTGTAAATCTAAATGCCCTACACGTGACCGCGGGTGATGCTAAGTGCAACACCAGGCAACCACCGTCTATACCTTGTGGATAGATGTGCCACACGATAAGAACAAGTTATTTTCTTCTTTCTTCGATATCGAAATTTACAAATGCATTAAATCTTTCCTAAATATTATGCAAACTTTTTGCACAAGTCTTTTCTTAGTGCAAAAATTATGCACTAAGTCTAGGCTAGGACCTTAACACAATGTTTGTAATCCATTGCTTATCTCGCAACTTCGAAAAATACATTTGCGAGAAAGCAATGGACTTCTACTTACTACCTAACCTAACCTAAATATATCTCTCTTCGGCAGGTAGCACAAACCGCGTTCCTCTTTCTCGCTCTCTCTCACGACGTGCTCGAATGGACAGACAAGGAGAACAGTAACATCGGCAAGAAGATCAGATATTACAGAGATGTGCTGTTTTGTGGGTTCGTCGTGCCATACACTTGTGTAAGTATTATTAACTATAATAATAAAAATAAAGCTTTTGTCCTCAGCTCTGCATATTGTCTTTGAGGGTGGTTTGGTTTGAGCTGGCACACGACTCCCGAGATGGAATTACTTTGTTCCGGATCTTTATAGGGTTACCAATCCATTTTTCAGGGGTCTGCAAGCAGGGGTCTTTTCCCATACCTCGGGAAGGTTAGGCCATACTCCACACACGGGGGGCAAGTTCGGAATGGTGGAGGTTTCGGGGCTAAGGGCCAACCCCAGTGTCAGAAGTTTTAAGCCGTCATATAAGGACTCTGATATGGCTTAACGACTGTCATCTAGTCATAACAGCCGGCACCAACGGCTAACGTGCCTTGCGCAGCACTGTATAATTTTAATGAGTCCAACATAATAAGGATTAAGAAGTTTCTCCAGCAAGTTCATACTCCTTAAAAATAGCTCAGTAGGACCATAAAATCATGAAACTGTGGGCCAAATTGGCCAGATGGCCACCATACACCAAAAGTAAAGCTCTTTAGCGACTATTGACTGTTTTATTCCTATTAAAATCTGTACTGGGAGGCAAACCTAGCTCTCAAACTTAGATAAAGGCTAGTAGAAGAGCGTAGTCCAAAAAGCATTACCTTATCGGATTGTCTAGCTAACAATCATCTCTTGGGACAGATTTTAAGTGACCACTTCCAGTCTGTTGCTACCGAAGTGTATTTCATCATACCAAAAGGAAGACTTCCACTGCTGAAAATCTGCTCCTCACACCACTCATCATCAGCCGAAAGACTTCCACTGCTGGACAATGGCCTCTCCCAAGGATTTCCACATCAACCGGTCCTGTGCGCGGTCGCCACTCGAGAATTTTAGTGCCCCAACGGCCATCTGTTCTACGAGCTTGTGCCCCGCCCACTGCCACTTAAGTTTAGCGATTCTGTGAGCTATGTCGATTACTTTAGTTCTCCTACGTATCTCCTCATTTCTGATTCGATCACGTACAGCTACTGAACTTACCACTAAGGGCTATTAAAAACCTTCATCTTTTTCCATCTTTTCCAGTTTGTATTCGGCATGTTTTGGGGACTTTACGCCATTGATCGAGAGCTGGTCTTCCCAGCAGTCTACGATGAGATCATACCCTGGTGGTTCAACCAGTGCGTCCACACCAATATCTTGGTTCTGGTGGTGGCTGAGAATCTTCTGCAGGCCAGGAGGAAGCCCACTGATGAGAAACTGGAGCTCATCATCAATGCTACAGTAGGAATAACTTATGCTATAGTGTGAGTATTTATTACTTGGTTTTTGTTTGGTTCACTTATTACTTTAGTGTTGTTATTTGTTTTATTTTTAACACCTGTAGATGACACAGCTTGATGGATTTTGAATTGCAAAGTATTGTTTAGTTTATCTTGATCTCCACATTGATATTTAGAGAGCTGGAATATGTAATATTAAGTATGGGTTTTGCCACCAATTTACCAATGCAGACTTGACTTATGTATGTGGATAATAAGCTAAACTTTCCAAGAAAATATGGGAAGAGACCCGTGTCCCAGTAGTAAGAACAAAGGTGAAATAGGTTGTCATAAAAGCAGAATATTTAACCCAGCTTTAACCACCTCTATAGCATATTGGTCAGTCCAATCACTTCTAATAAGGTCTTTGGTAGGGTTCCTGACAGAGTTCAATTTTGCAGGGCTTAGTTTGGTTGATGGTTGGGCATTTTCGAAGCTTACCTGACTAGTTACCACCATCATACCCTCAAACATTAGTATTAACGGCATTAATTAGTTAACAGCATTAATGTGTTAATAACGTTGATGGAATATATACAGGGTGTAACACAAAGGTGTGATAATACTTCAAGGTTGGCTTTTACCCATCAAACTGAACAACTTTTGTTCTACAACTTTGTTGAAATTGCAAGTCAGCTGATCGATTTGTATGAAAAGTCCAAAAAAATTTGCGATTTGAACAAAGTTGTAGAACAAAAGTTGTTAAGTTTGATGGGTAAAAGCCAACCTTGAAGTATTATCCCACCTTTGTGTTACACCCTGTATATAACTAGCTCCCTGTGGAAATCTTGGTAAGCACGTTTCTATCTCCGTCATAATCATCATCTACCATCCAGTGAGATTTTACTGAGGGCATACTAATTGTGAGAAGAGATGCTAAATTAGTAAGATGACTTACAATTTTTTTTATTTGCAGATATTACTCAATATACTTTATCGCTGGACGATGGCTCTACAACGTTTTCGGTATCATGAACTGGTGGCAGGTGTGCCTCTTCCAAATCATGATCTGGACTTCATCTTATATCTTCTACATAATGCAGTTTCCACTGAACAGACTCATCCATGGTCCTGAGCCAGAAGTTGAGAAGCCTTGCGAAAAACCCCAGATAAATGATGTCTATGGTGATATTAAAGAAGTTAGTAAGAAAAACGGAGAAATTGCAACTGAAAATGAAGAAGTTACAATCAAAAATGAAGAAGTAAAAACAAAAAATGTAGAATATGGAACTGAAAATGAAGGATTTGTAAATGAAAATGAGGAAGTTGATAAAGGAATGGAAGGGGACGATATTGATAGTAAATTACCTTTCTCAAGTAAATCGTGGAGTTTGAAATATAGAAATATGAGAAATCAAACGGAAAACACCAATCTATGATAAAAACTATTATAACAGTTATCCCATTTAATTAAAAATTACGATATCAAAATGTCATTGAAACGCAATTTCAATAGTATTACTAAAAACCTTGAGTTTATCTGATATCTGTTATAAAAGTGATAATAATAGAAATAGTGGAATAGTTCTACGATGAAAAATAATGCTTTTTATTTAATCATGCATAAGTACTTCTTATTACCAGAGTCTGCGACAGAGAAGTCAGGGTTATGTTTTTAAGTGACTGTTATAATAAGACTATTAGATTGTAGACACTTTTGTTATACCTAATTGGTGTTGTAGTAGATTTATTGTAGATTTACATTTAAGTAGAAAAAATACATTAAAATCAGTCAAGGAAAATTTCGTAGCTATTTCGTAAAAAAATGAATTTAATAAATTAAAACACAGACTTTTACAAATTCATTTTTATTTCTTATTTTTTGTAGAAATATACTTACACATAAAATGTTTTCTTAATGCAATTAATAATTATTATTTTACAAGTTAAAGTTTACACATTTATCAGTACTCAGAGAATTTTGGGTAACCTTTGAAAAATATTTATTTTTCGTCTTAAAACTACACGTAAGGTAACGAAGAGTATTTTTATATTTATTTTAATAAAATGTCCTTATAAATTAATAATATAAGGTAACGAAGAGTATTTTTATATTTATTTTAATAAAATGTCCTTATAAATTAATAATTGGCAGTGATGAAAGAAAGTTAGCTTTCAGTTTTCAATCTTAAATATTAATTTAAGTAAGTACATTATAATTAAAAATGACTATAATTACCGCACTAAATTCATTGAGTTAAAAACCTGTAGCTTTTATGTTTTGAGAAAATCTGCAGGTTTTTATTATTTAATTTACAAATTTTATCTCCCAAAGGTTACCAAATGTAGGTATGATTAGAATTCATCAACTATTATCCAATTTTTTATGACATTCCAAGCGTCGCAAATATTTCCTCTTTTATTAACATAGAGTTTTGTGTTCTCATGATTAAAAACCCCCTTTTTAGGGGCGATGAAAAAACTTTCTCTTCAACAATTTTTGACACCGATTAGTATGAAAAGTATATCTCACTTTTAAAGGGAATTTGCTGACCAAAACAATAATTAAGTATTTTATTTACAAATTGAGATCTAAAAATTCTTTTAATCTTGATTCAGGATACTACGACCATTACGACTTAAATTTTTGGCCGTTTTTCTCAACTCAGTTTTTTGCGACGCTCACTTGCAACCGTACCCCCCAAAACCACAAATTCAATAAAAATCACCTACAACTTGTCTGTACACTAATTGCCTAGGTTGTCTCGGTATTCCGTCGTCATATACTCTCTGTGGTTGCAAATAAAACGACGAAGGAGTTCTTATACTAACTCCAGATATCTGTGGACGCTTCCTCAGTTGAATCGTGGATATATCTGATGCAGCGTATGTTGGTTCCTGCTGGAAGTTACTTCTGAATCTGCTGAAGGTGTAATCTCGATCTGAAGGCATGACGAAGCCACTTGGTGTTCTAACGCTTACTGCTGGTGGCAAATTTGGAGCTAATGCTTCATTTAGTCTGACGTCATAATCATTATCTATTGAATCAGCTAAATTTTGCTTTATAGAAATATTTTCTGGTATCAAAGGCTTTCCGGTAGCAGTATAAGGCTTAGATATTTCTGGTTTTATGTGTGCCTTTGGGATAGATTTGAACACCTCTGGCCTCTGCTCTTGTATGTTATAACCTAGTTTTTTAACCGGTTTCTCTATTGGTTTGAAAGGTGCTTCAGTTTGGTATTTATTATATTTGATAGGTATCGCTGTTGCTAAGTATGGTTTCAAATAATCACCAGGAGCTAAGGATGCTTCTAGTCGTTTCTTAGTAGCTTGATAATGGTCGTTGTAGCTACTAAGAACTTTTGTTGCTAAATGCTTTGCTCTTTCCTCAGGTGTAATTTGGTCAGTTGCTGTTGTAGATTTAGTTTCTGTTGTTGTTGGAGTTTTGAATGCTGTTGTTGTCGGAGTTTTGAATGCTGTTGTTGTCGGAGTTTTGAATGCTGTTGTTGTCGGAGTTTTGAATGCTGTTGTTGTTTCTGGTTCCGGTTGTACAGTTGTTACTTGTTTTTCAGTTTCTACATACGTCTCAGCTGTTGATACTTGTTGTTCATCTTCGTGTTTACCTTCATAATCCTCTATGTTTTCTTCGTCGTAGTACTCTTCATATTCTTCTGTTGCTTTATCGTTTTCTGTTGTTCGTTCTGTTGCAATTGTGGTGGGTTCTTTTGTTGTAGTTGTAGTTGGAGCTGGAGTAGTCGTAGTAGTAGTGGTGGTCGTTGTGGTTGTAGTTGTAGTGGAAGTGGTAGTAGTAGGTTTAGGGGTGGTATGAGGGGGTACGCTCATGTTTCTTCCTGCAATAGGTGAAAGTCCCCTAGGAAGATATGGGCTACCACCCCTAGACGGTAAAAAAGGACGCTTAACAACTTTAACATTGGGTTTCAAGTCTTTAATTTGACTTGTAACGTCTTCTTCTTTCGTATTTCTGTAGTCTCTCTTATCTTCATAATCATAGTAATCATCCTCTATTTCATCTCTGAATTTGGATTTGCCTCTATCATTGTTTTGGTTAAAAGTATCTGCAACTTCTTCCTTGATCTTAGATTTTCCTCTATCACTACTTTGACTGTAAGTATACTTCTGAGATTTTGGAGGTGAATCATCATAATATTCATCCATATCATACTCTACAGGCTTAGCTGGCTTCTTAGGTTTGTTTGAAGTTATGAACCCCGGACTCGAGTAATGAGGTCTAGACGGTCTGAATTTTTCCTTTATCGGTTCCGGACTAGGTCTTAGCTGAACGGTGCTGCTCTTTCCAGATGAAGATGGCCTACTATTATCTTCTTCCTCATAATCATCATAATATTCATCTTCTACCTTTAGAGGGGCCTTTGTTGTAGTTATTGGAACATAATTGTACTTTTCTTTTTCAGTTGCTGGTACAGGGCGCTTAATTTTCGGTGGCATTCGAGGCTGGCTAAAAATACCATGGCCATTCGGTTTAACCAATGGTTGACCTTCCGGAGCAGATGGAGCTGGTTTCTTTTCTTCTTTCTCTTCATCTCTGAAGCTGTCTCTATTTCTGTAAGGACGCTCCTCTCTGTATCTTCTACCTTCATTGCTGTATCTATCTTCTCTAGGTCTACTATTTTCTGTAGTTCCATCCCTAGATGGTCTTCTTTCATCTCTTGGTTTGATTTCATCACGTGGTCTAGGCCTTACAGGTCTATCGTCGTCTTTAAATCTTGATTCGTCTCTGTGTCTTTTATCATCTCTTGGTCTTACCTCATCTCTGGTCCTCATTCCCTCTCTTGGCCTGATTTCATCTCTAGATCGAATTTCGTCCCTAGGTCGAATTTCGTCTCTTGGTCTAATTTCATCCCGAGGTCTAATTTCATCCCTTGGTCTTATTTCATCTCTTGGTTTAATTTCATCTCTGGGTTTAATATCATCTCTAGGCCTTTCGTCTTTGGGCCTCATCTCATCTCTCATCTGGTCTCTTGCCCCAGCCCTCGGTCGTTCAGCATCAGTTCTATACATGTCATCTTCATCTCGAGGTCTAGGTCTTTTCCGGTGAGCTGGTCTTCGATCTTCATCATCATATGGACGTCGCTGATCTGGGTAGTGGGTTCGCTTTCCAGGCCGTCTTCTCTCTTCATACGGTCTTCTGTCATCGTATTCTTCGTCTTCATCTCTTGGTCTTGGGCGAGTCTCGTATCTGAAATGTTTGTTGTTTATCTTAGGTGGTTTTAGAAATTGGCTGAGTGAGTTTAAACCATTTTTCACATGACTTGAACACAGCTCATCCACGTTCCATGCAAGGGCATGGCTGTGATATGTGTGGATAAACCTAAAGGGGTTTGCAGGTATTGTTCATACTAATCGCCCCGTTTACTGTGTAATACTGTGTATTGTTTGTTGTGACAGGGTACTGCGGACACCTCCCGCATTATGTGCCTGGCTGGCCTTGAAGGCAAACCAAGCTGATAAGCACCGGAATTTGGCAGATATGGCGAGTCAGCAAGGCCTAGTGGAAGGCTTAGGGCGGCGTTAGAGGGCTTAGAGAGTGCCGGCTAGAAACTGCATCTGTACCCCCTTCTGACTGTAGCGGTTTACTGTTCCATCGGATACAGGGGGTTAAGGACGAGAGAGTGCGCTTGTATCTGCGCACACACTTGAGCACTTAAATATTTCCCGCCCATATGACTGCATTGATTGATTGACTGTGTATTCAAATACGATATTCATGAAACGTATTTACCTTTCGTCATCTTCATAGTCGTAAGGTCTCCTTTTCGGTGGCCTGCCCTGTGGTCGAGGTCTGGGGCGGCGAGCACCACTGGAATATTAAGGGAAAGACATGGTCTATTAGGATGTATTGTAGTGCTGGTGTATTAACGTATAGCAGACGGCTGAATAGGGGTACTAAAACGAACATCATTATGAAAACCTGGTAATATTGCACAATAGCGTAATCACCAATAGTGGTTTGCTCCACTATGAATATATCAGATTAGTTCCCTATGCCAATACTTATTCTTCGGTGAATTTTTAATCATACTTAAGTACTCGCTGTTAAATGTTACTAGTCGATCAACAAATAAATGCATATATATATATTTTTTAATCCACAATTGGTAAGCCCTTGGCATCATCTCACCTGGTGGTAAGTGACGATGATGCCGAAGATGGAAGCGGGCTTACCAAGTGTTAGGTTTAACGCATAGATATAGTCGTTTGTCTGCCGCTGCGCCGGCAGTGCAGTAAAGACCGTTAACCGAACTGCATGTCTTTTAATCTCGCCTACAAAACACGTGGCTACGAGAGCGGTTAAATTCACGCGTGTGTTAATTACGTAAAACTCGAGAAATGAATGGAGTTATTGGGATTTTTCCTCATTTTGACTTGGGAAATGATTGGAACATATTTAAAGAAAGATTTAATCAATGGATTGGAGCGAATTCCATCAAAACGGAGGAAGGTCAAAAGGACGATAGGCGGTGTGCGGTATTTTTGAGTGCACTCTCTGATTCAGCGTATAAGTTGGTTCGTGATTTAGTGGCTCCGAAAGCAATAGAAAGTCTAAAATTCGAACAACTGATTGCTGAAATAGATAAACATTTTTCGCCAAAGAAATCTTTGTTGGCCGAAAGATTTCGGTTTCACAGCGCGACTCAGAGTGTCGGAGAGGATTACACACAGTGGGCGGCGCGAGTCCGTCATTTATCAGCAGATTGCAATTTCGGGGCAGCATTAAACGAAATGTTAAGGGATCGTTTTGTGTTGGGTATGCAACCGGGAGCTGAAAGGGACAAACTTTTCATGGAGGACTCGGATAATCTCACTCTAATGAAGGCATTGGATATTGCGGTGTCGGTGCAATCCGCGAGGCAGGCTGCGCGGCAGTCGGCGGCCGCGGGGCAGGCGCCCGCGCACGCCGCGCCGCCGGGGCCGCGCCCGCCGCCACCGCCGCACGCGGACGTCTTCGGGGTATCTACGGTGTCGTCTAGTGGTACTAAGTGTGTAGTGTGCGGTAAAAACCATAACTCCGAAAAGTGTCGTTATAAAAACTTTAAATGTAACAAGTGCGGTGTAAAAGGGCATTTAAAACGTGTGTGTAACAAAAATAATATTAACATGTTACATGCCTCTGACGATGGTTACGGTGATGATGACGGTAAGAATATTCTAATTAGTAATATTCGTAGCTTTAATGGAGAAGTGATGAAGTTATCCGTCGAGTTAGGGGGTAAATCTCTGGAGTTTGAAGTCGATAGTGGGTCTTGTGCAACAGCGATCCCATACCATGTTTACTGTGCCCATTTCTTTGACATTCCCTTGGTTCAACCGAAAATAGTATTAAAATCTTATTCTGGTGAAAAATTGGAAACTGTAGGAGTTTTACAGGTGTCAATGAAATATGAGGGTGAATGTAAAAATATGAATGTTTATGTTATTAAAAATGGCGGGCCATCTTTATTAGGTCGAGATTTTCTGTCATTATTTAATTTACAAATATCTAGAGTTAATCACTGTACCGAGCCATCAGAAGTAGATTACTTTGTCCAAAAATATTCTGATTTATTTTCAGGCAAATTGGGATGTTTAAATAAATTTAAAATAAAATTAGTACTGAAACCAGATAGTAAACCAATCTTTTTCAGAGCTCGGCCAGTCCCGTTTGCACTAAAAGGGAAAATTGAAACAGAAATTGACAAATTAGTCGCAGCTGATGTGTTGAGACCGGTGGACCATTCCGATTTTGCAAGCCCTATAGTTCCGGTTTTAAAGCATAATGGGGAGATACGGTTGTGTGCTGATTTTTCAGTGACATTAAATAAAGTTCTTCAGGTAGAAAAATACCCATTACCTAAAACTGAGGAACTTTTTGCTAAATTACACGGAGGTCAACAGTTTTCACAGCTAGATTTAAGTAAAGCTTATTTACAGTTATGCCTTGACGAAGAATCCCAAATTTTAACCACGATTAATACGCACAAGGGGTTGTTTAAATTTACTAGGTTGGTATTTGGCTTATCGAACGCTCCAGCGATTTTCCAAAAGACAATGGAAAACCTGCTTCATGGAATTGAAGGAGTATTATGTTTATTAGATGACGTGTTAGTGACTGGTCCCACGAAACAAATTCATTCAGAAAGGTTAGAATGTGTTTTTACTCGATTACAGCAAGCAGGGTTGGTACTCAACAAGGAAAAGTGTAATTTATTTAAGGACTCCGTGACTTATTTAGGATTCGTAATCGATAAAAATGGCATTCATAAATCGCCAGATAAAGTACAAGCGATGTTAAATGCAAAACCCCCCCAAAATGTACAAGAACTAAAATCTTTTTTAGGTCTGGTTAACTATTACCGAGTCTTTGTTCCGAACGCTTCGTCTGTACTAAATCCATTAAATAATTTATTAAAAGCGGATGCAAAGTGGGAATGGTCTAACGCTCATGAAAACTCGTTTAATTTAATAAAAAAAGAACTTTCTTCAGAGAAAGTGTTAGCGCACTACGATCCATCGCGGAAATTAGTGTTGACAGTGGACGCGTCGCCCGCCGGCCTGGGCGCGGTGCTCGCGCAGATCGAGGAGGGGGCGGAGCGCCCGATCGCATACGCGTCTCGCTCGCTGTCCAGGGCTGAACGTAACTATAGCCAGATACAAAAGGAAGCCACGGCTATAATTTTCGGCATTCGTCGCTTCCATCAATATTTATTCGGGCTAGAAAATGCATTTATTTTGCGTACCGATCACAAACCCCTAATGTTTATTTTTCATCCACACAAAGGGGTCCCTGAAATGACTGCAAATCGACTTCAGCGATATGCGATATTTTTAAATAGCTACAACTATGAAATACAGTACGTTCCAAGTGCATCGAATAACGCAGACTTCCTTAGCCGATCGATAGCGTCTGCGCCGGTATGCGATAGCTACTGCACGTGTAGTTATGATAAAGGGACTCGCGGTTGCAACGATACGTTGTCGATGACGTCAGTAGCTAAGTACATGGAACCGGTTGAGCAAACGGCAGATAGGGCTACTTACGTTAATTTTGTGGTAGATGGAGACTTGCCAATCACGTTATCGCAAATTCGTAGTGAAACATCTAATGACGAGCAATTACAAGAGGTTAAAACATTGATATTGAAAGGCTGGCCACGTAAAAATAATAATATCAACATTCAGAGTTATTTTAATTGCCGTAATGAATTGTCAGTTGAAAGTGATTGCATTATGAGGGGTCATAGGATTTTAATACCTATCACATTGAGAGGTCAAATATTAAATGAGCTTCACAGGACTCATCTAGGTATTAATAAAGCTAAGACAGAAGCGCGTGCTCGGTTTTGGTGGCCAAACATCGATCAGGATATCGAATGTATGGTAAGCAATTGTTCGGTATGTATGCAATTAAGGAGTACCCCACCGAAAGCACCGCTTACGCCTTGGCCGTTTCCGCGCGCTCCATGGGACAGGGTTCATTTAGACTTTTTCGGACCAATGCAGGGTAAAATGTATTTAATCATAGTGGATGCGTACACAAAATGGTTAGAGGTTTTTCAAATGACAAGTAACTACGGTAGTTCTTCTGTAATTTCGAAACTGCAGGAAGTGATGTCACGTTTTGGTATAATGAGGGTTATAGTAACTGATAACGGTACTTCATTTACATCAAGCCAATTCGCAGATTTTTGTCGATTAAATGGAATACAGCATATTACGTCACCAGCCTATTCGCCGGCGAGTAACGGACAGGCTGAGATTTGTGTGAAGTTAGTAAAAAAACATTTGAAAGGGATATTATCTGAAAGTCGTTCGGCGGAGAATATGAATTCGCGGTTACAAGAGTTCTTATTCAGATACAGGAATATCAAGCACAGTACGACGGATAACTCACCCGCGGAGCTAATGTTCGGCAGATCTTTGCGCTCACGTTTTGATTTATTAACTTTAGAGAAAAATAATTCACCGTCACCATCGTCACAGGAGCTACAAAATTTTGTTAAAAATAAACAGTGTTTGCAATCTAAATACTACGGTGGAATCAGAAAAATTGAATTTAGCGTAAATGAAAATGTATTATTAAAATTACATAGTAGCAATACATGGGTGAAGGGTATAATACAAAGCAAAATAGGTAAGAGTTTATATCAAGTGTACTTGCCAGAAACAGATAGTATTGTTAAGAAACATAAAAATCAGTTACATAGACTAAAAATAGATAAAACTGTTAGTTCAAAAGGGCGACCAGAATTCAATGATACCAATGATTGGCAATGGGCACTTCTAACGACTACACCAGCAACTTCTTCGGGTGTCCAGGCGCAAGCTACGGAGTCTGAAGAAGAAGAAGAATGGACTGAAGCAGAACTGACTCCGCCTGCATCTAATGTTCGGGAAGGAGCTGATGAGCTTCAAGGTTCTACAGAGAATGCATCGAGGTCTGTTTCCAATGAAACCGATCCTGACCTAGTGGAAGAACCTTCGGAAACCATGAATGACGCACAACAGATATCTCCTCAAGCCTCGCCGTTTTCTCCAGAAGTGCCTAACTTAAGACAAACACTAAGGTCGCCTAGTTTTTTGAGGAATATTCCTCGAATCGATTATAAAAAGTTCTTTTAAGACTTTAAGGTGAAGGGATGTTAGGTTTAACGCATAGATATAGTCGTTTGTCTGCCGCTGCGCCGGCAGTGCAATAAAGACCGTTAACCGAACTGCATGTCTTTTAATCTCGCCTACAAAACACCAAGATTCCCCAACGCAATGGGGAACTGGCTATCTTATCTTCATGCCGGATGACATCAATGCTGTCAACATTGATGTTTGGCAGCAAGACTTAGATAAGATGATGGTAGCTAGCCAGGCGGGCTCAGAAAATGCCCTACCACCAACCAAACCGAGTCCTACAAAGTTGGACCCCGCCGGGAATAGAAACCCGCGACCTCCTGATGTGAAGCGAGCGGACTAGCCGCTAGGCCACGGAGGCGGTTATGCATCAACCTTCTGCGTATAATTTTAATAATATGATATTTTAATAAGCTATGTCCCCCCCACTTCGCCTGCTTGATCCACCGCAAGCCGAAAACGCTGGCTTTGTATTTGTATACAAACAAATTGAGCGACTAACCGCGTCTACTGTTTTTCCATATCGATATTTGGTAAATATTTTTTATGATTCCTATTTGTATTTTAACATAATTATGTTGTTTACATGAACAGTCTACATACTACATTCAGGGGAAGTATTGTATAATTCCATCCTGTTTAAGATCTATTAACTTTAACGACAAACGTTCAAACTGAGTCATGTACTCTTGAAACTGAATAACTTTCTCCAATAAATATAGACGATTTTTTTAACAACCTGATCAACTCCGTTTTTTTATGGCATAGCTGGCAACCGAGCAGACGGATCACCTGATGGTAAGCGAATTAAGCGATACCGCCGCCCATAGACACCCGCAACACCAGAGGAGTCACAAGTGCGTTGCCAGCCTTAACACAGTTAAGTTGCCGTTACAGTTAATTTTGATAGACCTTATTTTTTTTTTTTTTTATGTGATAAGGAAGGCAAACGAGCAAGTGGGTCACCTGATGGTAAGTGATCACCACTGCCCATAGACACCTGCAACCCCGGAGGAGATTGCAGATGCGTTGCCAACCTAGAGGCTAAGATGAAATGCCTCTTGTGCCTGTAATTTCCTCGGCTGTCTTGCTCTCCACACCTTATATCCAATACAATAAACGCGAAGACCATTACTCTGCGTTTGGTGAAGATACTCACCGATCCTCATACTCATAATCATCTCTTGCAGTATAGTAGTCTTCGTCATAGTAATCCTGGCGGTAGTAGGGGCGGCGGCGCCCCCCTGCGCGGGGGGGTGGCCTGGGTGGGGGGGCGGTGGTGGTGGTGGTCGTGGTGGGCGGAGGGGGCGGTGGGGACGTAGACGCAGCTTTGTAGAGCGCTTCGTTTCTGGAATAAAATTAATGGAGTCCAAATTCAAAACCCTAATGGTATTTTTGACTATAAGTTTTTCCTACTAAGAACAAACAATAACCAAAGACACTTTTTTGTTTTATTTAATTTATCCCAAGATGGAGAAGGCAAAGGATCAGAGCCATACAGCCTAGTCTGTTGAAAATAACTAAAGACATCCTAATCCTAAAGTAGTACCATGGATTAGATATTATAATACATATATGAATGAATTTATGAATGAATGAAAACACTCTACACTATTACTACTATACTACTACTTTTACTTTTTTTAGATTTTGATGCAGTCTGAATTAAGCTATCCTTTAGGTAGCAAAAATCACTCTTCATAGATGTGTAATGCTAAATAAAAGAAGAACCTTTGAAGTGTTGATTTAGATAAGACCTTCTGATGATTCTAAATTACTTTAATACCTGTGATAGTAATTGGGCGAGTTCTTGCAGTCCACTTCGGAGACAAAGTGACAGATGAACGTCTTCTGATCGAACGCGGTGTAGTTGGCGCATAGGAAGTCGTATCTGGTACCAAACAAGCAATGGTGGTACACCTGGAAGTAGAGAAGAGGATTGTCATAACCTACTTTTGAATATGACGGAGGACGGATCTCCTCGGGAAGGTTACGCCATACCCCATACATGAGGGCGAAGTTAGAATTAGTGGACGTTGTAAGGCTGCCGGTAAGCCCCATTGTTAGAGGTTTTCAAGCCGCCTATAAGGTTTTTGACATGGCTAAACGACTGCCATATGATAGCAGCCAGCACCAACGGCTTAGGAGACTATCTGAACGCAAGGCATAGAGGGCGGTTGTCTGGTGTTGCAATTAGCATCACCCGTGGTTACGTGTAGGACTTTTTATCGTAGATTCACACTGTTGGACGTGTGGAACGTAACCTTTATACTTGTCTGGTAATCAGATGTGCAAGGTTTCCTCACGATGTTTTCCTTTACCGATTAAGCTATAGATATGAAAATATTCTATAAATGTGAGCTTCGAAATACTCATTGGTACATTGGTCAGGATTTGAACCTGAGACCTCTGGTTAAAAAGTCCGTATTACTAGCATAGAGCCTCCGACGCCTCTGATTATAATCAAATTTAAACCCTTCAAGTTTGAAAATAACGATTATAATATACTTACTTGACATTTATGAGGCACAGACGCGTAGAACCCGTCATGCAGACCATCACATTTGAAGTCTATCGTCTCTGGTTTGGGTACACTTTCGTAGAACGGGTACTCTGTCAGGTTGTACCCGTTCAGTTCTCTTGGTAAGTTTGGATCATGGATATAGTCTATTTGGGGTATTCCAGTCAGCTTTGTGGCGTTCTGTGGTGGGGTTTGGACGTCGGCTTCAGCTGTTGGTTCTGCCTGAAAGCATATGAAAACAATGTTTATTATTAATACGTTAACGACCCAAATCGTCCCTATCCAAGGATCCGATAGTCCGGGCAGGCTAGATCCGCACAGTTGGAGCAAGACTTTTGTCAAACACTAGACTGAATGCAACTGGGATACGGAGCCATTTTCACTGACCCAGTTTTGTAGAATAAGTACTATCTCTTCTCCTGATTTTAATTTAAGGTAAGGCCATACTCTATACACGGGGGCCAAGTCCAGATTGGTGAAGGTTGTGGGGCTAGCGACCAGCCCCAGTGTCAGAAGTGTTCATGCCGCCTGTAGGACTCTGACATGGCTTTACGACTGCCATCTAGTGACAGCAACCGGCAGGGCGGCTTCATGCTATGCTAAGCACGGAAACGGTCGAAACAAATGCCATTAATAGTCATATCCAACCAAGTTATGACCGTGTCTGTAGTCAGTTAACGACGCGACCAAGCAAGCCGCACTGAGCAGACGCAAACCGCACTGACCAGGAGTTCATGTATTTATGATGTCAAAATGGCTTGGTGGATTTTGGATTGTGAAGTCTCAATAGATTCATCTTGACCCCAGATTAACAAAGAATCAAAATATTTATTTAATTTTTACACACCTCACAAAAAAGATCGATATAAGCAGGAAATTATGATACGAGTAATAAACTAGGATATGTATTGGTTCAAGGGGTTCTGATCAAGGTGACTTAGTTATCTTTCACTTTTATACATTGACGTCTTACTCAAGACCCGTCCTCCGCTTCGATAACCTTACATTTGAAATCGAAAGCCATCTGCATAAAATATATTGCTTGTCAATTTGTGCATCAAAAGGAACATAACACACATCTTGTAATCCATAATTGACCACGCTGAATACGTTAAAAACAACCGACTTCAATCGCAACAACTCCATTTTGCTATGTTTTTGTTGATTTTCTCAGAAACCGCTGAATCGATTTCGATAAAATTTATATGAGACAACCTGTGAAATATTTTAAACAAGAGAAGAATTTTCCAAATCGGTTCAGGTGTCTTCGAGTAATCGGTGAACATACATAAAAAAAAAGATTCCGACGAATTGAGAACCTCCACCTTTTTTTGAAGTCGGTTAAAAATTTATTAAGTAGGTGTAGTGGTGGTAGCAGTAAAATGGATATATATGTACATACATAAAGCCGGAAGTTAGCTTACACACTGGACACTTCATACAAATATCTTATTATTCTTACCTCCTATTAATACGTATATAAAAAATATGACGTTCGTACACAAATAAATGTGTGTGTTGAGTGACTAGCGCTAAGCAGCTGACACCGGATCTTACCCTCAGGGTCAGAGATGAGATGGTGAGAGATTCATGAGTAGAAGACCCAGTTTAAATATATTTTCAGCAGTTTTTTAAATCGTAAATGGTATATTTCTCGAGAGGCAACCGCGCACCGGAAAACGTAGCTAGGCAGGCAGCTTCCAACCGATGATCTGCACGGGTAGCATGAGGCGTAGACAAAGCTGCTTGTCGCGCCAAACGCGAGAAAACAGCTCAGCTGTCTCTTTCATTAGCTTAGCGTTAGAACGGAACAAATGCTTTAAAAACTCGCGTCGCGCGCGAGATATGTCGCCATGATGCTAGGGCTGGTAAAGGTTGCAGGAAGCCGTTGGATGCCGGCGGCGTAAGACCAGTCGTCGTGGAAATACTTGAGGAAGACCTTTGTCCAGCAGTGGACGTAGTTTGAACGATAATGGTGATAGTTTTGTTAGCTCAAATAATCTAATACTCAATTCATTAGCTGTCAGAGTTTAATCCCTTTGATTGTAGTGACGAAGATTAACATACCTGAACCGATGACGTGTCATCGCCGGCTGCCCCATCTTCAGGAGCTGCTGTAGTGCTGCTCTTAGCGAAGATCAGTGATGTGGCCCTCACAGCTGACGCTGAGGGTAGCGATGCGAATGCTGCTAAACCTGGAATTTGCAGAATACTTTTTGAAAGGGATGCTGTAATCATAGCTTTTAAAAATAAAAATAAAACCACACCCCACCAGTAAAAGTTAAATAACTCGATAACACTGAACCGATTTTCCCCAAACTTAACTTAAAACTTCCGTAATGAAACTGGCTTTAAGATGAATGATTTGTTTTGCAAATTCAGCAGTCTCCCGCAACAGCAGTCAGCAGTTTTAACCGCCTCCGTGGTCTAGTGGCTATTCCGCTCACTTCACATCAGGAAGTCGTGGGCTCGATTCCCGGAGAAGTCCAACTTTATAGGACTCGGTTTGATTGGTGGTAGGGCATTTTCTGAGCCCGCCTGGCTAGCTACCACCATCTTATCTAAGTCTTGCCGCTAAACATCAATGTTAACAGCTTTGATGTGTTCCGGCATGAAGATAACATAGCCAGTTCCCCATTGCGTTGGGGAGTCTTGGAAAGCCCGCTTCCTTCTTCGGCATCATCATCAATTACCACCAGGTGAGATGATGCCAAGGGCTTACCGACTAAGGATAAAAAAAGTGTGGAGTCCCCGGGGTATGTCTAACGTTCAGGCATTCTGTTGCTGGCTTATATGAAGACGATAACTCCTTTCGCTTTATCGTGTATCGTAAACAAGGTAACATCAAATTTATATTCAGATTTGTATTGCAAAACAGATGAAAAGTCAAGGCAAATACGTGCAATCTTCAATTTATGGTCAAACGGGAAATGTCATCTTCAATTTATTGTCAAACGGGAAATGTCACACAAAAAGATAAAACGGATTTCGAGAGATTCTTATAATTTTGGTAAAACAAATCATCGTAGTTACAAACTTCTCAAACTAAAAAAAAAACGTTTTTATTTATATCTTACGAAACGAAAACTAAAACAGACAGGTTTTTACTTCTATCTCTTATGGTATACAGAAAGTACCAGTCATCATTTTTGCTGATTTTAAATAGATTTTAATTCTTATTTATTTATTAGATAACTAATAATGAAAACTGTATTAAAACCGGTTCAGTACGTTTTAAGCAAGTTAACAAAAAACTGGCCAAGTGCGAGTCGGACTCGCGCACAGAGGGTTCCGTATAAATTCATAATCACACAAGTCTTGAGCCTTGAACTCTATGTCAAATTCTCAGGCCTGCAATCCCTTGAAAAATTTTGCTTCTATGCCAACGCAATCAAGAGATACGGCCGTTTATGCCGCATATTTGGACACTCGCATGGGAATCAAACCCTATAGGGTATTTGCCGTTGACCCAGAATCATGGAATTTGGCAAACAGCAATGTCATGTCTTATAGCACAAGTAAAGGGAAAAGTCCAAAAACCATCTAGTAACATCACAATTTAAGGGTCTTGACTTGACAGACACACAGACGGACACATGGACAATGAAGTGATCCTATAAGGGTTCCTTTTTTCCTTTTGAGGTATGGAACCCTATAAAAACATCAATTTGTAGTTTTTACAAAATGAAAATTATTTTATTTATTTGCACGTGATATTAGGTGCAAATATATATACAGTGGAACTCGGATGCAATTCGGTTTTTTAAAGAGTTTTAGGATCATTATTTCTGCTTTGTTCTTCAGTGTAATCTGGAGCCACGGCCAAGTCTTGCTAAGAAGAAAATTGCGTTCTATCCTTTTCTCGAAGTAACAGGGCTCCTGTATCTTCCTTTTAGTATAAAGATGACGTACATTTTAGTTAATTATACAGGGTGTAACAGAAAGGTGTGATAATACTTCAAGGTGGGCTTTTCTACTCATCAAACTGAACAACTTTTGTTGTACAACTTTGTTGAAATCGCAAAAAAATGGACTTTTTATACAAACTTGGCTCGCCAGCTGATCGATTTGTATGAAAAGCCCAAAAAATTTTTTGCGATTTCAACAAAGTTGTAGAACAAAAGTTGTTCAGTTTGATTAGTAGAAGCCCACCTTGAAGTATTATCACACCTTTCTGTTACACCTGTATATACTTACATAATAAGCAGAGCCCCAGCCATCTGTGCCGAGCCCGCTTCATTGTGCCAGTGTGACCTGCAACAAAAGAGATTATATGTCAGTCATTATGATCATTAAAGAGATTGCTTATGCTTCTTATCTTACTAATATTATAAATGCGAAAGTATGGATGTTTGTTTGTTTGTTTGTTCCGCTTTCACGTTGAAACTAATAAACGGATTTGAGTGAAATTTGGTAGGTAGATAGATCAAATACTGGATTAATACATAGGCTACTTCCTGTCTCAGGAAAATGCATGATTCCCGACACGCAAAAGCGACATCCACGCGGGCGTAGCTGTGGGCAAAAGCTAGTAATAAATAAAAGTGTTTTATGAAAAAAGGTCACATTAGTAAGTTACTGGCTGGTCAGACCATGTTTTTGACGGACAGAGAGACACTGGGGCTTTTGGTTCAAAATTAAAATAAAAAAGTCTAAACATTTTAGACCACTTTATATGTTAGTCAGTATCTACTGTCATACAGTATGGCCACTTACTACCCCTTTCACTGGCGACCTCACCCCTGCGGGTAAGATCCGGTGACGGTTGCTTAGCGAAAGCCACGCAACGCACACATTTACGCGTGTACAAACGTCATTTTCTATGCACTAGTAATTAATAGGCAATTATAACACGACATTGTTTGAGTGTCCGTGTCGTGGCTAAGTAGTAAATAAACTGTGTTTCGGTAACAGTAGATAGGGAGGTACGGAACAAACCTTGCATTGTCTTGTAACTAGTGTTGTGATAGGGAAAAAGTCATTTCATTTATATATTTTTTTTTCTTTTCATTGTATTTTTATTTAATTTGGTTTTTATTTTGCGGTGATAGGTACTGTCAATACTTTTAATATTTTTCTTTTACAAGACCCATTTACAAGAGGTTCTATTCATCATAAATTCCGATCAATTTGTTTGAAGAGTTCAAAAATATATCTATTTTCGATTGCAGAAAAGTACTTGTACACAACTTGTTTATTATGATAAGTAAAATACCATTTAACAGGTGCCACACTATTTAGTGTAAGTACATAATATGTTTTTTTGTCTAGTAAAAAAAACCACGTGATTTGCACTCGCACATCGAAAAAGTGAGATTTCGACTTACACTTGGCCTATTTTTAATAAATAATACGTTAGAAACTTTTGTGTATTGCCGTTACTTTTTTAATATAAAATGATATGTTTATGTTTTTATAGAGGATATCTGATCCTCTACATATGAAGGTCTAAATGTTTTGGGGTTATAAAAACATATCATTTTATATAAAAAAAGTAACGGTAATACACAAAAGTTTCTAACGTATTTTTTCGATATCGATAAATAACTAAACCACATCACTACGTGTCTAACGAACCAACTTACAATACAATAGAATTGATATACCTAGTGATACCAGCCCATTTCCGAGTATTGTACGTCTAGTTCCGAATACACACACATACGTACACTTACACGGATTGTGTGTCAAGAATAAGAATACACACACATTCACACACTCACAAATCTTACATGTCAATGTTAAACTTATGTAATCTACAGCAACCAACTTGAAACGAAATGAAATTAATAACCTAATAAAATAATTAGCTAAATGGGCATAACTAACATAAATTTAAAATATTCCGAGGGCTTTACGGCTCCATACAATTATGTAATTTATCATTCATTAGTTAGTCGTATTACGTTAGATTAATTTGCGAAATTTATATATTTATTTTATTACCTATTTCAATCTTACTATCTTACTAATATCTTACTAATACCTATTATAAATGCGAAAGTATGGATGTTTGTTTATTTGTTTTTGTTTGTTTGTTCCACTTTCACGCCTAAAATACTGAACGGATTTGGATGGAATTTGGTAAGTAGATAGATAAAGCACTGAGCTAATACAAAGGATTAGGATACGTTTTATTCCGAAAAACCCAAAAGTTTCTGGAGGAATGGCTAAAAACTGAAATTTTTACTTCGTCACTAGATGGCGCTGCCTTAACATTTTACTTCTCTCTGGACCCAATTCTGAAGTCCACGCAGACAAAGTAGCGGGCGGAAGCTAGTGAATTATAACTTCGTTAAAAACCAATATCGTCCCCACTGAAGGGGTACTCGTCTCTTCCCATACCTCGGGAAGTTTAGGCCATACTCCACACACGGGGGCCAAGTCCTGATTATGGAGGTTGTAGAGCTAGAGGCCTACCTTAGTGTTACAAGTTTTCAAGCCGCCTATAAGGCCTCCGACATGGCTTAACGACTGCCATCTAGCGATAGCAGTTGGCACCACCGGAGTAACGTGCCTTGCGAAGCATGGAAATGGTGTAGGTGCTGACAGAGATTGAGATGCTGAGGATAACTCATTTTCTTTGTGATTTTATCATTTTTTAAGTAAAAAATTTGATCAGTATAATGATTAGAAGACTACTAAACGGGTTACTTACCTATTTCGTTACATTATGCTAAAATCAGAGCAGGCTTAAGTCAGCTTTTCAGGGCTAAACTCAGTCATGTCAGTCAGTCTTTTTGTGACATTAAATGCTAATAATTGACAACGCCGAATACGTTAAAAACAATTAGTTTATTTATTAGTTATCTCTTTTGAATCCTTTCTTTATTCTTATTTTTTTTGTTTGTTTACAGACATGACATTGTATAATTCATTTATTGATCTAGCATTAAGATGTAATAGAATATAAGACTGTTTTTTTTTTAATGTGTTGGAGGGAGTTTCTTTAGGGCCCGTCGTTTCTTCTCACTCCGCAAACACTTCCCGAAGCGGCGGGTATACGAGTTCCGAGTGGTAGTAACCTCGTATTAGGTAGATAAAAGAATGACGTTCGAAAAGTGTACACTGCTACCTACTTCGAATAAAATATTCTCATTTTCATTTTCACAACCGACTGCAATCGTAACAACTACAACTTTGCTTCTTTTGTTTTCGCTGATTTTTCAAAAAGCGCGCAAGTAATTTCGTTGAAGTTTTTTATGGGAGCATCTCTGAAGTATGATCTATCAAACAAAAGAGAATCATCCAAATCAATTTAGGATTGGCGGAGTAATCGCGTAACATACCTACATACAAAAAACATACAGTCGAGTTGAGAACCTCCTCCTTTTTTGAAGTCTGTTGAAAATGAGAACAGGCCTTAGTTACTTTAAAAAAAGTCAGTAACTAAGCAATAACATAGCAATTACTTCAAGAAACTCAGTTGTAAATAATGAACTATTGATATACTTAAATAAATACAAGTTGCGAACAATATACCTAGGCACTTGGTAAAAGTGAGCGCTGCTGGCTGTGCGCCCGCGAACGCAAGGACGGCAGCGCTTGCGCAGGGTGAATGACCTCCGCGATCGAACAGCTGTAGTGGTAAATACCGCAAAGTTTGAGACAGGTAACACAGACATTAATGCATGGGCACGGGTCTCTTCCTGTATATACGAATACCTCAGGAATTTTACTACAATAAGAAAAAAGACCTAGCTAGTAATAATTGACCACGCTGAATAGGTACGTTAAAAACAATCGACTTCAATCGCAACAATTCCAATTTGGCTATGTTTTTGTCGATTTTCTCAAAAACCGCTGAATCGATTTCGATAAAATTTATATAAAATTTATATGGAAAGTATACCCTTTTAAACAAAAAAAGAATTTTCCAAATCGGTTCAGCCGTCTTCGAGTAATCGGTGAACATACATAAAAAAAAGATTCCGATGGATTGAGAACGTCCTCCTTTTTTTGAAGTCGGTTAAAAATTCGGCTGATTAATTGGCAAGTACTGTGTAAAAACTGTCGTTAAGCCATGTCGGAGGCCTTATAGGCGGCTTGAAAACTTCTGACACTGGGGCTGACTAGCCCCACATCTTCCACCAATCCGGACTTGGCCCCCGTGTGTGGAGTATGGCCTAACCTTCCTGAATTATGGGAAGAGACCCTGCAGTGGGGACGACATGGGGTGTTAACAGTATAAAAAAAAAACAAGTCGGTCAGAAACTGAATTGAAATTAAAAAGCGTTTTGTTCTCAGGTATTTCAAAAGTTGATAAAAAACTTCATATAAAAAACAACAGCGGTTTGTTTGTTTGTAGTTTTTTTCAAAACAGTTTTTATATGCTGTAACGTTGTATTTGTTTGTTAAAAAAATAGTTCGTATACGTTCTTAAATTATTGATTTGTTTTTGTATGAAGCAGGTTCTAAAATGCACTTTGGGTGTGAATTTACAATATGAATTGAATAAGTTAAATAATTGAAAAACTAAACAAGAATCTCTTACTAATTTTGATAATAATTTTTGGGTAATGAATCCTTTAAGGAAGGAAGTCAAGGAAAATAGAGGAATAGAAAATAATGGCGGTTGCTCCACCGACAAGACCGGAGAAGAATCCCTAAAGATGTACATAAAATTTAATTTGATCATGAACAAAACATTTAAAATTATGAACGAATAAAAATTTTCAAGTTATAATTATAACTTGAAAGGAAATATTGTAAGGAGATTGATATTTTATGCAACCTGAACTCTTTTATTCGTCAACAACCCATTACGTCCCCACTGCAGGGGCACGGGTCTCTTCCCATAACTCGGGAAGGTTAGGCCATACTCCACACACGGGGGCCAAGTCCGGATTGGTGGAGGTTGTGGGGCTAGTGGCCAACCCCAGTGTCAGAAGTTTTCAAGCCGCCTATAAGGCCTTTGACATGGCTTAACGACTGCTAGCGATAGCAGCCGGCACCAACGGCTTAACGTGCCTTGCGAAGCACGGAAACGGTCAAGATAAATGCCGCACTAACAGTCAAACCCATCCAGGTTATGACTGTGTCTGTAGTCAGTCAACCTGCGTGATCGATGCGGAGCACGCAAGCCGCACTCTTTTATTTACTGGAGTATTAGTCACAAATCAAACTCAAAATTAGTCGGAATTTTTATTTGTATTCAAACGAGTGATACGCAATCATAAAGTTAATTACAGTTTTAATGGATGATCAAACAAGTGGAGGGTAACAGACTAATTAGACATTATTATGGTTTGTTTCCATTAGATCTTGGCAACACTGAAATTTTTTTACACGATTTCGGCTCAAGAACTCGACGCCAGGACAAGAAACTTAAAAAAAATACACGATTCTCTTATTTTAGAAGTTGTGGGGGGCCCACATTTTACCACTTTGGAAGTGTCTCTCGCGCAAACTATTTAGTTTAGAAAGAAATAATATTAGGAACCTCAATATCGTTTTTGAAGACCTATCCATAGATACGCCAAACGTATGGGTTTAATGAAAAAAACATTTTTGAGTTTCAGTTCTAAGTATGTAAGTAGTACCCCCAAAATGTATTGTTTTTTTTTTTCTATTTTTATGTGAAAATCTTAATGCGGTTCACAGAATACATCTACTTACCAAGTTTCAACAGCTGTGACATACGGACGGACAAACAGACAGTCAGACAGACAGACATGACGAATCCATAAGGGTTCCGTTTTTTTCCATTTGGTTACGGAACCCTAAAAATGTGTTGCACGGAGTTTCCTTGGGCCCGACTTTCTTCTCTCTCCGCAAGTGGTAGGAACTTTTTTTAAGGTAGAAAAATTCGAAATAAATAAATAAATAAATATCCGGGACAAATCACATACGGTCATCTGGCCCCAAAGTCGGATTCCCTGTGTTATGGGAACCAGAGACTGATATACATACACATATACGTTTAAATACATACATATATAGATATAATACACCCAGACACAGAGCCCTGGGTGGGGATCGAACCCACGACTCTCGGATTAGTGGTCAGGAGCGCTAACCACTTAGCCACCGAGTCTGTCTACAGTTTCGAAATCTGTAGACTGCTACCTATTTCGAATAAAAATATTTTTATTTCATTTCGTATAAAAGGCGCAGGTAATTTCGTTTTCCCCATATAAAATACGTCAACTAAGCCCTTGACAAAAAGATTGGCTGATCGGGGCCGATCGGTCTTCCAAATTTTTTTTTGTTTTTGTATGGGTTACTTGAGAAAAGCTGTTCAGTTTCAGGAGTGATATCCACCGTTTAAGTTTTCGGGAACGATATAAAAATAAATCAATAAATAATAAATGTGATGCGTTCGTTGATGTCTTTTATATGAGAAAAACGAATTAGTTCTTTTAAAATACGAAATTAAATGTAAATATTTATTCGAGGTACCTAGCAGTGTACACTTTTCGAACGTCATTCTTTTATCTACCTAATACGAGGTTCCTACCACTCGGAACTCGTATACCCAACATTTCGGAAAGTGTTTGCGGAGAGAGAAGAAAGTCCCAAGGAAACTCCCTCCAACACATTTTTTGAAATAAAAATATATAATGTCATGTCTGTAAATAAAAATAAAAAATAAAGGATTCAAAAGAGATAGGCTGCATGTATGTATGTCTGTTCAAATCGGTATGTACCCTAAACGACTAGACATTTTAAGCAGTTTTATTTTTTCACTTTCAGTAACATTTCCAAGAATTTATTCTAGTTACTTAATGTGGAATAAATCTCGTGCCTTGCCCAACAGTGGACACAGATCCGCGTCGCTCCGATGCCCACTTTCACTATTGGACAAGCTAAGCTATTGCCTACTCGCTACAATTGCGAACATAAGATAGTGAGCCTACAATATGGCATTTGTACTGTGATATATATATAGGATATATAGGGTGTAACAGAAAGGTGTGATAATAGTTCAAGGAAAGGTGTGATAATACTTCAAGATGGGCTTTTACTCATCAAACTGAACAACTTTTGTTCTACAACTTTGTTCAAATCGCAAAATTTTTTTTGGACTCTTCATACAAATCGATCAGCTGGCGAACCAAGTTTGTATGAAAAGTCCGAAAATTTCTTTGCGATTTCAACAAAGTTGTAAAACAAAAGTTGTTCAGTTTGATTGGTAAAAGCTAACCTTGAAGTATTATCCCACCTTTCTGTTACATCCTGTATAGGCTATATACAGAATGTAAAAAGGTGTCACGGTATAGTTTTAAAAAAAGTGTGTTTGAGATTTTAATGGGTTATTCAGAACCAAGTATAGAATATAGGACTTTTTTCAGTTTCCCATACTAAATCGGATTTAGTGAATCAAGAATTTGTATGGGAAACTGAAAAAGATGTAGATCGGACTTTTTTTCTATACTTGATTCTGAGTAACCCCTTAAAATCTCAAACGCCCTTTTTTAACAATATAATTTGTTAGATTTATAAAATCTCAAACTTATTTTTTTAACCTGCATATTTTTTGGACTTATACTGATTGTAAAAAACCTGATGTAAGACCCGTAAACTAGGGAAATGTTGTTCTAAGATTTTGCTTGATTTACAAAAAAAGTATTTTATATCTACTCTCTATACTAAAATGGCCAAATGGCTGATCAGTAATAAGTCTCACTATAATTATAAATGCGAAAGTATGGATGTTTGTTTGTTTAAAGGTAGGTAGAAAAAAATATTGACGATTTAATAGCATGTTGTAAAGCATCTACTTAAATAGAAAAACATTTTAAGTTTGAGTTTTGTTTGTTCCACTTTCACGCCGAAATTACTGAACAGATTTGGATGAAATTTGGTAGGTAGATAGATAAATTACTCGGCTAACACATAGGATACTTTTTATCCCGGAAAACTTAAGAGATCCCAGAGGAATGCCTAAAAAATCAAAATTTTCACTTCATCACTAGATAGCACCGCCTTAATAGGCTCTGGCTGAACCCAATTCTGAAGTCCATGCAGATGAAGTCGCGGGAAAAAGCTAGTAATTATTAATTTATCTATAGTCAATTTACGAATATATTTTTATTGTTTTTCTTACAAGTCGTTCGGCTTTCTATGAGAAAATAATTATCAAATTTTCGACTTGCCTAAGCATTTGTTGGGATTTTAATCTATTGCTCAAAATTGTTGTTGTCTTTTTCATCTGCTGGTACCTATTTTGAGCCGTATTGGTCAAATAAGCTATTGGACATCATCATTGGCCTAACGCGTCTATGACAGACGATTCAGTCAGTGTCGCGGATACAATATTTTTGGTGACTGTACAGCCCAATACGAGACCGGCACAGTCGACCGCAGGAACAACAGGGAAAGTTGCCCACAGACGGATTAGAAGCGGCTAGATGTCTACGATTCCTCCGTTCGGATAGCAGCTTAAACCAGGCCTCATCCCACGCCTTGCGACCATCCCCCACACACCTGCGCCATTCGTCCCTGTCTAGGGCGAGCTTTTCCCAGCCTCGGGAATCGATGGTAAAAGCCAATCAGTTTTTATCACCCAAAACTTATCACAAGTCTGAAAATAGCAAAAACAGTTTCATGTTTATTTTCATAATGCAAAAAACGAACTCAACTTTCGGGTGTTGGCTAAATCTAGGTCTCGACCGGTCACGTCTGTCCGTCTGTCTGTCATTGCGTAACTAACGGGTAGAAATGTAGCCTGTACGTGATTGGTAAATAATTGATTTATAATATTATTAACTGGCTTTGTACTGCGGCTGTGCTCACGCGGATATAAAGTTTTTATTTAATGACAATAACTCACTGGGTTGTATTTAGAAATAAGAGACGCTAGTTTTCAATAACTAATAGGTATTTGAAGCAAGAAAGACAAAGTACAAAAGACAGTATCAAAAGATAAAAGAACATAAAAAGTGAAACAAAGTTTCAAAAAAGGTAAATTTCAAATTTGACTGACTCGGTGGCCAAGTGGTTAGCGATCCTGACCTCTGATCCGAGAGTCGTGGGTTCAATCCCCACACAGGGCAAACTTGTCTGTGATGAGCAGAAATGTTTGCTCTGAGTCTGGGTGTATAATGTCTATATTTGTATATATTTAAATGTATATGTGTGTGTATATCAGTCTCTGGTTCCCAAGATACAGGGAATCCTAGTTTGGGGCCAGATGACCGTGTGTGATTTGTCCCGGATATTATTATTATTATTAAATAAAAAAAGCTGCAATTCTCTACAACTATAATTATTTATTTATAATTACATATTTGACTATATTTTGTTCTTTTTTAAATATGATTTTGGACAATAATTAGATTTATTATTTTATGACTGAAAATCATAAAAATCACATCGGATCATGCGCACTTCGGGATCATCATCAGCTAATAGATGTCCATTGCTGAATAACTATAATAATAAGGTCGGCAACGCACTCGTGACTCTTCTGGTGTTGCGGTGCGGGTGTCTATGGGCGGCGGTACCACACACAAAAAAAAAGAAAACTCCGATTGGTCTTGCACTTCGGGATAAACCAAATTAAATTAAATATATTTCATTCTAAGTACGAGTATGTAGCAGTAAAGGTTTTTTTGTCTATGCGGATGCGAGCAGTGCAACACCGGTCGTTGCGTCGTGGAAACCCTTTGGGGAGGTCTTTGTTCAGCAGTGGACGTCTGATAGTCCTAAGGTCCTATAAGGGGTGATGATCATGATGAAATTTGTAGGTTTTTTATGTGATAAATGGCAAACGAGCAGACGGATCACCTGATAGCAAGCGATTACCGCCGCCCATAGACACCCGCAACACCAGAGGAGTCACAAGTGCGTTGCCGGCTGTTTGAAACCGTATGGGGGATGGGGGGAATTGGGAAGGGGGGGGAGGTTAGGCCTCCGGTACCCTCACTCACTCGGCCGAAACACAACGCAAGCGTTGCTTCACGCCGGTTTTCTGTGAGGCCGTGGTATCATTCGTGCTGAAGCATGGCTCTCCCACCGTCAAAGGTATAAGGATTGGTTTGAAGTATCCACGAGTTTGTAAGCCTAGACTTCAGGTATATTTTATAATGTTTTTTAAATAGACAATCTTTATTTATGGCACCACAAATAAATATTCCTTCAAACTCATTGGGAATAATTTTATTTTTGTTCTCGTTTGTCATTTGTTTGTTGCGTGGCTTGCACTAGTAAGCTAATTTATGTACTTGTTCTCTTTGTTTTGTGATGTTGTTGCTGAATAAACCTTTTTCTTTCTTTCTTTAGTAGTCGTCACCGGATCTGACCCAGAGGGGGTGAGGTAGCCTTTATAGAGGGGCAGGGAGTGACCATACTGTGTAATAGTACAATATAGATCCTTATGAAATACCTGAAAAATATCAACCACGGTTTCTACTCATAGAACTGAACAACTTTCCTCAAGAAACCTATACCCAATTCGTAAAAAAATTTCGGAGTCCTCAAACTAATTGATCAGTTTAACCTCCAATTTTTTATTGGAAGTCCAAAAATTTTTTTACGAATTGAGTATAGGTTCCATAGGCAAACGTGTTCCTTTTCAGATTCATATTCAAACATTAGTAGGAGCCACGGTTTTTTTTTAGGTATTTTAGAAGGACCCTATATACTGTGGTGACAGTACTTATTACTTATTGTTACGTTACACAAGGAAGAGGGGCTCATCAGGGGTTTAAAATATTTGATAAACAATGTAGGGTGAACCTAAATTAGTTCTTGATACGAAAGTCTATGAATGTGCTCATAATAACAAACAACTTTCCCTAAGAAACCCACAGTCAAATCGCAAAAAAGAAATTTGAGTCTCCATACAAATCGATGAACTGACCGGCCAAATTAGTATGAAGAGTTCAAATTTTTTTTGCGATTTGACTATGGGTTCTTTAGGGAAAGTTGTTCGTTATCATGAGCACATGCATAGCCTTTCGTATCAAGAACTAATTTAGGGTCACCCTATATATACAAACCTAATCTATGAGAAATAAAGATATCTCAAACCGTAATCTAAAAAGGATAAAATAAATGTCCACAATATAGTTAAAACTACAACTACAAACTACACAGTTCACAAAGAAAACGAAATAATAATTAACATCACAACATCTGTTAAGGAAGAGCGAGGCTTCCTGATACAGGTATTTTCATACTTACTAGGAAGTCTCAACCATGTTTGTTCTAGCTGTAAGACTTAAAAAAGGAAAATAAACATTTTTTCATTTTCATTTTCATCACTTAGGGAGGCGAACGTCACAAAGGGCGACGGGAGCGGCGCGCCCCGACGGCGACGAGGTAGAGCGACTGATTGTCCGATGGGACGGCAGCACAAGGGCCCGAGATTAATAGAAATAGTCCCGGGCTTCCGTTGGAAGGTTTCAGTTAGAGTCCCGCGTTGAAAAAAGATATCATCAATCCTCTATCCGCTCTTCGTCCAACCATATACAAGAGCGATAAAAAGACCCTATAATATACACTGTGACTTCAAAGCAGTTTGCATGCCTGAATGCGTTTCATGTATTCGTGCATCGGTTTCACAAGTATCGTGTTCCTTGAGCATCAGCCATCATTTTGTAACTTTAAAACTGCAGTCACAGTGAGAGCCGGTAGCGGGAAACGGAAGCGGAAGAGAGTAGCGGGAAAATACCGCAAGGATACATAGATAGATATTGTTTAGTATTCTTATATAATAGGAGCAAGGGGCTCCGTCAAATGCTACTTTGTTATATAAACTTAGAATAGAATAGAATAGAATAGAATAGAAAAAACTTTATTCACAGAGCCAAAACTTTTGAGTTTGTTGTTAAGAACATTATATGGTAACAGTGCAAGCCATTTATTTTTTAAAGTATGTTCGACATAATGGTAAAATTATTTTGAATACCCATTTGATTTTTTATTTTCCATATCCACATGGAAAAGGCGGCTGCCAAACTTTAAACTAGGTGGCGCTACTAGAGTTTTTGCCGTTTTGCCGCACTTTTCACATTTCGTTCTTCATCTATGGTTTTACTAGACAGACGTGGTCAAACTGTGTCTAATTGCTCAGTTTGATTTGATATTGGTTAATTAATTATTTATATTCTTATAAGACATTTAATGCAGGCAACGAGTTGTCTCAAACCATAGTAGCACCATCTATTGAGAGCTTTGCGCCGCCTTTCCCATTAAATAGGTTACCATTTCTATTCCCGCTAACGCTACCGCTCTTAATGTGACCATGTAATATTCAAGAACAAACGTATTGCCTTATTATGCTAAACGTGACACCTGTATTTTGTAACCATATAGACATATGCAAATAAGTATCGACAGATATTATATGTAGCCAGGGACAAATCGCACACATTCCACTAGCCCATGATTCTTGTAAAATTGGAACTATAGAGAACAACTTACCTCTTACGCACGCACAAACACACACACACACACACACACACACACACACATACACACACAATTACATATTTTAAAAAACTTACTCTCTCGTTCATCAGGCTTACACACACAACTAACTCTTCCTACTTAACTACACATGGAATCCTCTGGAATCAGGGTTAAGCTGAAATCGGTGTTATAAAATCGACAGTTTATCTAAATCAAAATTAAAATGTTTTTGATTTACCTATGTAGATGTTTTACATATTCATTTAAATCGTCGTTTTTTTTCTACCTAGTACAAAGTTCCTACCTCGCGAAAGTCGTATGTTATGCACAGTTTAGGTATCTTTTGATTTGAAAACATAAAGTTATTTTTCTGTAAAGCTTTTCTATCTTATTTATTATCTTTATCGCTTTTATTATTCGATCAGAGTATTACATCGGCATGTGCTGGCTGTATTGAATCATCATTCTTGGTATTTTGACGTATTGCAATGTATTAGCTTTCGCGAACAAAGGGGCCATAAAATATTGTATTTGTTGGCGCGTTGACTCTGGGGTCGAAAAACTTCAGTCGTGATTGCAATTTTTAAGGTTATTTATTGAAAATGGAAATTTTATTGTTTTCCAAATATTGTTACATAATTTTAAGGTTGAGGTCTCCTTTTAGGTATCACAAATACCTGTGTTAGGATATCTCGCTCCCCCATTACTTAGGCTATGGTAAAGTAGGTGTACAACAAAACTTTTAATTAATCAACACTACAAAATAAAAATAAAAAAAATACAAGATTATACTTTAACGATGTGTAAGTGTGTGTGTGTGTGTGTGTGTGTGTTTATTAGTTTTAAATAATAATACATTAATAACACACTAGCTTTCGTCCGTGAAATAATAATGTAAAATTTACAATACAATACATAGATCTGATATAATATTGAATAACATAATATGGATGTGTGGCCGCCGATTTGTGAACCCTCATCAACGAAACCCCTGTTGCTGGTCAAATCAGACGTAGAAAGTGGCAATGGATAGGCCATATACTTCGTCGTCCTACAAGTATTGCCGGCTACGCATTAGATTGGCAACCTGCTGGTGGAAAACGGAAGCGAGGTCGTCCCAAAGTAACCTGGAAGCGTTCACTGAATGAGGAACTAAAGGCGGCTGGCATGTCCTCGGAGCACGTGAAGTCCACAGCTGGGAACAGATTCGAGTGGAAAAAAATAGTCTCGGCCCTATGCACCTCTAGGTGACAGGTCTTTAGGTACAGAACTTAAAGAAGAAGAGAGGCATTGAATAACACATGGATGTGTAAATAAAAAGAGGCTTATTTTCTTCAATTTCCAACATGATTAAAGCATTTCACATTGAATCCATTGCCATTACTATTTCCGAGAAAAATACAGCCAGACAACAAACATCCAAGCGCCATACAAAAACTATATCAGGAAGACATGCCGTTAGTTAAGAACGAAATAACAGTTAACTAATAATGAATATGATAAACTGTATGTATGTTTGTCATACCAATGAGGTGTAGTAACTCATTAACTATTGTATGGTCATGTGTGTCATAATATTGTATGGGGAATAGGGTTATAGCAGTGAGGCAATGAGGTTATAGGCCCTAATAAATTGACCTTGGATAGCCCTGGTTTAAATTTAGGTTTGACCACACCTCGGACACTTCATACAAATTTCTCAACATTGTTTTTTTTTTTTTTTTTTATGTGATAAGGAAGGCAAACGAGAAAGTGGGTCACCTGATGGTAAGTGATCACCACTGCCCATAGACACCTGCAACCCCGGAGGGGATTGCAGATGCGTTGCCAACCTAGAGGGCTAAGATGAAATGCCTCTTGTGCCTGTAATTTCCTCGGCTGTCTTACTCTCCACACCGGAACACAACAGTGCAAGCACTGCTGCTTAGCGGCAGGATTAGCGAGTAAGATGGTGGTAGCGATCCGGACGGACCTCGCACAAGGTCCTACCACCCGCTTATTTGCTTACATTACACTTATTTACCCGCTTGTTTACTACATAGACATTCATGTTTGTACACATGTAAATGTGTGCGTGATGTACTAGGGTTGAATCGAAGTTCAGATAGCCCTCATTGTTCTTTATTGTTAGCTAGACTTTTACAAATAAACTGAAGGCTATACACCAGACAAGGCTGTATAGCCTTAGAAACCTTTAGCTCTTTCCTTAAAAAATAAAATTGTCTTTGGTTTATAAACTGTGCTTTGCCAGCCCCTTGACAAATGGTCACACATCGGTCACACAGGGGGGGGAGGGTGAGTAGCCTTCAGAGAGCGGCAGGGAGTGTCCATACTATATAATGTAGGTTTGAGAATAAAGTGCTTTTTAAGTGACTTAGAAAAGAGGGTTCTGTTTTTAGTTGTTAAGTATACGTGTGTCAATGTGACACACGTATACTTAACGTTTATTTAACATTATAATGTAGGTTTGAGAATAAAGTGCTTTTTAAGTGACTTAGAAAAGAGGGTTCTGTTTTTAGTTGTTAAGTATACGTGTGTCAATGTGACACGTAAATCCTTAATTTGTGAATATACCGCTTTCTTAACAAAACAATGACCGAATTCAAAATTTGGCAAAATGAGTTTTGATAAAAAACCGACCTAAAAGAGAGACACTCGCGTGTGCGGGGGGGGGGGATGAATAAAGACGCAAATATTGTTTTACGTTATTGCTTAAGAAGTAGAGGTGTTTTTTTTTTACTAAGACTGTGAGGCTTGCTCTTTTAGGCCGGTTTTTTCATCAAGCTCATTTTGCCAAAATTTAGAATTCGGTCGTCGCATAATTACAGGAAAATTTGAATAGATTGAGTAAACAATGCTTAGCCATCTTACGCAATGTGGTTTGCAGTTTGCTATCACTAGATGTCAGTCGTTAAGGCGTCTCAGATGTGTTATAAGCGGCTTGAAAGCTTTGATACTAGGGTTGACCACTAGTCTCACAACCTTCACCCATCCTGACTTGGCCCCAAAGTTTGGACTATAGCATAACCACCTCCGTAGGCTAGTGACAAGTCCACTCGCTTCGCATCAGGAGGTCGCGGGTTCGATTCCTGACAAGGTCCAACTTTGTAGGACTCTGTTTGGTTGATGGTAGGGCATTTTCTGAGCCCGCCTGGCCACCATCTTATCTAAGTCTTGCCGCCAAACATCAATGTTAACAGCATTGATGTGTTCCCGCATGAAGATAAGATAGCCAGTTCCCCATTGCGTTGGGGAATCTTGGTAAGCCCGCTTCCGTCTTCGACATCATCATCACTTATTATCAGGTGAGATGATGCCAAGGGCTTACCAATTGAGAGTTTAAAAAAAGCTATGAGAAGAGACCCGTACCCCTGCAGTGGGACAGTTTGTGCCCCACTGAAAGGGCACGAGTGTCGTGTGCAGTGCGGGCTTCTGACATAGCTATACGACCAACTATAGTGATAGCAAACCGCATTGGCACCTTGGCACCAGTTGCGGTATTAACGGGCCTTGCGAAGCACAGAAACGGTTGTGAAAAAAAATACCACCAACAATCAAAACCATTCAGGTTATCACCGTGTCTGTACTCAGTTAACCTGCATGATCGACGCAACCACGCAAGCTGCAAAAACCACGATCGCTTCGAAACTAATTAATTAAACTAAATAGGTCAAAAGGTCACATTTATGTCACATGTGACATAAAAACATATTTTATTTGTAAATAATATTACTATACAAAATGTTGTAATAATTGACACATGTATATGTTTTCTTTACCTATTAGAGTGTTCTCTATTGAACATGTTATCATGTTAAGTGAGCCTTCAGTGTATAGAGAGCTTGTTGTGAATTGGCTGATGTGACTGTTAGCGGCCTTTCATCTCGACGACCGTTTCCGAACGTCGCACACGTTAAGCAGTTGGTGCCAGTTTCTGTCAATACGAGTAGATTAAATAATTAATACATTTAATTACTTAAATTACTAACTATAATTATGAATTGTGTAAAATTCATTGTTCTTTTTAAATCTTTTAAAGTGTCTATTTCATTATTGCCTAGGGCCTAGACGATCACATTGTACCCTGACATTTTTGTTATATGAGAGTTATGAGACTGATAACATGTAATAAATAAATCTAATCTAATCATATCTTCATTACTGCCTCAACGACCCAAAATATGTCTTGGTGTCCCATACGAGATCTTTATTATACAGGATGTTAAAAAAAGTGCGTTTGAAATTTTAAGGGATTACTCAGAATCAAGTATAGAATCCAGGAAAAATACTGAAAAAATCCTCTCTTCAATTTTTATTTTTCAGATTCTCATACTAAATCTGTAAAGTGAATCAAGAATTTGTATAAGAAACTAAAAAAAAATTTGAAGAGCGGATTTTTTTCAATATTTTTCCTGGAGTCTATACTTGATTCCGAGTAACCCCTTAAAGTTTCAAACGCACTTTTTTTAACACCCTGTATTTAACTATTTCTGGAATAAAATTGGTTCACAAATGGTGAAGATATTGCCTTACATAAACGCAGAGAAAACTCTTTGATATGTAAAATCCTTGTTTGTTTCCTTAATTTGTAAAAAAAACATACTGACGATATGAGAATTCAACCAATACATACCTACCGCACTATAGTCACAAAAACAACCATTCAATAATAGACAACTCTTGTATCGGTTATCCGATTTGAAATAAAGAGGTTATGTAACCATCGTAACATTTCCGGTCTTTTGTGTTACAAACTTATGATGATACAGGGGTGTTAAAAAAGTGCATTTGAGATTTCACGGGGTTACTCAGAAATACAGGAAAAATATTGAAAAAATCCGATCTACATCTTTTTGTTCAGTTTCCTACACAAATTCTTAATTCACAATTCAGATTTAGTATGGGAAACTGAAAAAAAAAAGTTGTAGGTCGAATTTTCTCAATATTTTTCCTGTATTCTGTACTTGATTCTGAGTAATCCCTTGAAATCTTAAACGCACTTTTTTAACGTCCTGTATAGTAGTATAACTTACCAATTTTGTGACACATTATTTGTATTTTTTTTAAGATTTCATAATATCGTAGTATTTTTATAACACAGTTGTAATTATAAATCGCTGTTTGGCACACTTTGTTCTATAACTTGTTATGGTGTAAGATTTTTTTTTATTTTGTTGTTTTTTTACTTTTAATTTTAAAGTGTTCGTGTCTCCACGATTGCGGTCTTCAGTTCAAATCCTGGCCAATATACAATAGGGTTTTTTTTAAACTTACGTACATTTTCATACCGATTGTTTTAGTCTTTAAAATTGAGCGAAAAAATCGTTAGGAAACCTGCACATCTGTATGATGGTTGCGTTGCACCCGTCCGTCCGTAGGTGTCAATCTAAATGCCCTGCACGTGGCCGCGGGTGATACTAAGTGCAACACCAGGCAACCGTCGTTTATACTTACCTTAGGATAGCTAAACTGCATGTACCTAAATTGTGAAAGAATCAAAAATATACACGGATTAATTTTCGAAATACGTATATAATGATTACTAGCTTTCAGGCTACGAAAAAATATTCTTGCTTATCTCTAGGAAACCATTACAAAGATCGGGGTAAAATATAATCTACTTCTTTCTCTATATCACAAATGATGTATATGCCAAGTTTCATCAAGATTCGTTGGGGTTTCTAAGTCTTGCCGCCAATCATCAATTCCAGCATTGATATGTTCCGGCATGGAGATAAGATAGCCAAATCCCTATTGCGTTGGGAAATCCTGGTAAGTCCACTTCCATCTTACATATAATTAATTAATAATATCTAAGGATTATTAAAAAAAGGCGACACAGAAAACCCAATAGTACAACGGCGATTGTAATCTGAACGAAGTTACAAAGTCCTATGTGTAAAGCTCCACGAGCTCCTGACACAAAATACATAGATACAGAAGATCCGCTCAATACGCTCACTAAAATCCGAAGCATATACATGCTTATAGACGTATACGGTCGTTGTAGGCAAGGTCACGATACTGTTGTGATACTTTGCCGCGTGACCTTGTCTCGAACGACCGTATATTTCTATAAGCATGTATATGCTTACGATTTTAGTGGTTTGTATTGAGCGGACCTTCTGTGTCTATTTTGTGCTCCTGACTGTACAATAATAATGTATCTTTTTCATAATTAAGATGAGGAATTACTAATTAAGCAAATACCACATAAATTATATTATCTGAGTAAACAAGCGCGAGCGAAGCGAGCGCAAAAAATTTAGTAGGTTTTTGTCGTATAGTAACTGAATACGATGTTTTTTCACGCTAGAGGGGGTACCAGTGCAGAGATATATACTTTTTTCAATTGCTCCCCGCGTGGCACCCCCTTGAAGCTTAGCACCCGGCGCGGACCACCCCTCCACCCCTCCGCCCCCCCGTTACGCCGCCACTCCTACATTTTTTGGATCCCTAGCCCCCTTTGATACCCTTGCTTCAAGGGGTAACGAAGTAGCACATTTTCACATTTAAAATATTATATTTAAGTTAACATGATAAGGATACAAAAAGTTGTTGGTCTGTCCAGTAAGACCTTTCAAAGTGAACAGGCTGTGTGAAGGTCGCCTAGTATCGATAGTGATGTAGAGTTAACTATGTGTTAGAATTGGCTGGATTTAATATTTTTAACTATACACTGTAAATAATTTACTAGTTCTTTTTAAACTTCGTAAAAGAGGACTGTGACTGTGATCACAAAAAACTGTTAAATGCAGAACAGTAACGTCACTGCAACGGTTAATTGTGTCACACGATAAGAAGGAGATTAAGTTAAAATAATAAGCAACTCTCACTGTGTGGTAATAAAGTGCAATCTAGCTCGCACTCACGATACTTGCCAATAAATGTGGCGACATCTATCGAACCGCCACAAACTAATCAACATAAAAATAACTTTAAATCAACATAAAATAGCAACACTGACTTCCCCCCGCTAATCTATCTATCAGCCGAAAGACGTCCACTGCTGGACAAAGGCCTCCCCCAAGGATTTCCACACCGACCGGTCCTGTGCGGCTCGCATCCAGCGGCTTCCTGCAACCTTTACCAGGTCGTCGGTCCACCGAGTCGGAGGCCTGCCCACACTGCGCCTTCCGGTGCGCGGTCGCCATTCGAGAACTTTACTGCCTTTCTGAACTTACTTTATTAATTTCACATCAATTGTGATCCCCTCACAAAACAACAAAGCTGTTTAATGGCAATTTCATTATTCAACTTTTGTACTACGACTTTGCTTAAATATAAAAAATGACTTTTCATACAAATTGATTATCTGTTTGTAATGTTTTGTATGGAAAGTTATTTTTTTTAAAGTTATTTTTTTTTTATAACGGTATCCGTCTTAATAATAATAATAATAATAATAATATCTGGGACAAATCACACACGGTCATCTAGCCCCAAACTAGGATTCCCTGTGTCTTGGGAACCAGAGACTGATATACATACACATATACTTTTAAATACATACATATATAGATATAATACACCCAGACTCAGAGCAAACAATTCTGCTCATCACAGAAAAGTTTGCCCTGTGTGGGGATCGAACCCACGACTCTCGGATCAGAGGTCAGGATCGCTAACCGCTTCGCCACCGAGTCAGTCAGTTAATCGTAGCATATTTCGGACACAGCATACAAATGTCACGTAATTATTACCTACTACTTCTACATATGACGTTTGTACAAGCATAAATGTGTGTATTGTGTAGTTTGCGCTAAGCAACCCGTCACCGAATCTTACTCTCAGGGTCACTTTTAGAGAGTGACAGGGTATAATTGATAGAACTAAAGTATACAGAATGTTAAAAAAGTGCGTTTGAGATTTTAAGGGGTTACTCAGAAAAGTGAAATCAATCATAGATTACAGGAAAAATATTGAAAAAATCCGATCTTCAATTTTTTTTCAGTTTCCCATACAAAATATGGATAGTAATAGTAAATAAAAAAAATGTGTGGGAAACTGAAAAACATAATTGTAGGATTTTTTCAATATTTTTGCTGTATTCTATACTTGATAATAACCCCTTAAATCTCAAACGCACTTTTTTAACTTTGGAACTACGATAGAGTCCTTCAATTGACGAGTCAAACGAATTTTTCAATAATAGATCCGTCACTTCTAAAAATTCTTAACTCTTCGTTAAGGCTTGGTCAAGCGACCTTTCCATAGCAGAGCTGTTGTGTGACATTTCACAAACAACAAAATGAAGCGGTTTGGCTTCAACTTTATGATAATTACTGTCCTAATAAGAAATAAGGCCGCAATATATGACTGACTCGGTTGCTAAGTGGTTAGCGATTCTGACCTCTGATCTGAGAGTCGTGGTTTCGATCCCCACACAGGGCAAACTTTTCTGTGATGAGCAGAATTGTTTGCTCTGAGTCTGTGAGTATTATATCTATATATGTGTGTGTATTTAAATGTATATGTGTATGTATATCAGTCTCTGGTTCCCAAGATACAGGGAATCCTAGTTTGGGGCCAGATGACCGTGTGTGATTTGTCTCAGATATTATTATTATTATTATACAGAAACTCCATATATTTGCGGCTTTCTTTCCTATGACAGCAGAATAGAGTACTCTGTATCGGTAAGCATTAAATTGGCCGACTATGGAGAAGCAAAACGAGGATTGTAATTTTAACAGGGACGTGTTTTGACTTGAAAAAAGGAGGAGGTTCTCAATTCGTCGGAATCTTTTTTTTTATGTATGTTCACCGATTACTCGAAGACGCCTGAACCGATTTGGATAATTATTTTTTTATTTAAAAGGGTTATACTTCACAGGTGGTTCCATATAAATTTTATCGAAATCGATTCAGCGGTTTTTGAGAAAATCAACAAAAACATAGCATAATTGGAGTTGTTGCGATTGAAGTCGGTTGTTTTTAACGTTTTCAGCGTGGTCAATTATATCATGTCATCTTCCTTGCCTTATTATTATTATTATTTTTAATAATAATAATAACCGGGACAAATCACACACCGTCATCTGGCCCCAAACTAGGAATCCCTGTATCCTGGGAACCAGAGACTGATATACATACACATATACATTTAAATACATACATATATAGATATTATACACCCAGACTCAGAGCAAACAATTCTGCTCATTTATTTATATGATTTAATAGGTAATATATCTATACGACAAAAACACATACAAATAATAATATACAGCTTCCCAGCTACCTGAAAAGTTCATCACAGAAAAGTTTGCCCTGTGTGGGGATCGAACCCACGACTCTCGGATCAGAGGTCAGGATCGCTAACCACTTAGCCACCGAGTCAGTCCTTTTAAGTCGCCATTCTGGCGTCAAACAAGTTATTCCTTGCGTCACTCCCCACTCCTCCATATCATTTCTCACTCCATCGAGCCATCGCTTCTTAGGTCGTCCTCTGCTTCTGTTTACTTCTTTTATCATGTGTGGTAGTTAAAAAATGATATTTCCAAGGTAAAGACGGCGCGGCGGTTGCCTGGTCCCACTTAGCATCACCCGCGGTCACGTGTAGGGCATTTAGAATATAATAGAAAACGTTTATTTATCGACAACATACAGAAAACCAAACAGCATTATTCTAAGTACATTTAGATTTATACCTATGGACAATGGACATATGTAACCTAGAAATTAGATTGGCAGGTTTCTTCACGATTATTTCCTTCAATATTAAAGATTAAAGCAATCGGTATGAAAACGTAAATCGTTTTGAAAATCCCAATGGTACACTGGCCAGGATTTGAACCCAAGTCCTCTGGTTAAAATTCAAAATCATTTATTTCTTTACGTAGATACATTAAGCACTCTTATAAAAGTCATATCATTTTGCTGGAGGAATATTCCAAATGTCATTATCATTAAAATAATCTACAGTCTTATAGTATCCTTTTGAACAAATACAGCGTTTTGTATGTTTCTTAAATTTACATTCTGGTAGTTCACACACGTCATTCGGAATTTTGTTATAAAAGCGTACACACTGACCCACAAGTGATTTTTTCACCCTTAGTAAAGTGAACTGAGGTCCGAGTTACTAACTTGGAGCTATCGACGCTTTATGTAATTAATAATAATAATAATATAATATCTGGGACAAATCACACACGGTCATCTGGCCCCAAACTAGGATTCCCTGTATCTTGGGACCCAGAGACTGATATACATACACATATACTTTTTAAATACATACATATATAGATATAATACACCCAGACTCAGAGCAAACAATTCTGCTCATCACAGAAAAGTTTGCCCTGTGTGGGGATCGAACCCACGACTCTCGGATCAGAGGTCAGGATCGCTAACCACTTAGCCACCGAGTCAGTCAATTATCTTTATAAACGTCTCAGAAGACCTTATTTTTATAATTATTAAACTGGTTTATAAGTTGTTGGTTCACAATCTTCTAGCATTTAGCAAGTAATGTAGTTTAGAGCTAAGTTTAACTCCTAATAGCTTAAGTCTATAGGGACAGAATTATGACTAAGTACGTAGTAGCTACTGCTAATCAAAGAAGTGTTCTAAGTGCACTATTGCGTTATATACAGAATATTAAAAAAATGCGTTAAAAAAATTTGAAGGGTAACCCCTCAGAATCAAGTGTGGAATACAGGAAAAATATAAAAAAAAATCCGCTCTTCAATTATTTTTTTTAATATTTCCATACTAAATCTGAACAGTGAATCAAGAATTTGTATGGAAAACTGAAAAAAGTTGTAGATCGGATTGTTTTTAATATTATTCCTGTATTCTATAAATAATTCTGAGTAAGCCCTTAAAATTTCAAAGGCACTTTATCACTTAGTAATATAGTTATATCACTTTATCATTTATACATAACTCAGCACTGTCACATTATATTTTTTTCTACCTATATGTATGTGACGGGTTCTCAGTGTTTTTAAAGATATTTTTTTTGTTATATAATTGACGTCCTGTGTACCTAGATATAACAATGAATAGATCGGATTAAAATTAATTATTCAACAAATAGAAAGTAGATACTGTCTAGTTTTTTAAACTTCATTATCAATCAGAGTTTAAGTTACATCAGAGATCAACACGACACCGACAGAAGAGTTCATTGTGTATTGTTTTGAGAGGGTTCTGAACATCGTGAAAAACTAATCTGTGAATTATTAAAAAAGTAACAGGTGTATTTTATTTCATTTTAATTATTTTTGTTTTATTAACAAAACAAAATCAAAATGTTTTTTATTTTATTTAAGTAAGTATATGCTTTGTTGCATGCATTTTTTTAAGATTGTAATTTTTTTTCACCTATCGTATTTGTACAATGTTCCTAGTACAAACCAACAGTTTTCCAACTTACAAAGTTAATAAGTATCTTATCATAAGCTAATTACAGGATTTCCTAGATTATTTACACAAATAAATAATATATTTTAAATTAATTTTATACGCGTATTAGTTATATCTGTGTCGGTATCGTGTTACCGTGTTACTATTTTGAAAAACTAAACTATAACCGATTTATAGCCAGTAGAAATAAATTTTCAGTTTTATATTCTATTCGCTAAAACGAGTTATGTTCACCGACTTAGTTCCATATGATTTTGAAAAAATCCTTCCGGTACATGGTTACATGTATAGTCTTTTTAACTGACTTCAAAAAAGGAGGAGGTTCTCAATTCGTCGGAATCATTTTTTTTTTTTATGTATGTTCACCGATTACTTGAAGACGCCTGAACCGATTTGGAATTTTTTTTTTGTTTATACTTCACAGGTGTTCCCATATAAATTTTATCGAAATCGATTTAGCAGTTTTTGAGAAAATCAACAAAAACATAGCAAAATTGGAGTTGTTGCGATTGAAGTCGGTTGTTTTAACGTATTCAGCGTGGTCATTTCTAATTCTTGCTTTGTATAGTCTGTTAAAAAAGAAAGTGCTTGTAAATTTCAAAAAATATCGCAAGACTACTAACCAGCTTTTGATTTCCAACGGACCCTTAAAAAAGATAAAAGATAAATGTTATTCCTTTACAAAAACACTTCAATAACTTCCAAAACCATTCGTAACAAATGATCATGTTTTCCGATCACGTTTTTCTGGTCTCATATTATTCTAGACAGACCAACTGACCTACATTTTGCTTTTTGTTATGTGAAACAATGCTAGTTATGGTCGACAGCACGCCGAAACGAAGTACCATTTTAACTTGGTCTCCCACTGTATCAGTTTTTCCTTATAGTGTAGTTCAATTTACATTGGCATAGACTTTTTAAATGCGGTCGGTTCCTATTATGTATTTTGAAGCAGTCATTATACAGTATGATGTGACGACACAAGTTTAGTAATAAATAATAGAAACGATTATTTAATAATAACAGAATCAGCAAGAAAAACTGGTTATCGATCGAAATTCTAATTGATCGATTATCATGATAATGTGGAGTGCGTAATTGCTTAGTTTTTTTTTTAACTAGACTGCCCAAGCGGTGCGATGGGTAAACTGCCATCATAAGAAAAAAGGCCGCAAAGTATACAGGATTATTTTTGGACCAAAACAGTGGCTTCTACTCATGAAACTGAGCAACTTTCCCCAAGTAACCAATGGTCAATTCGCAAAAAAATTTTGGGCATCTCCATACAAAATAGGCCGATCGATCACGTGATCAAATTAGTATGAAAGGTCCTAAATTTTTTTTGCAAATTGACCATTGGTTACTTTGGGAAAGTTGCTCAGTTTTATTAGCAGAACTGTGGTGGGGGGGTCCAAAAATAACCCTGTATGGAGTTTCCGTATACTTTGCGGCTTTCTTCCTTATGAGGGCAGGAAAGTTGTCTTTTGACGGGTGTACGTATGTAAGTTTCTTGATTACCGCCTGTAGCCTAAACGGTTTGATGGGGTTTAGAGTGATAAGTATCGATAATAGTTTGTAATAATCGTATATTCCACCCGCGACTTCACCTGCGTGAACTTCAGAATTGGGTACAGAGAGAAAAAAAATAACGTGGCGCCATCTAGTAACGAAGTGGAAATCTTGTGTTTTAAGTACCCTTAAGTTTTCCGAGATAAAAATCCTATCTGTAATCCGAGTGCTTTATTTATTTACCTACCACAACCAAATCAGTTCAGTTGTTTCGGCGTGAAAGTAGAACAAACAAACAAACAAATATTACTTTCGCATTTATAATATTAAGTGAGATATTGTTTTAACAACATATATCATCCCCACGGCTCCCATATATCGGGGCCGATAAAGAAAGTCCGGATTGGTGGAGGTTGTGGGGCTAGTATCAGACGTTTTAAGCTGCTATAAGGTATGGACATGGCTTAAGGACTGTCATCTAGCATCCAGCATAAACAGCTTAACGTCCCTTCCGAAGCACGGAAACAGTCGAGATAAGTGCCACTAACAAACAGTCAAATCCAGGTTATGACCGTGTCTGTAGTCAGTTAACCTACGTGATAGACGTGACCACGCAAGTCACGTCACGTCACTAAGTAACGAAAGCTTTATTTAGTATAAGTACGATATATTAATGTGTCGCAATCGCAATGATAGTTTTTTTTTTTTATAAAAGAAAAAATAAAATTAAAACTTACCAAATCTCCTTTAAGTTGCGAAGATCTTAATGTCCGTTCAAAACATTGAATAACTACACTTTTATCACAAAAGAGCACTTATCACACATTTCACATCTCTGTCCCTAAACACTGAATATAAAAAAAAAAAACATTACAAAAAAATCATCCAAAATAATAATCGTAGTAATAAAATAGAAAATAAATGACTACAGCGTAAAGTGCAAATTTAAAATACAAAAACAAAAAATCTTTGAAAAATTTTAAAATATTCTGAGTTACGCCGTTTTGGTTCTCGACAGCAATTTTAGGTTCTTGCATTTATGTTGATGGTGTCTTTTTATAGCCAATTTGTGAATCTGTAAAGAATTAATTAATGTTTATTTGTATTTTTGTTTAAAAACCTTCAAAATTTTATCACTGAATAATAAATCATAGGAAAGAATATATTTTATTAATGTTTTTAAAACTGATTGCAAAACTAAACATTTTTTTTAAGAAACAGCTCCATTCACCTTGACAGAAGCTTAAAAACCATTAACAATTTAAAAACAAACAACTTGAAACGACGCAAGATAAATCACAAACAGTTAAATTTAATTAAACACTTCATTGAGAAGAAAAAAGCAACCATTTTCTAGCTAACACCATAAATTAAACTTGAAAGCAAGGCCATGTACTATTCATATAACCTTAAATCACTTAATAACAGAAAATCCACTTGAAATACACAACATCGCTAGAAGAACTAGGGCTCAACTCACATTTAGGCACAATTTGTAGAAATATAACTGGATTTTAGCTAAGGAATTACAGTATTATTTAATTGTGACAAATTCTAAGTACACGTATGCCCTGTCTCGTCCTGTCACCTTGAGTGGGACCGAGACACAGATAGGTAGGTGGGGGCATGTAGGGTGTCCGTTAGACATGGGCGTTATCAGTTTTTTTGGAAAACGGTTTTGTAACCGATATGAAGTTTTCATATCGATACCGAAAACCGTTTTCAGATATCGATATGGGTAGCACGATATTAATCGGTTTTTAAACGTAACTTATCTATTTGCTTAGGAAACGAACGGAAACACAAACTCACGCGTTATCAAGTCCAAACTAAACCGTATTGCAATAATCATAATGGTAAATTCGCCTATCATCCGCTGATATCCGTCCCAGTTCAATATTCGCTGCATTTCTTTCGCACTAATGAAATGTCGTTTTATTAGAAAGAGAGAAAGCGAATATATCAATCCATTCGATATCATATGGGTTGCGGGAGTTTTGTTTCGCGCGTTACTTAGCCTATGTATAGTTTTACTAATATCCGATATTAAAAACTGCCATATCGATATGTTATGATATGAATCTCATATCCGTTTTTAGTTACGTTTTGATATATCGAACTCATGCCTAGTATCCGTCATTTTGTATGGACTTAGTTCATTTTCTTTTTCATTTGTGTTTGATAAATGCTACGTGACATATACAATATTATTTATTGTGCTGCTATTCATTTTGCATACCTTTTTGAATTATGATAGGTATATGTTATAAAATATTATTATTATATTAAAATATTAATGAGGCTAGACTATAACAATGAAATGATATAAACAAAACTCGAATCAAACAAAATTTTACGTAGCCTTAATTCTTATAACCTTAAATCTTTAGATCTCCTAGTAAAAGTAAACAACTAAGTTATTTAACTGTACCTATCATTTAAATTTTAAAACAAAGTTAGTATTGTATTTAATTTTTATTTTTATTATTGGCTTGAGTTTAAAATATAATGATTAATGTTATATTTTAAAAGAGCCTATTGATATTGATAATAATCAAAAGCGATATAAAAACTCGAAGTAGATTGCACATTTACGACTATGCGCGATTTGACTAGTTACTAGTTTTTCAGTTTATTAGTCTATGTTATCTATTATTTATATACCTAAACAATTGGTAAGCATTTAACAATTAATAATGAAATAATAAAATATACAATAATAATAATAATTTTATAAATTATCTAATTTAAAACGATAAACTTTCCGACGGTTGTGTGCCAATTTTCATTAAATCATTGTCACCCTACACTATTGCGCGAGCACAGCACGAGTCGTGCGCATACTCATGTGAAAACATTCGCAAGCAACGACTGTTGGTTGTCCGCTCGAAGTTTTTAGACAGCGTTTTAGTTTGCATATGTTTAAAAAGCGGTCGAGGCTCAGTGCAGCTTGCGCGGTCGCGTAGATCACGCAGGTTAACTGACTACAGACACGGTCACAACCTGGATGGGTTTGACTGTAAGTGGCATTTATCTCGACCATTTCTGTGCTTCGCAAGGCACGTTAAGCTGTTCGTGCTGGCTGCTATCGCTAGATGATAGTCTTTAAGCCACGTCGGAGTTACAGGCGGCTTGAAAACTTCTGACACTGGGGTTGGCCACTAGCCCCACAACCTCCACCAATCCGGATTTGGCCCCCGTGTGTAGAGTATGACCTAACCTTCCCGAAGCATAAGAGACCCGTGCCCCTGCAGTGGAGACGATATGGGTTGCTAACATGTTTAAGTTACCGAAAATTATAGTGTGATGTGATATGAAGTTGTCAGATATAATTTAAAGTTTAAGCAACTTTAAAAAATGACTTTAAATACGTTTTAAGTGTTTGATGATGCTTTGATAAATGACAAAAGTAAAATTCAATACTTTAGTAACCGAAGCCTATTTTGGTCTTGCAGTATTTCTAACCTGATTGTTTATTTATTTAGTTTAAAAAAATTTTTTGGTCGTGACTTTATGTCCTCTAAAGGGCGCTATCAAGACGCTTCTAATGATACCTCATTTGTCGATTCTAATAAGAAGTTTAGAAGTTATGCGGGAACAGATGAACAGACATGCATACATACATACGGGTCAAAATCATAACCCTCCTTTTTGCTTCGCCGTAGTCGGGTAAAAACAGCATGGCCTAGGTCTGGGTAGTCTATAAACATTTGTGGCACAAAATGCAGTTTTTGAAATTTCATAAAAAACTAACTCATTGTCACATGACGAAAAGTTATGTACCGATTCGTGGTAAAAAAGAAACATCAATAAACTTTATTTTTGATAGTTATAAATTATCTAGTTTTCGGCAACACTATCACTTACCACCAGGTGAGATGATGCCAAGGGCTTACCAATTGAGGGTAAAAAAAACATATTTATACAAGGTGTTGAAAAATTAGCTGTCATTACTTAATCTGGGGCTTCTACTCATGAATCTGAATAACTTTCCCAAAGGAACCCATAGTGAGTGAATTCGCAAAAAAAATATTTGGACTTCCCATAAGTGGGCCGATCAGGTGACTGACTTCTTAGAAAAGTAAAAAAAAATCGCGAACTGACTATGGGTTCCCTGGGAAAAGTTGTTCAGTTTCACTTGTAGAAGCCCCAGTTTAAGTAATGACAATGACTATGACAATTAATTTTTACCACCAAGGTATACAGGATGTAACAAAATTGGTATAGGACCCGTTAACTGGGGATTCTACTCATCGTACTGAACAACTTTTGTTCAACAACTTTGCTCAAATCGCAAAAAAAATTTTGGACTCTCCCTACAAAAATGGCAAAACAGATGATCAATCTGTATAGTCCAAAATCTTTTTGCGATTTAAGCAAAGTCGTTGAACAAAAGTTGTTCAGTACGATGAGTAGAATCCTACACCAATTTTGTTACAATCTGTATAAGTATACCCAGTTCTTTTCATTCATTCAATCTTAAATACTTATCGTTTTCTAGCAATCAGAGCATGTCGCTTCACAGGAGAAAATTCATAAAAAAATTGCATACACTTACATAAATGTATGTATGTATATTGAAGCGGAATACCTACATTATGAATCAATAACTAACATAGTAAAAATATGTAAGATAATCAGTTGTAACTCCTTAAGTAACCCTCAGTCGGTTTGCGATAAAATATATTAAAATATTGAACGTATAACTCTTCGGCCATCTTAGAATAGGAAGCTAGGAAGTCCTAAACTGGAATCCCTATGTTATGGAAACCAGAGACTGATATAAAATAATACAAATTTACGTATAAATACATACACATATACATCCAAACACAGAGCAAACAAATCAGCTCATCACTGAAACGTTTGCCCTGGATGTGAATCGAAACCATGACTCTCGGAGAGTCAGGAGCGCTAACCACTGAGCCAACTAATCAGTTAATCTAGGCCAAATATTAACTACAAAATCTAGGTTCCGAATTCCGAAACAATCACGCGAATCAGTGTCTATATCTTTCATAATTTCTACGTGTTGAAAACTACTAATTGTCTCGGTCATAACGCGTGGAAATAATTCAAGCCTGACCAAACCACAGACCAAACAAACTGTGTTGCTTCTGTGTTAGTAGATATTCTAAAGTACCTCAAAAAAAACTGGGTCTCCTTCTTGTGAAACTGAACAATTTTCCCCGAGGAACCTATCGTATTTCTTATCTCAAAATTGTTTTTTGTTTTCCCATACAAAATTGGCGGATCCGCTAATCGATTGATTTAAGAGGTCCAATTTTTTGCGATTTATTAATTAATTTGCTCTGTTCTTTTTTTATTAATTATATATTAATGAATTATACAGGGTGTTAAAAAAAGTGCGTTTGAAATTTTAAGGGGTTACTCAGAATCAAGTATAGAATCCAGGAAAAATATTGAAAAAATTCGCTCTTCAATTTTTTTTTGCAGTTTTTCATACAAATTCTCGATTCACTATTTAGATTTAGTATGAGAATCTGAAAAAAATAATTGAAGAGCGGATTTTTTCAATATTTTTCCTGGGTTCTGTACCTGATTCTGAGTAACCCCTTAAAATTTCAAACGCACTTTTTTTAACACCCTGTATTTATGACCGACGACCTGGTGAAGGTTGCGGGAAGCCGCTGGATGCGAGCCGCACAGGACCGGTCGGTGTGGAAATCCGTGGGGGAGGCCTTTGTCCAGCAGTGGACGTCTTTCGGCTGATAGATAGATAGATAGAACGCTCAATATTTTATTTATTAATGCTCTATTCAATATCTGGATTAATTAAGATTACATTTTCACTATCTCTGTAATAATATTGTATATAGAAACTAATATTATACTAAAATATATTTATCAAAAATAAATAATAATATGAATTGAAACGGTCGTGGCTCAGAGCGGCTTGCGTAGTGTCGATCACGCAGGTTAACTGGCTACAGACACGGTCATAACCTGAATGGGTTTGACTGTTGGTGGCATTTATCTTGACCGTTTCCGGGCTTCGCAAGTCACGTTAAGCCGTTGGTGCCGGCTGCTATCGCTAGACGGCAGTTGTTAAGCCATGTTGGAGGCCTTATAGGCGGCTTGAAAACTTCTTACACTGGGGTTGGCCACTAGCCCCACAACCTCCACCAATCCGGACTTGGCCCCCGTGTGTGGAGTATGGCCTAACCTTCCCGAGTTATGAGAAGAGACCCGTGCCTCTGCAGTGGGGACGTAATGGGTTGTTAACATGTAAAAAATGACGAGTTGAAAAAATTCAAAAATATATTTGGACCCAAAAAATTTTAACTTAGATATGTCATATCAATAATGTGATCTCCTTTGCATCCGGAGTTAAAATTATCAATTAATAACAGATTAATTAATAGCAAATCGAACGCCATGTTAACTGAACCGAGTAGAAAATTAATTAACAGTTAAAAAAAACTGTTTCCGTAACGTTTCGTGTTCATTTGTTTCGCTCAAACGTAAGTAGGTTACAATTGTTTCCTTCCTTGAATTTTGTTTCCTTAATTTTATTGCTATTTTTTGTTCGAAAAAAAGGAAATCGCATGTATACATATATGAAAGTAAGACATTTGTTCGCGTAACAGAAATGTTCAAGTTTTTTGTTCGTTTGTACTAGTAACCTAGTCTTTACCTAGTCCGTTATTAATAGGGTATTGTGTCTAGTTATAATTGACCACGCTGAATACGTTAAAAACAACCGACTTCAATCGCAACAACTCCAATTTTGCTATGTTTTTGTTGATTTTCTCAAAAACCGCTGAATCGATTTCGATAAAATTTATATGGGACCACCTGTGAAGTATACCCTTTCAAACAAAAAAAGAATTTTCAAAATCGGTTCAGGCGTCTTCGAGTAATCGGTGAACATACATAAAAAAAAAAAAAAGATTCCGACGAATTGAGAACCTCCTCCTTTTTTTGAAGTCGGTTGAAAATAAACTAACGTAAGTTAAAGATAAACTAAAATTTACCGCGTCAAGTAACTTTTTTATAGGGTATTAAAGAGGTTTTGAAAAAATACTCAAAAAAATAAATATCATTGAAAAAACTTATAGTTAGTATGTAGTTGCTAACAGTTATTTAAAATGTTTTAAAAATAATAAAACACAAAAAAAGATGATTTAAAAAAAGCAACATGAATTAAATAAAAAAATAGTTACATGGATTAAATTAAAAAATATATGTTTCCTTTGTAAACAAGTCTGTTCACTGAGTTTTTGTTATATTTTATTTTATGCCAACACCTTCATTAAAAATCACCTTATCTCACTAATATTATAAATGCGAAAGTGTGGATATTTGTTTGTTCCACTTTCACGCCGAAGCTACTGAACGGATTTGAATGAAATTTCGTAGGTAGATAGATAAAGCACTCGGCTAACACATAGGATAATTTTATTCCGTATAAGGGTTCTCGGAGGAATGTAAAATCAAATCAAATCAAAATGCTTAACACAAAATTTGCACTTCGTTGCTAGATGGCGCCACCTTAACATTTTCTTTCTCTCTAGACCCAAATCTGAAGCTAATTTTATATGTGTCTAAATGCATACTCACAATATGCCGCATCTGGTCGAAACCATTGGGGCAAAACATCTAAAATCAAGGTCATACTAACTGCAAGCAAATTGTATTATCTAACACTCTAATTTTGACCTATTGCACAATCATCGCTCAAACTGTCATCTGTCAAAGTTGCATAATGTCATATGTAGGTAGACGTGTCTTTTTATCTCGTTTTGACGCCTCGGGCTTTGTGTCAAGTCGATACGCGCTTATGCGTTTTTAACCGACTTCAAAAAAAGGAGGAGGTTCTCAATTCGTTGGAATCTTTTTTTTTATGTATGTTCACCGATTACTCGAAGACGCCTGAACCGATTTGGAAAATTCTTTTTTTGTTTAAAAGGGTATACTTCACAGATGGTCCCATATAAATTTTATCGAAATCGATTCAGCGGTTTTTGAGAAAATCAACAAAAACATAGCAAAATTGGAGTTGTTGCGATTGAAGTCAGTTGTTTTTAACGTATTCAGCGTGGTCAATTATAAAATGACAAAAGAGATGTTTATTGTCGTCTGTGGAATCAGGTATGTTCATGTTTAAATCATCATTATTATAATATACAGGTGCAAAAAAAGTGCGTATGAGATTTTTCTCATACGCACTTTTTTTAACACCACGTGGTTACTCGGAATCAAGTATAGAATATAGGAAAAATATTGAAAAAATCCGTACTACAATTTTATTCAGTTTTCAATACAAATTCTTGATTCACTATTCAGATTTAGTATGGGAATCTGTAAAAAAATATATTTAGATCGGGTGTTTTCAATATTTTTTGCTGTATTCTAAACTTCGTTCTGAATAACCCCTTAAAATCTCAAACGCATTTTTTTGAACATCCTGGATTATTTTTCAAATGTGTTTTTGTGGCACGACTAGATCTCCTTCGATTCTTCACCAAAATTAATGATTCAAACATCATTTTAAACCTTATGTTTTCCTCTAGAGAGAAGAAGATGCAATAAAAGCTTTGTTAAAAAACATAATTAACAATAAGACCGCCTACCTGTATAACTCTTTTCTTATCAAGTTTATGTTTATATTGTATTTTTCTATCTTGTTGTGGAATAAAGTGTTTTCATTCATCCATTCATTCATAATTAACGATGCCCATGCGAGCGGAGCCGCGAGCGAACAACCCAGATTGTCCCCACTGCGGGGGCATGTGGTTCTCTCCTAACCTGGGGAAGGTTAGATAGACCCTACTCTAAACACAGGACTCAAGTCCGGATTGGCAATTTAGCATACTTTTGTGAAATAGGCATTTTGAGTAAACTTTTTTCGAACATAGGTCATTTTGCAAGTGGAACATTTTGCGAAGTAGCTTCAGCTTACTTGAGGAGTATGTATAAATGAGATATTACAACTAACACGTCTTACGTGATCAAAATGATAGCTGTCAAATAGGACAGATTAGTTTGAGAAGTAATGAAATGAAATGAAAATATTTTATTAGAAGTAGGTAGCAGTGTACACTTTGCGAACGTCATTCTTTTATCTACCTAATACGAGGTTCCTATCGCTCGGAACTCGTTTATCCGCCACGCCGTTTCGGGAAGTGTTTGCGGAGAGAGAAGAAACGACGCGACGGGCCCTAAAGAAACTCCCTCCAACACATTTTTTGAAAATGTCTTATATTGTATTAGATCTTAATGCTAGGTCAAGGTGCTAGTATTAAAAGAAGTCTGAAAGTAATTCCTACTACTGAGTGTTTAATTACATACATATTTTTGATTTCTTAGAAATTTAAGTACACTATTTTAAAAAATAATTAAATTAAATAACCATATCATTTCTTTTACATTAGACCAGAAGGTCGCGACCTCACACTGATACAATTCAAATTACCAAGCGGTTGGCGCTTGCGAACTTTCTCCAAAGTTACGCAAAACTATAGCAAGCGGCGCGCGCGCATTCTAACGTAGCTAGCGAGTAAAATCGCGTCGATGACGGTTGTTTACTTGTATATATTAAGTGTGATGTAAACAGTGAAGTGTTAATAGAAATTTTACTGAAGATTTGGAAACAATATTTAAGATATAACAGAATTAGTCAAAGTACTGATCCAAGATGTTTATTTATATAAGAATTTTGGAACGAAAATTTGGAAATAAAGTGTATGACCAAAAATAACAGAATTAGCTAAACTGCCGATCAAGATGTTTGTTAATACTATAGAAAATTGGAACGAAAATTTAAACCAAAATAATGAAAACTAAACTGCTGCTGAATTTGTATGAAGAGTCTTAACTTTTTTGCAAATTTTGAAAAGTCGTAATAGTTGTTCAGTATGACGTGTAAAAGCCTCAGTTACAGCTGTTTTGTTACATACTATACAGGGCAATACAGGGTGTTAAAAAAGTGCGAAGGGGTTACTCAGAATCAAGTAAAGAATACAGGCAGGAAAAATATCAACTTTTTTTCAATTTTCCATACAAATTCTTGATTCACACATTTACTATGAGAAACTGAAAAAAATATTGTATATAGATAGGATATATATATATTACCCCTTAAATAATAATAATTCAGGCAATAACCCATAATACATAGATCATGTACAAAATTTAAATATTAAAATAAAATAAAATATAATAAAATAAAATAAACTATAATAAATTTAAATTTAATTACTAAGTTCACTTAAATCATTTGCGATTCGCGTCAAGGTGCGGTCTCCACCCACCCGTTTTCAAGATTCTGTTGTCAGTGCTCTCCGCAAACGCATCAAAATTTCAAATGCATTTTGTAACAACCTGTAACTGTGGTACTGGGTGTACCGTTTTGTTACATACGGAAATTAGCGTTTATTTATTAACTTATTAACTTATTATTTTCCACTTCGCACAATCGTAGCGTGCCTTACTATTTCTGTTTCCTATCATTCATAACTTTAATCTGATTTTAATACTATAGTGGTATTATCAATTGTATAGCAAACATTTTAATTGTGCTTTTATGATTAAGGAAACCGGATAGATTTATAATAATAATAATAATAGCGGCTATGCAAAAGGCAGTCCTCCTCGACAATGCCCGGATTGTCCGACGCTTTCTCTCCTCGTCGCACTGACCTCCAGCCGACTGTGCTTCTGCTGGAGTAGCTCCTGCCACTTCGCCTAGCGCGAAGTGGTCAGAGTAGCCCAAATTTATAAATGAAAATAATAATAATATCTGGGACAATTAATCACACACGGTCATCTGGCCCCAAACTAGGATTCCCTGTATCTTGGGAACCAGAGACTGATAGACAGACGCATATATATTTTTTTAAATACATACATATATAGATGAAATACACCCAGACTCACCCAATTCTGCTCATCGCAGAAAAGTTTGCCCTGTGTGGGGATCGAACCCACGACTCTCGGATCAGAGGTCAGGATCGCTAACCACTTAGCCACCGAGTCAGTTATTGTTAGATAATTGTTTTAAACATACCCATCACATCGCAACCTTGCCATTCATCGCTTAACGACGCGACAGTAAAACAATGTCGCACAATACGAGATAGAAAGTGGTTCTACTGTATGCGTTTGCACATATAATGTGTGATCTGAAATCACACAATCAGTTAACACACGCGAGGTGTACAATCTCTTTTAAAGATTTATTGTTTAAATATACAGGGAGACGTTTTTATAAAACTGAATAAGTAACTTACGAAACTAAGTCGCTATATAAGGACTGTAAACAGTTAACGGTCAGGCAACTTTATGTACTCTCTTCCGTCTTAAGATTTCATCCGCTGGCTCTTTCCTTAATCAATCCCAGAAACAAGCGAATCAACTTGTGGTCCGCTCCACAAATAGGATACTTTTTATCCCGAAAAACTCGAGAGTTCCTGGCTGGAGGAATGACTAAAAACTGTTTTACCTAGTCACTAGATGGCGCTGCCTTATTAAAATTTTATTTCTCTCTGGACCCAATTCTGAAGTCCTTGCAGACGAAGTCGCGGGCGGAAACTAGTACACAATAAAAACATTTCCCCTCCTCTGAAAGAGTTGGGTAGAAAAGAAGAGGGACCAAAATCTGCCATTTCATTTTATCTGTACGAAATAATTACATAGTTGATTTAACGCATCACTGGTTCTAGAAAGAATCAATTTTGTATTGAAAAGCTGGTAGCAAGATGAGGTTACATTCTAATGTCAAGTTTGGATGGTAGAATAGTTGTAATTTTTTTAAATCCACAATAATTTGGCATCATAATGTCTGGTGGTAAATGATGATGATGCCGAAGATGGAAGCGGGCTTACCAAGATTCTCCAACGCAATGGGGAACTGGCTATCTTATCTCCATACCAACACATCACTGCTATTAACAATGATGTCTGGCGGAAAGAGTAAGATAAGATGGTGGTAGCTAGCCAGACGGGCTCAGAAAATGCCCTACCACCAACCAAACCGAGTCCTAAAAAGTTGGACTCCGCCGGGAATCGAACGCGACCTACTGATGTGAAGCAAGCAGAGTAGCCACTAGACCATGAAGGTGGTTAATATTTGAATAATACAGGATTATTTTTGGACCCCCCACCAAAACTTCACAGTGGTTTCTACTTATGAAACTGAGCAACTTTCCCCAAGTAACCAATGGTCAATTCACAAAAAAAAATTGGGCATCTCCATACAAAATAGGCCGATCACGTGATCAAATTAGTATGAAAGGTCCATTTTTTTTGCGAATTGACCACTGGTTACTTGGGGAAAGTTGCTCAGTTCCATGAGTAGAAGTCACTGTGAAGTTTTGGTGGGGGGTCCAAAAATAACCCTGTTTATGCTGATAAAATATATTTCAAGGCTAAACTGGGGTTTCTTTCTAACATGATTTTGACAACAAATGTTTTAACTCTCGGTGGCTCAGTGATTAGTGCTCCTGACTACTGATCCGAGAGTCGTGGGTTCGATCCCCACGCAGGGCAAAGGGCAAACATTTCTGTGATGAGCGGATTTCTCTGGTTAAGAGGACAGAGTCTGGTTAGTGCTCCTGACCTCTGATCCGAGAGTCGTGGGTTCGATCCCCACACAGGGCAAACTTTTCTGTGATGAGCAGAATTGTTTGCTCTGAGTCTGGGTGTGTTATATCTACATATGTATGTATTTAAATGTATATGTGTATGTATATCAGTCTGATTCCCAAGATACAGGGAATAGTTTGGGGCCAGATGACCGTGTGTGATTTGTCCTGGATATTATTTTTATTATTGTTACTCCCCGCGGCGCCACTGTCGACTATTTGTAATAGGGTGTATGCAATACTTAAATCTTCAACGAAATCTTGATCTAAATCTGATAATGTTGTAAAAGAACTATCTATGAATAAAATAAAAATAGAATAAAACTGTAGCAAAAAGTTCAAATAAAAACTGGATTCGTCAACAATTTCTTATCAAAACAACCTTGATATACTATCACTTGCCCTGGAATAGCTTGTATCAATCGCACGTTATTAAACTTCCAATTTACATTAAACTACACTTTAAAACAATCTTTTAAGAAACCGAGGTCAGCTTACACTGGACCTCAGGCAGACCGGTTCAATAATTTCGCCACAAAATGTCTCAACCATTGCGTGGTTTGTTGCGCAAGTATTGGCTTCTGGTTACATAGAGAGGCAATGGACGTCACTTGTTTAAAAAATATGTCGTGTACCTTATGTTTTACAGATAGGCTTGAAAAATGACAGTGGATAGCCCCATGTCCACCTCCACCAATCCGGGCTTGGCCCCCGTGTGTGGGGTATAGCCTAACCTTCCCGAGGTATGGGAAGAGACCGGCGCCCCTGCAGTGGGGACGATATTGTCCGGGGTCTATGCGAAGTAAAATAAAAATCTTGCACAAAACGTTCAAACATAGAAAACGGTTTTTTTTGAATCGACGTTGCTGAGTTAAAAACAGCTGTAAACAGCAGCATTTTTGTAATTTTTTTTAAAAATCCTTTTTTTTGAATTTGACAAAATTAAAAAGCCGAAATTGTTCAGTTTCGTAATATTTTTTCGGTCAACAACTCCCTTTTCAGATGTGTATAATATTTACATGACATTGAATGAGGTTCTAAAAAAAATTGGTGAAGAATCTTTTAATTAAATAAAATAAATAAATAAATATCTGGGACAAATCACACACGGTCATCTGGCCCCAAACTAGGATTCCCTGTACTATGGGAACCAGAGACTGGTATACATACACAAATACGTTTAAATCAGGGTTCGAAAATATCCGATATTTATAATAAATATCAAAATATCAGATATTTTTGATATATATCCGATATTTTCGATATCTTTGATATTTTTGATATTTATCAAAATTACATACTAATTTCAATTTCTTACTTTAATACATGATTTTCGAAATAGCTTAATTTAAAATGTAGGTATATGTTTGATAATTTGAAGATTTTTATTAAAATAACATTCAAATTTTATACTCTGATATGATTTTTCGAAATAACTGAATCTAAAATGTATATTTTATTTTTGAAAATTTGAAGATAGTTAATTAAACTAAACTCATTTATTTATTATTGTGATCAGGGTTCGGAAACCGGTTTTTTGAAAATACCGGTTTTGGTCATTGACCCCTATATCGAAATAATTTCGGTTAAGGTTTCGTTCAGGTTTCGGTTACCGGTATATTTAACCGGTTTAACCAAAACCGATATTTTTTCGTTCGAACGGAATTAACCGGTTAATTTGAAGAATATGCGACTTTGTAGACATGTTTGCCGCGTGCAATCAATTGAAAGCGTGCGAGAAAGTGAGCAGAAGACTCGGGCAGTGGCACCCGCGCGACGCGCCTGTACTTGACTAAGTTTGGTTTTAACCGGTTAATTTAGTTCTTATTTCGGTTAGAAAACCGCTTCCTGATTAACCGATATTTTATTCAAATTTACCGGTTTAGCTGGAAACCGGTTTTAACCTGAACGGAATAGTTAACCGAAATTCGAACGAAATTAACCGGTATTTGTTAATCGGTTCCGAACCTTGATTGTGATAATCATATCTTTATTCTTTGCATTTGGCACATTCATTCGTAAGAAGCAGCTCTTAGAAGCTAGGAAAATATAAATATCAATATTGATATATATCAAGCATAAATATCAATTGATATATATCATGATATATATCCGATATATATCAATTGATATATATCATGCGAACCCTGGTTTAAATACATACATGTATAGATATAATACACCCAGACACAGAGCAAACAAATCTGCTCATCACAGAAATGTTTGCCCTGGGTGGGATCGAACCCACGACTCTAGGATCAGTAATCAGGAGCGCTAACCACTGAGCCACCAAGTCAGTCGTGGTCAAAACTGTATATTTTAACATATAATATTATTATGTCCCTTTACAAAAATGTTGCCATATCGCCATTCTAACGGTTTTTTCTACATGTTTTCAACAAAATTAGACGCGCTTATGGTATTAGTACACGAGTTACGCTGGGTTACGCCACAGTTATTTACCATAAGAATAATAAATAACTATGCATTATGTCATTTACGTATTAAATGTGTGTTTTTTAAACTGGTAATCTTATCTTGGTGTCACGGTTAAATCATGTCAGTTTTACTCGAAACACTAAAATAATATTGTCACTATCAGTTGTTACCTATGTTTTTTAAACAGTTTAAGTGGAAATTAAAAAAAAAAAATACGGCTGAAGAAAATACAGGGTGTAAGGGACAGGTTTCCGAAAACTTTAAGGGCTTGCTCACTAGACGAAACTAAACAACTTTCCACAAAAAAAAATTCAGGAAACGAAAAAAAAATCGGCTTCTCCATACAAAATTATATACTTGATTGGACAGTTTGTATAGAGAAGCCATTTTTTTTTTCATTTCCTGAAAGAAAGTCTTGTGGAAAGTTGTTCAGTTTCGTCTACTGAGCAAGCCCTTAAAGTTTTCGGAAACCTGTCCTTTACACCCTGTATAGTTCGCGTCACGTAAAAATAGCGCTGGCGGGCGTTCCAAAGATGCACTCTGACAGCAACTGTTTTGTACCCTCTCTTTCACACTTACGCGATTTATATTATGCTATCCTGTTGTCAGAGTGAACTGTTGTGCCCTCGGAAACCCGCCAGCGCTCTTTTTAACCGACTTCAAAAAAAGGAGGTTCTCAATTCGTCGGAGTCTTTTTTTTAGAAAATTCTTTTTTTGTTTAAAAGGGTATACTTCACAGGTGGTTCCATAAAAATTTTATCGAAATCGATTCAGCGGTTTTTGAGAAAATCAACAAAAACAGCAAAATTGGAGTTGTTGCGATTGAAGTCGGTTGTTTTTAACGTATTCAGCGTGGTCAGTTATACAAAAGACCATTGATAGTGGGGTAAAAAGAATTGTAACATTGTCAGTCCCCTGGTGTATAAGTTAATATTTTAAGTATAAAATGTATACTTATTATTGTATATGTTGTATGGGCCTCGTTGCCTGAAATAAACAAATAAAAAAAATTAATAATAATAAGAACCGGAGACTACATAAATAAATTATAAGAATTTTTTACGTCTCCATACTTATTCAATTTTTGTATACAGGTGTTAAAAAAGGGAGTTTGAAATTTCATGGAGTAATTTAGAATCAAGTACACAGTACAGGAAAAATATTGAAAAAAATCCGCTCTACAATTATTATTTTTCAGAGTCCCATACTAAATCTGTATAGTGAATCAAGAACTTGTATGGAAAACTGAAAAAAGTTGTCGGATCGGATTTTTTCAATATTTTCCTGTATTCTATACTTAATTCTGAGTAACCCCTTAAAATTTCAAACGCACTTTTTAAACACCTGTATATATTACACAAATTTCTGCACTCGGAGGGAATTGAACCCACTACCACCAACATAGCAGGCAGGTGCACTAACCGCTATGCCACTGCGTCAGTTACTCAGCTTTCTGTTTGTGCAACTTATGATGGTCAATTAAAGATGAATTAACTGTGAGTTATAAAGTTATAAATGAGAGTAATTTCGTTGAAAACATACATACAGGGTGAGCTTTTATTAGCTAAAGAACAGCCAATAATAAAAAATAATGTTGTTAACAACCCATTACGTCCCCACTGCAGGGGCACGGGTCTCTTCCCTTAACTCGGGAAGGTTTAGGCCATACTCCACACACGGGGGCCAAGTCCGGATTGGTGGAAGTTGTGGGGCTAGTGGCCAACCCTAGTGTCAGAAGTTTTCAAGCCGCCTGTAATATAAGGCCTCTGACATGGCTTAACGACTGCTAGCGATAGCAGCCGTTAAGCAAATAAAAAATAATATAATATTTAAATATCTCGGGACAAATCACACAGGGTTATCTGTCCCCAAACAAGGATTCCCTGTATTATGGGAACCAGAGACTGATATAGAAATTGTACAGGGTGTAACAAAAAGGTGTGGTAATAATTCTATACTTAGTTAATATTAGTGTACGACTTCTGTGCAATACACAAACCCAATGGGGTTTCCGTTGCACATGTTTTTTGTAAAATGTATATTTTTTTTAGACAATAAATAATAATAATAATAATAAAATACTTTAAAGTGGGCTTCTACTCATCAAACTGAACAACTTTTATTCTACAACTTTGTTGAAATCGCAAAAAAATACAAACTTGGCTCGCCAGCTGATCGAATTGTACGAAAAGTCCAAAAATAAAACAAAAGTTGTTCAGTTTGATGAGTAGAAGCCCACCTTGCAGTATTACCACACCTTTTTGGTACAACCTGTATATCTAAAAGAAAAAAATGTACAAAATGCAGCTTTATTCTTCTAACCAACTGTAGATGACCTCTAATGTCATACGAAGTATTGAGGTTTATGGGTCAGATTAATTTGGTACTATATTGTTTAATACTTTCACAACGAAACTGTTAATTTTTAAAAACTATTCAAGAACCAAGTAGATTTTATTTAATTTTTCATATAAATTTACTGAAAGTTGGATAAAAGTGGTTTTTTGCTAGTTTTGCTATGAAAATCCAATTGTTCATATAAAAGACATCAACGAACGCGTCTTAAGTTTTCATGTTCACTTTTTTTATTAAGACATTAAAATATAGTATATTTATTTTTTTTTAAATTATATTTTTACTTTTTATTTTAAAAAATTTAATTGCTGTTAATTATGTCTGTATATAATTAGTAATTATACTTAGTTTGGCAAAATAATGCAATCAGTTCTTAAAACTTCATAATTTAATACAAATATATTAAAATATCGTCACTTTATAACCGGATTTTCATTTAATAAAAGCAAATTAAGTCAGTACATTAATATTTTAGCATAAATTAAAATTATTTAATTTGGCAGTTTAGATTACGCCATCGGTATCACTTTTCTAATTGTGAATTTTAAATAATTTTACGTATCTTTATTTTATTATAAATTATAGTAAAATATTTTTAACATACCTATTTATACCGGTCTTATTTTCAATAAAATGAATATCCAAATAAACTATTCATCATTTCATAAATCGCAAAACTCATAAAAAAAATAAAAATATACGATATATCGTTAATTGTGTGCATCGAAAAAAGACAAAAGCAAATTAAAAAAAAAACATGACCCGAATTCAAAAACGGGTTCTACAAAACTGCAGGTTACAAAAAGTTACGAAAACGTTCGGCAGCCATTACGTAATGACAGGCATAATGTTGTCGACTCCATTGCTAGAGACCTCTACGATACAAATAAAAAAAAAAAAAACTTTCAAATTTATATATCGAACACAGATAAAAACCAAAACACATAAACACAAACCATAGATAATCACAGAGATTTGTTGGAAATTCGAACGGAACTTTTTTCACTCGCGTTTTTATTTCTTTTTTGTTTTTTTTTTGAACCCGCGTCCGATCGTGGCGAAGGCTCTCGCGGACTGCGTCGGACCGACTTTTGCTTTGCATTAGTGATTGGTAAAGGCATGTCTTGATTGGTGGTGTCGATATAAGGAAATAGATTATGTTGTATACTAAAGATTAGCGCTAGGTTAGTCTTAGGTAACGCATTAAAGGTTCGTATTATACAATGACAGATATATTTTCGATGGATTTAATCCTTTAATATATATTATAAATGAGAAAGTTAGCTTGTTCTTCTTTCTCGTCGCGACAGAGTAACGGTCTGAGATTTATTTGGCACAGAGATAGTTAACAAGATGGTAAGTATATTAATATAGTCTAAAAATATCGGTTTTCCTCAAGAATTACACAGCGAACCCTATAGTGTCAAAATATCATTTTCCCCCGAAAATTATACACAGGGAACCCTAAATAATGCAAGTTTACCAAGCAACGCTTAGTAGTTAATTAACTCAATATAAAAGATCCCACTTTTTGATAAAGAGCTTTAGAAAAAGAGCGGGAAAATTAAGAAAAATATGTTTTACTCATTTTCGTGCTCGCAGCCGCTTGCGGCTCGCACACTGCGTACCGCGCGTGCTCAACGGCTAAAAACGATAGCTTAACTAAAATAATAATTTGTCTTATTATTTTTTTTATTTTTGTTTTATGTCTTACTCGTAACTCCCTTGATATACCTAAGCTATGGCGCAGAAGAAATATAAGTAACTACTAGTATTTATACAGGGTATTCACACCCCACTCTCGCCAACTTTAAAAAGCTATTATATTCTCTTTGAGCTCTCACAAACAAAATTGTTTGTAGCCTAAACGGACTTTTTTAATTTTTGAGAGTGAGTATTGTTGCAACCTGTATTTTAGCTATAATATTTGGATTTCTTATTTAATTTTATATGAAATTTGGAAGATAATTTATCATTTTTATTAAAATATATATATATATATATATAGTGGTGATAAATATATTAGCCTAGCCTTAAATAAATAGCCTTGGTCAACTCAAAAAAAAACTCAATATACTCAAAATGTTTTTTTTTATTTAAGTAGATGCTTTACGCATGCTTTTAAATCGTCAATTTTTTTTCTACCTAGTACAAAGTCCCTACCACGCGGGACTTGTACACTCAATGTTTCTGGAAGCGTTTGCAAAGCGAGAAGAACGTCGAGCCCAAAAGAAACTCGCTTCAACACATTTTTTAAATAAAATCTTAAATTCTATTACAATTCATGTCAACAATAAAATTGTGAACGAGAGGATCTATACATTTCCATATATCATTGTCATTTACATAATCTAGTATTTTGTAATAATACCCCTTAGAATCCGGGAGCTGACTGCATGAAAAATAAATTACGAAATATTATTGACTAAATAGCTCTTTAATTGAAGTTGTTGAAAAACTAAATCACTTTAATTTTCATTACATTTTCAATTTTTAAATTATAAGAATTTTCTAATTAGTATGCAAACTACTATTTTGTACAATGACGTCATCGTACAAAATTTCAAACATTTTTAGAACAAAATGCCGTTTTTGACATTTGATAAAAAGTAACTCAAATGACTAGCAGTCAACTACCGGATTTTTCACATGCAATTTGAATTGGAACCTGGAAGTCTTTAAACAGACTTCGGACTCGTGTTGGATGAAACAAGGAGAACACATTGAAAATGAAAATATTTTATTCGAAGTAGGTAGCAGTGTACACTTTTCGAACGTCATTCTACGAAGTTCCTACCACTCGGAACTCGTATACTCACCGTTTCGGGAAGTGTTTGCAGAGTGAGAAGAAACGGCGGGCCCTAAAGAAACTCCCTCCAACACATTTAAAAAAAGTCTTATATTCTATTACATCTTAATGCTAGATCAATAAATGAATTATACAATGTCATGTCTGTAAATAAAATATACAAAAATAAGAATAAAGAAAGAAAGAAAGGATTCAAAAGAGATAAAAGTAAAAATTCTTTATAGCTAATGACTAACAATTCCAAAAACCAATGACAAGAGCAGGCCAGTTCACACGGACAGCCAGCGAGAGTCAGCCATCGCTCCCCTCAACCATATTTGAGGGAAGGGAACGACCCGGCTCCCCATTCAGATGAGGGTTCACGGATGACTCCAATTTGGGATGCATGCGGTGTCTTCCCCAAACTATGGAACACCTAATTTCTTGCCCCGCGTACCCTGTCACGGAAGTTATGGAAGCTACTGAAAATTCAGTACTCGTAGAGAAGTTCTGGACCAGCACGATTTTGTTTAAGATTGTTATCGGCTCGATGAGAAGAAGATTTACCAATTTTCAAAATCGAAACTTTGTATAAGGTGACAATCAGTCAACAGACTTTTTAATGTTTTTTGGGTATATGAATACAGGGTATAAATCTAAAGATATGGCTGGACAAGTTACCCGTTTGATCTGACATTAGTGTCAATTCGGTATTTACGTTTAAACTTATTTGACGGGACTAAACTTAATTTAAGCGTTCTGTTCTTGTCTTTTCAATACAGAAAGAAAATGACAGAATACTTAAATTTAGTGCTGTCAAATAAGTTAAATCGTGAAAATCGAATCGCATTACATGATTAAAATAAATAAATTACTTTTTTTTTTTGTCAACTTCGATTATTCTACTATTTTTTTTAACTGTCGTTTTTTGTAACAGTTATTTTAGACATTTCAAAATAAACAAATCTATCATAATCTAATGTATGTCTGTATGCCTTAGCTTTGACTTTAACGGCGTAATGGAGTTTTAAGTGTAGATTACCATTAGATACCTAGATACATTAGATACCTAGATTACCACTACACACACCACAGGCCAAGAGTCTATAAGAAACAGAATTTATGATCATTGTGAAACAATCTTTACATACTCACACATACAAAGAGTGCAGTAAAAATCACACGTTAACATTGCCTGCGTGTGCGCCGACTCTACCAAGAAGAGTAATATATTTAGGTTCTAGTATACGCCTGCGACTTCATCCGCGGAGTATTTAGACGTCCATTGTCTCACTAATATTATAAATGCGAAAGTATGTTTGTTTGTTCCACTTTCACGCCGAAACTACTGAACGGATTTTGATTAAATTTGGTAGGTAGATAGATAAAGCACTCGGCTAACATATAGGATTACTTATTATCGCGGAAAACTTAAGAGTTCCCGGAGGAATGCTTAAAAACTCAAAATTTCCACTTGATCACTAGATGGCGCCACATTAACGTTTTCTTTCTCTCTGGACCCAATTCTGAAGTCCACGCAGACGAGGTCGCGGGCGGAAGCTAGTTGGTGAATAATGATTAGTGTTATTCAAATATTTCTACTCAGTACCGAAAGATGGCGACACACTAGTGATTGATTTATCATCATCATCAGCCGAAAGACGTCCACTGCTGGACAAAGGCCTCCCCCAAGGATTTTCAAACCGACCGGTCCTGTGCTGCTCGCATCCAGCGGCTTCCCGCAACCTTCACCAGGTCGTCGGTCCACCGAGTCGGAGGCCTGCCTACACTTCGTCTTCCGGTGCGCGGTCGCCACTCGAGAAGCGTAATTTTTTTTTTTAGGATTTTGCTTTTCAAAGATATTGAAAACGCCTATGTTGTTTTATTTTATTTGATAGAGGTTAAAATATATAAGTTCTCTGTTTGATAGATATTTAGCTTGTAAACATTTTTGTGGTGTGACAAATACTGCCCTCTTTTGATATACAAGAGAACTAAAACAAATGTAATCTAGCTTCTACTTATGAATTCAATATATTTTCTCCAAGGAACCCAGTATTCAATTCGCAAAATAATTTTCGAAATTTTCATTATCCATATAAACTTTTTTCGAATTTAAATGGGTACATTGCGGAAAGTTGTTTAATTTTGTGAAATGAAATCTTAATCAAAATTCCAAACAAACTTATGCGTACAAACAAACACACTTTCCCATTCATTGTTAGTATTAGTTAAGATTGTTATACGTAGGTACCATTTATAAGCCCCTTGCGTTGCAAATATATTCACATAAATTTTATTGGCAACAGACAGACAGACAGGCCGTCGTATTTATATTACAATACCTAACCTACTACGTAACATAGGTAAGTTATGTTTTCGGCTTTCGATTCACTAATAACAGCTGGATGCGCGTGGCCGAAGATAGGTATAAGTGGCGTGCCTTGGGGGAGGCCTATGTCCAACAGTGGACTAATAATAATAAAGCGGACCAGACACTATCAGTAATAATGACAGTATTTTCAAGGAATGACGATATACTGACATTATACTGACAGTGTAGTGGTTGGAATGATGGTTTGACGCATACTAAACGATGGAATGTCATTATACTGATGTAAAAATACTGTCATTATTACTGATAGTGTCTTGTCCGCTTTATATCTGGGACAAATCACACACGGTCATCTGGCCCCAAACTAGGATTCCCTGTATCTTGGGAACCAGAGACTGATATACATACACATATACTTTTAAATACATACATATATAGATATAACACACCCAGACTCAGAGCAAACAATTCTGCTCATCACAGAAAAGTTTGCCCTGTGTGGGGATCGAACCCACGACTCTCGGATCAGAGGTCAGGATCGCTAACCACTTAGCCACCGAGTCAGTCAAAAAGTCAGTTATACAGGCTGATGATGATGATGATTATATTTTGGTCTATAACATCATCTCCACAAACAAAATGTTAACCAGCTCTGTGAGGAAGTATCTTATCTAGTGACCATCCTTTGCTTCTCTGTGTGGATCGTGGGTTCTGTTCCCGGCTTAGTCCTTTGTAGGGCCTGATTTAGTAGGTACTGTAGGGTATTTTTCACTGATCTAGCTAGCTTCCACTATCTTATCCAGCTCTTGCCGTCGAACATCAATGTTAACAGCATGATGCGTTCCGGCATGGATGGAGAAAATAAAGCCAGTTCCCCATAGCGTTGGGGATTCTTAGTAAACCGTGTACCATTTTTTCATTCTTTGTCCTCAATTAGTTAGCTCTTGGCATCATCTTGGCATCTTATGTGTTGGAGGGAGTTTCTACGGGCCCGACTTTCTTCTCTCTCCGCAAACACTTCCCGAAATATTGGGTAGACGAGTTCCAAGTGGTAAGAGATTCGTATTAGGTAGAAAAATATATGACCTTCGAAAAGTGTACATTGATACCTACTTCGAATAAATATTATTTTGATCTTACTGGTGCTGAGTGATTATGATGCCGAAGATGGAAGCGGGCTTACCGAGATTCCCCAACGCAATGGGGAACTGGCTATCTTATCCCCATGCCGGAACACACCAATGCTGTTAACATTGATGTTTGGCGGCAAGACTTAAATAAGATGGTGGTAGCAACTAGCCAGGTGAACTCGGAAATGCCCTCCCTCCAAATAGAGTTGTATAAAGTTGGATCTCTCCGGGAATCGAACCCGCAACCTTATAGTGAGAACTGAGTTTCCTTACCATTACGCCATGGAGGCGGTTTATAATATTTTTAAGGGTTAATAAAAAAGCTATTTTAATGTACTTGGGCATTTATTTAAAAAAATACTCATTTAGATCTTATTTACAAAATATAAGAATTACTAATTTTATGATAAAAATTCTAACCTATTCGCATAGGTAAAATTTTATGGCATGACCATTCATTAATAATAGTCATAATTATACTGTTTTAATGGTAACTTAACACGGTAAATGTATAATACTAGGGTTTTTTAACAATACAATTGTACTTAACTTTACAAAGTAAAGAAATAAAACCTAATTTTATACTTGAATTTTCTTTGTAGAAAAATAAGTTTTATTGTTTAAAACCAGGATGGTCACCATTTTTTCCTTTTATTTCACATTGTATTATTTAAACAAAATTGCAAGAAAAACAATTCATCAATGAGCAGTTTTTTTAACAAAAGTACGACAATGGAACTTCTATAAAGTACTTATACAGGGTGTAACAAAATTGATGTAGGACCCGTTAACTGGGATTCTACTCATCGTACTGAAATCGCAAAAAAAAATTTGGACTCTCCATACAAAAATGGGAAAACAGATGATCAATTTGTATGGAGAGTCCAAAATTTTTTTTGCGATTTGAGCAAAGTCGTAGAGCAAAAGTTGCTCAGTACGATGAGTAGAATCCCCAGTTAATGGGTCCTACACCAATTTTGTTACACCCTGTATAAGTTCACTGAAGGCATACAAAATGTTAGTCATACGAGATCTCTATTAAATATAAAATAGGTCCCATGGTTTTTTAAAGCTAAAATCTTCTTAATATATTAATAAACTTCATCTTTTCTGTTGAGTCCAATCATGAAGCAGAACGAACAAGAAGCAGAACGAACGAGAACAACGCTCATTCATTGGGGGAAAACTAGAGCGAAAAACACCTTTGAACATTTGTGTTTACGAAGTCAGTTTAACGAGCCACTTTTCCCAGGGAACCCAACATTAATTATTTAATGTTTTTATTATTATTTTTACCATCAATTAAGCAGGTCAGCCCTTGGCATCATATAGCCTGATGGTAGGTGATGATGATGTCGAAGATGGAAGCGGGCTTACCAAGATTCCCCAACACAATGGGGAACTTGCTATCTTATGTTCATGCCGCAACACATCAATGCTGTTAACATTGATGTTTAGCGGCAAGACTTAGATAAGATGATGGTAGCTAGCCAGGCGGGCTCAGAAAATGCCCTACCACCAATTAAACCGAGTCTCCGCCGGGAATCGAACCCGCGACCTCCTGATGTGGAGCGAGCGCACAAACCACTAAGCTACGGAGGCGGTTAATAATTATAATTGCCAATCATTATGTTATGGGTCGATAAATTTTTGTCATCAAACTTTTTTGGTTCCTTTAGGAAAGTTGTTAAAAAACTCAGTTTCATTTGCAGTTTTTTTTAGTTTATATCATTGTAAATGGGTTAAATTTTCCCTTTCTACAAGTTTGCAGACAAATAAGTACCTAACTACAGGTCCCGTCAAACTTTAAGATCGCTGAAGGGTACTGAGTGGGGGAAGTGTGCGTTCACTTAGAATCCTCATGCTCGAATTTCGAAGTAGTTCCTTGGTTCCAGAGATGAGGCTGCCAGCGAAACATTCCGCTAGCAGCCTCAGTGAAAAACTCGATTTTCTCTAAAACTACGATAGCACATTTTATTCCTTTGGGCCCTATTAGACAATAAATATTGGCATAATCAGAATATCAAAATTCCAGCATGAGGATTCCAAGTGAACGCACACTTCCCCCAGTCAGTACCCTTCAGCGATCTTAAAGATTGACGCGACCTGTATAAAACTGTATCACAGATTTAAAAAACTAATTAATAACCAATAGTTTTTAAGAAGTTGTTTTTCGTGTGTCTCTTAGCATGTCTCTTGCTTTTCTGTGAATTTTCTATACGTTTTCTTCTAGCTGTCAACCTGCGCCTGTCGTACTCACTGTTATATGAATTACCCCTGAAAATTATATATAAATAAATAAATAAATAAATATCCGGGGACAAATCACACACGGTCATCTGGCCCCAAACTAGGATTCCCTGTATTATGGGAACCAGGGACTGATATAAATACATATAAACGTTTAAATACATACATATATAGATATAATACACCCAGACTCAGAGCAAACAAATCTGCTCATCACAGAAATGTTTGCCCTGGGTGGGGATCGAACCCACGACTCTCGGATCAGTAGTCAGGAGAACTAACCACTGAGCCACCGAGTCCGTCAATTTAGTTATATTAACATAGATATATAATGCATTTATTCATTGACAGTATAGATATAGATACATTGACAAACATGATATAAAAATAACAAAAAATTACAAACATGACTTTTGAAGAAACCCGGCTTGAACCAGGGTCCGTTTGGTATAAATTAAATAAAAAAAAAATGTATTTTTTATACCAAATACGAATAATAGCTGGGGATTTGAACTCATACTTGGCATAGTGGTTTCCTAGGGTTCCTGAGTCGATTAAGCCCGGGAGGCACCGGGAGGCACCGGGAGGCACCGCACGCGTAGTATTGGGAGTTGGGGAAAATCAGCAATTTGGAGTGAAAATACCCAAGTAATAAATCGAAGTATAAATCGAGAAAAGTCAGAATTGTAAATATTTCAAGATTAACATGACCTTTGTTTTTTATTCAATCTCTTTACAACAATAATAAAATTGTATGTAAAAAACTATATCAGTAATTTGTCTATTTTTATGAGACTATAATGTTGAATTTAAAAACTTAGCTAGCTATATTTAGTTCACCCTATAAATTCCACTAGACAGGATGTTAAAATTGTGCGTTTGAAATTTTTAGGGGTTACTCAGAATCAAGTATCGATTATTTTTTATATTTTTCCTGTATTCTATACTTGATTCTGTCTGAGTAAGCTCTTAAAATTTCAAACGCCCTTTTTAACACCCTGTATATTTTTACAGTAACATACATTTCAAATCAAGCTTAAATATCCAAAAATAATTACAGGCTTTCCTATGAAATTTAATAAAGTTAAGGTAAAGTTTAATTCGTCAAAAAATTGTATCTATAACACATACCATTCCATAATACCTGAATCAATTTACTCACGTCGTCGTGAAGAAGAAGACTTTTAAAAACGAACTGGTAATTTCACAGGTAAGAGCCATAAACTATTCATACAGATAAAAATATAAAAAAAAACATGCATATCGATGGTTTCCGCTACAAAGGTCGTAACTCCAAAATGCATAGTTTTGGCAATAGCCAAAAAACGATGTAAAAAATACAAAAAAAAGATACTAAAAAGATTTTTAAAGGTAGCTGAAACCATCGATATATTTGTACAGTGCCAATTTACTCTATATCTGCTACTACTAATTAATCTATCTACAAGAAAGAAAGAAGAAAAAAGGAAACTCCATATTATACAGTCTGTATACGATCTTTTGGCGTGTGGATGACATTGACAGGGGGGCGCTGTAATCACACTTTTTTTTTATGCGACAGGAGGCAAACGAGCAGACGGATCACCTGACGGTAAGCGATTACCGCCGCCCATAGACACTCGCAACACCAGAGGAGTCACAAGTGCGTTGCCGGCCTTTGAAGTGGGAGTGAGCTTTTTCTTTGTAAATCTGACATATACGTATATTTCATACAAATAGTGTCATTTTTCAAGATGGTGGCTTTAGACACGCCAAAAGATCGTATTTAGACTGTACTTTGCGACTGTACTTTTTTTGAGGGCAGTACTACTACAGTTTGGAAAAGAGTCTTACTTACAAAAGGAGTTAGAAGTAGATTTACGTACAGGTTCAAATGGAAGTTTCTGGCAAATTTATATAATTATTTTTTTATTAAATTGAACACCAAAGATCTACGCGATTGTAAAAAAAATCTTCGTTACCAAATTGACCGACAGTACAGGGCAACAAAGAAGAGATAATTATTATTTCCTTCAATTAATGGTGGACGTTTTTAAACCTTTTCAACTGTTTTTCTCAATGTCCGCTAGTATTGGAAAATTAGTATTGAGGGGATTATATTTATTACAGATTCATTTTTTATTTTTAAGTTTTTATTCTGTAGGTTTTATGATCTCAGTTATATACAACAGTTCCTCAAGAAAGAATAAAGTAGTGCTATTTCAATTTTAGCCCTATGTTTAAGTAAGTAGGTCTATTTTCCAAAAATCAACTGTGAAGTAAATATTTTTTTTTTTGTAGGACTACTTATAATATTTATGCGTTCTCTACGTCTTTAAGACACGGGATATAAAATTTATAAAGACAATAGATCGACAAAAATATACAGAAAAATGTATCCTCAATATGGACTTTATGTAAAAAACTATTGATATGTTTCATACTTATAAATTTCGATCCAAAATAATATAATAATAAGATGTCAAACATTCCACAGTGAGCAAGAAATAACAAAACGCATACAAAAATATCGTTAGTAAATTACTTTGCGCGTATTTAAACAAAAACGCATTTTCAATCATTAATATTTTTCTGTCGATTTGTCGTCCCCTGTCGGAATTGCCCTTTGACTTGGAACACCCTGTATTGTGCAAACATATATAGATCTACTAAAAAAATAAAAGATAAAATTTACATTCAAGTCCCACTACAATCTACATTACAGAGTGATGGCATTCGGTAACTTTGTGGTGATTACTAAACCATACAAATCTACATTTTTTTTTTAAATTTCAATCATTATCTACTTCTTGCCAGCTATGTAGTTGCCGGCCTCGTCTTTATAAAGGTCCTCGTTGATACCGTAGTAAGCAGTTGCGCTTGGGCAGTCCACCTGGAAAAAGGAAGTTAAAATCTTAAACACACTCTCCGAAATACACCACCATCATCGTCATCAGCCGGAAGATATCTACTGCTGGACAAAGCCCTCGGATTTTTCGAAACTTACATACATTTTCATAACAATTGCTTTAACGGTGAAGGAAAAAATCGTGAGGAAACCTGCACATCTGATTACATGGAACGTGACCGCAGGTGATGCTAAGTGCAACATTATCCTTTATGATAGTACGGTCAAATTTTGCCACATGATAAAAAGAAGACCTAGCATTTGCCAGCGGCTCCGCCTGCATGAATACCGTTTAATGTCAGTCTTTGAGGATGAGTGTTTTTGAATTTTTCAGGATAAAACTATGCTATGTTTTCCCCACACTGTACCACAGCTCTTAGCCAAATTTCATTGAAATCAGTTAAGTAGTTCCGTGTAGATATAGCAAATAAATTTCATTGGTATTTGGTAAGTCTCCTCCTCCTCCTTGCGTCGTATTCCTCAGTGATGAGGGTCGTGACCTCCCTTTGGTAACACTTTCTCGGTGATGATCTTTCGCCATTTCATTCTGTCTTCAGCAATGTGCAGAGCATCGTGGAGGTTGGTAACGAGAGTGGTACGTATTTGATCAGTCCAACGCATCGGGCTGCGGCCCCGTGGTCTCTTTTCTTCCATTTTGCCAGTAACCATAGTTTCTCGAGGTTATCTCCGCTCTTCCTAGCAATATGTCCGAAGTACTCAAGAATTCTCTGAAGGCAGATGGATGATAGCCTCTTAGAGATCTTGAGTTCATGCAGGATTGACACGTTGGTACGTCGTGCTGTCCACGGTATCCCCTTGGTTGGTAAGTCTCCTAGCGCATCAAAAAGGTAGGAACAACCAGCACGTTGTGCCAATTTTCAAAACTTTGAAACTTATTAAAGACTAGCTTCACCTATTACTATCTTCGTCATCATCAACCAAAACGCTCGAGAACCTTAACTCCCCAACGGCCATCTGTTCTACGAGCTATGTGCCCCACCCACCTGCCGCTTCAGTTTAGCGATCTCTAAGCTATGTCGGTTACTTTAGCTCTCCTGCGTATCTAACAGGAGTTAGATGTTATTACATATTTTTTATAATGGATTTATCATGTCCAGGAATGTCAATATAATTATATTCTAAATAACATATTTAAGGCTAAGGAGTCCATAAGGAGTATGATGCATTCGTGGTCCGTAACACAAGCGCTGCAAAGTGCTTAGCACGGGCATCGTCTGCTGCCATTAGTACAAATTATCTGTTATACTCTAGCCTAGTTCATTCTAAGAAATTGTAAAGATATTTTTGCTGAATAAATTATTATTATTATTATTACTATCATTACTATCTTCTCATTCGACCACGTAGGGAAACTCCAAGCATAGCACTCCTTTAAGTCTCAGGACTAAGACTAGCTTATCGTCACCTATTAGTGTCTTGGTACTGATCTTACCTTGAAGAACCAGTCGCAGACCCTGGTTTGCTGGTTGAAGACAGTCCCAGGAGTACAGATGAAGGAGTACATGATGTTCCGCCCAAGACCTGGCACGCACCAGTGCCACACCTGGAAGCAAATAATTGTCAGACATTAATTCAGAAATACCTGATAATTTTAGCTCTTCTGGCTTCTAAATTAGTGGTACGTAGCCATAATAGACAGGACTATTTTGGATCCTCACTAAAACTTCAGACTGGCTTCTTTTCATGAAACTGAACAACTTTCTCCAAGCAAACTTTTTTTTTACCCTCAATCTCTAAGCCCTTGGCATCATCTCACCTGATGGTAAGTGATGATGATGCCGAAGATGGAAGCGGGCTTCCCACAAGATTCCCTAAAGCAATGGGGAACTGGTTATCTTATCTTCATGCCGGAACACATCAATGCTGTTAATATTGATGTTTGGCGGCAAGAATTAGACAAGATGGCCAGGCAGGCTCAGAAAATGCCCTACCACAAACCAAACCGAGTCCTAAAAAGAGGGACCCTGCCGGGAATCGAACCCGCGACCTCCTGATGTGAAGCGAGTGGACTAGCCACTAGGCTCGGAGGCGGTTTAAACTATATCTATTCGGAAAAAAAGGTGACTCATTACAAAATAGGACGACAAGATACAAGAGCATTATAACATAGCGGCAACATTGCTATCAAGACTAAACCAGGCACACAAATGTGTACATACAAAAGATCAATAAACACACAGTTATTTTTGTATTGTATTTTTTAAGTGTAAAATGAAATCGAAGTAGGTAGCAGTGTAACTTTTCGAACGTCATTCTTTTATCTACCTAATACGAGGTTCCTACCACTCGGAATAAAACCACAAACCCACCGTTTCGGGAAGTATTTGCCGAGTGAAAGGAAACGGCGGGACCTAAAGAAACTCCCTCCAACACATTTTTTAAAGTATTTTACTATTTCAAAAGGAAGTCAAAAGGATTATAAGAATACCTGGCACATCGTCTCCGGATCAGCATAGTAGCCAGGTATTTTGTCGTCGCAGGTAAACGATAGTCCCTTCGGCACCTCCTCGTAGACCGGATAATCTTCACCTGGCACGTAACCGTCTAGTGACTAGAAATAATCAAAAAACTTAAATTAAATTTGACTCCCTTATTAAAATTTTGTTTTTTTTACAGTTTCACAAAAAATGTGAAAAATAAATGAAGATGGTCTTTGTTCTTAAATGGCAATGCAATGGTTAAACTTATTCAACGAATGAGAATTCAGAATTTTCGTTTGTAACCGTAAAGGTATCAGAGACAAGGATGTTATAATAAAGGTATACAAATAGTTGATAATTTTGATTCTTGGTGGAACATGTTTTCCGAAACCGGTCGCTAAATAAGTATACGCAAAAGCACATTTTCATTTTATATTTTACTGAAAAGACCCTACCAAATTGAGGAATTACATAGGATTGTTAAAAAAAAATATTGCGAGTTCCCAAAGTCGTAGTTGCTAGAAAATTTTACATGAGATGAGAGAAGAGAATAATTTATGAAGAGAATAATTTATATTTATTATATTTTTTAACGTTCAGCGTGGTCAATTATTCTCTTAATTATTAACGTCAAAAATATCATCTCATGTAAAATTTTCTAGCAACTATGACTTTGGGAACTCGCAATATTTTTTTTTAACAAGCCTATGTAATTCCTCATTTTGAAAGTTGCGATTGAAGTCGGTTGTTTTTAACGTTCAGCGTGGTCAATTATTCTCTTAATTATTAACGTCAAAAATATCATCTCATGTAAAATTTTCAAGCAACTACGACTTTGGGAACTCGTAATAAATTTTTTAACAAGCCTATGTAATTCCTCATTTTGGTAGGGTCTTTTCAGTAAAATATAAAATATTAAACAACTCCAATTTTGCTATGTTTTTGTTGATTTTCTCAAAAACCGCTGAATCGATTTCGATAAAATTTATATGGAACCACCTGTGAAGTAAACCCTTTTAAACAAAAAAAGAATTTTCAAAATCGGTTCAGGCGTCTTCGAGTAATCGGTGAACACACATAAAAAAAAAGATTCCGACGAATTGAGAACAACCTCCCTTTTTTTGAGTCGGTTAAAAATATATACTTTAACTGTGCTTGAATTGTATAAAAGGTATTAAAAAAGTGCGTTTGAAATTTTAAGGGGTTACTCTGAATCAAGTAAAAAATCCAGGAAAAATATAGAAAAAATCCGATCTACAACTTTTTTCAGTTTTCCATAGAAATTCTTGAATCACTATTCAGATTTAGTAAAATTTGAAGAGCGGATTGTAATTATAATATTTTTCTTGACAAACGCACTTTTTTAACATCCTGTATAACCTGTTCAACAGTAAAACCTACTTTTTGTTAGATATTTTTTATGCAAAAATACTTGTTTAATTGTCAGTTTTTAGCGAAATGAATACAATCTTCGCAAATTAACAGAATAATTAAATTCTCGTTATAAGCTTATTTACCTACATTACGCTGTCGCACTGAGGACAGTTATTACAGATTTATCATTCATAATTGTTAATAACTGGAATTGTTTAATTAAATTAATAATAACAATGGAAATTATCTGATTACTGGGAAAGAAGAATTAGCTATTTAAATGAGGCTTAAATAAATATTTTTCAATAAAATTTTATAATAAAAAACATGTCAATTTATGCGCAAAGATAAGCACGATGATGTTTTTAGGGACTTTTTCTTATCGAAATTTTGCAAGCCATTGGCATCATCTCAACTGATGTTAAGTGATGATGATGCCGAAGATGGTAGCAAGCTTACCAAAACCCAACACAAAGATGGTAGCAAGCTTACCAAAACCCAACACAAAGATGGTAGCAAGCTTACCAAAACCCAACACATGGTAGCAAGCTTACCAAAACCCAACACAAAGATGGTAGCAAGCTTACCAAAACCCAACACAATGGGGAAGTGGCTATCGTATCTCAATGCCGGAACACATCAATGCTCTTTACACAGATAGAAAAGATATCTTACTTTAAGACGCAAATATGTCTTGCACCATGTTTTTCAAATCAAATTATAAATATCTTTATCGAAAATAATTTACTTGACTTAAATTGATACTAAGACATCCTTAAAGAATTATAATTTTTTTCATAGATTTTGAAAAATTGTTAGTACAAAATGTACAGTATTGAAGTAAAAAAGAATTGCTTACATAAAAATTTTACTCATTTTTAGCGTAAAAGTGAAAAGTCTTGGTAATCCCCACTTGATCCAAGAATTATAATTTGAATGAAACTATCGCAATCTATATAAATTAAGAACTACCTACAGTAATCTTTCTTGGAGAAAGCTGGCATTGTCAGATGAAAACATAATTTTTATAATATCATCGAGTTTGGCTTCATTCAAGATTTTTGAAGCTAGAACCAAAAATACCTATGTGTATTGCATCAAGAACTTAAACTTTCTTGTCTCAATATTACATTTATGTGTAGATTTTAAATTAAAACTGTATCATGTATTCGTTTTCCGGTCAAGAAACAGACACTCTTAAACGAAACAATTATATTCAAATCTTTCTTGCCAGTATGTAAGTGTTGCCATTATAAAAACTCTCCCTGAGTACCTGGTAAATTCAGCATATACGGTTGCAAATCTTCGAAAATATTTAGAATACTTTTTTATCCTTAATTGTAAAAAAGACTTACTTCTGAAAAATTCATTTAAAAACTTTGATTTTCCGAATATTTAAATTAATATTTGGTCGTCTATGGCAGACGATTTAGTCAGTGTTGCGGATGTACTGCTTTTGGCGACTATACAGCCCGATATGAGATCTGCATAGTCTACCACATCTATGGTAGGGGAAGTTAGTGGAAGTCGATGGATTAGCAGCGGTTTGATGTCTGCGATTTCTCTTGTCGGTCAAAACCTCAAAACAGGCTTCGTTGCACAAGTTGTCCACGCGTTTGCGCCATTTATCTCTGTCCTCAGCAAGACCCCTGTTCCTGTTCCCCAGCCTTGGTGATCAATATTAAACGCTATCATGTCACGCTTCACACAGTCCTTGAAGCGCAATAGCGGTCTCCCAACGTTTCTTTGCGCGTGCGCAACTGCATAACTACAAGAGTATGCTGAGTACGCAAGACTGATAAACACCCATCTTGGTCTTACTGTAAGATGTTTGTTGTCCCATACTCTTGCACTCAGCTACCCAAACGTGATCACTGTTTTGCTAATACGAATGTCGATCTTCCACATCGAGCGAGAGATTGTTTGACACGGTGGATCCAAGGTAATAAGACTTGTCAGCAAAATAGCTTGCGGATTTTCACAACCTTGAAAAAGCACTACCGTCTTTTGGCATTAATGGACATGGAGAACAAAGCAACGGCTTGGAAAAATTTGTCCATGATGCACTGGAGCTCGCTCGCCGTACTTGCAGTGAAGGCTGCATCGTCAGCAAACAAAAGGCTGTCAACGAAAAGATGTTCACGGTTCCTCTAAAATTTGAGTAGGGAGATATTAAAAAGCTTTCCGCCGGCCCTCGGATATAGGTGAATAGCCTGCTGGTCTTCGCCGAAAGCAGTTTTCAGAAGCATTGTTTGTTTGTGTTATTCTTTTGACTGTGCTTGTTTTTATTAAGTTATTTTTCTCTTTTTTGTGTGTTGTTTGTTAAATAAATGTTTCTTTATCTTTAAGCATCGAAAATAAAATACCAAACAGGGTAGGAGCTAATACGCAGCCTTGACGAATACCTCTACGCATGTCGAACGGCTCAGATGTTTCACCGTCAAAGACAGCAATGCCTTTCATTTTCTTGTGAAGCGATTTCACAAGGCTCAAGAGTTTCGGTGGACACCCAATGCGTTCAATGGCAGTATACAAGCCCTCTCTGCTCACGGCGTCGAAGGCCTTGTTGAGGTCCACGAACGCCATGAACAGCGGGGTTTTCTGCTCTCTATACTTCTCCTGGAACTTACGAAGTGTGAAAATCATGTCTACTGTGGAGCGCTGGGGGTGGAAACCGCACTGAACCTCAGGATAAACTTGTTCAGCAAGGTTTTGGAGCCATATTAAGATAGGACGTCCAAATAACTCTCCGACTATGCTTTAAACAGAAATTCCTCGGTGACAGTTACAATCGCCGCGATCACCTTTCCACCTTGCCCCGTTTCCCAGCACTTGCACAGCAGATTGTGCAGGATTGGCAATAAGCACATGAGATTTACTATATCGGCTTGGGTGCCGACACTGCCAGGACTCTTGCCGCGTTTCAGCTGCTCAACAGCCTGGTATAGTTCCTCAACGGTAGGTTAGTCACCTAGCTCGATCCAGGTAGCCAATTTGGGCATACTTTCAACAGCCTCTGACAGTAGAGACTGGTATAATGCTCTATCCAGCGTTCCATTTTGCGACGGTTGTCACTGATAACCGTGCCATCCACTTCCTTTAGAGGGGCTGTTTGTTTGGAAATAGGCTCTATAGCCCGCTTTATGCTTGAATACAAACCGCAGAAACTCTGAGATCCCCGGTATTTGCACACGGCTGTATTCTACAATAAAGCCCAGTCCAATACGCGTTAGCATAGTAACGTATTCTTCGCCGAAGAGCTACTTTGGCCTCTCGAAGCTCTTGCTGCGTATCGAGACCGGGGTTCATGCGGTGATTCAGAGCAGCTTTACGTTTTATGTCAAGCAAAAGTTATACATAAATGCTCAAGGTTTTCGGCAAACCAGTCCTGATTTCTGTTTTCCTGGTATCCGAAAGCCATACCTGCCGTGTCTCTTAGGAGTTTCCTAACTTTATTCCACTCCTCTGTAACTGATGCGCTGTTTCACTTCTTACCATTTCCTCAAACTTTTAGACCTGCATGATTAAATTTAAATTTCTTCCTGCCAGGTGGTTCGTACGAATGGATATTATTGTGAGTGAAACTGACGCTCGTCACCACCAAAGAGTGATCGATGTCGCAATCGGCACCGTGAAAGTATCGCTTATGGAGAATCTCGCGGAAGTCCCTTTCCTGGTAAGGGCTAGATCCAGTTGATGCCAGTGTCCTGAACGCGGGTGCTTCCAGTAAACTTTTCGCGATAATTTGCCTTTAAAGTAGGTATTGGTTATGCACAGCAGATGTTTAGAGCGAAATTTCAGTAAACGTCGCGTTGGCCGTTATCGTTTAGTTTGCAAACGCCGTGGTCACCAATATATTCAGGCCATGCTGAGTTATCTTGATGAGTTATCGGGCATTGAAATCGGCCAAAATCAACAGGTGATCACTGGAATTCACGCCCGGTATCACGTCGGCCAGTTGGTCAAAGAACTGCTTTTTAGTTTTATCGGTTGATGTAAGTGTTGGAGCATAGGCGGATATTGTCGTGCCAAAACTGCAACTGCTTTTTAAACCCAACACCATTACACATTCCGATATGCCACGAGGGTGTTCGATGGACTTCAGTAAGTCGTTTCTGACAGCGAAGCCAACTCTGTGCTCACGCACGGCAGCGGGATCTTTGCCCTTCCAGAAAAATCGCTTGTAATCCGCATGCACGTTTGCCACCTATGACATAAAAAAAAAAGTGTAAGAAGCCTCTCGCAAAGATCCTTCATCGAGGAGTCTGGTCTCTTAAAAAGCGCAACAGGCGATGTTCAGTCTGGATAGTTCTGTGTCGATGACAGCAGTTTTCCGTAGGTGTTCTGTACTGTCCCCGTTACCTCCACGTTGTTCGAAATTTTTGATTAAACAAATGAAAATTAATTATATTTTTTTCCTTTTAATTCTCATAATAACTAAATGACAGATGAATATTGACAGAGGTAAAAATTTTAACTACATATAAAAACACATTTTCGCTGCGCCTGTTTTTAAATAGTAATTAAAAGCGCAAAACGATTAGGTGTTCAAAAATATGTTAAAAAAGCAAAATGTTAAAAGTGAAAATAGATCTACCGGATAATATCAAGAATGAGCCGAGCTCTGTCCATATGATTTTCATATTTTTTTCACTATACCCTATCCACGGAGACAAGTTAATATAGGGCTCTCTCTGTCACGTAATCTCATACAAATGACAAAGACAAAAAAAGTCTGTGGGCGTTAACTATTTTGAGTGCCCGTACACACTGCGCTACTATTAATATAAACTAGCTTTCTTCCCACGACTACACTTGCCTTTCTACTAAGGAAATAAAAAAAATGTACTAGAATTTCCTTAAACCCTAAATTCTAAAATTATGTTTTTATTAATTTTATTTAATTAATGTAAAGGAAAAACAAGAGTACTAAAATATTAATATATTATTTATTTCCATAATTTACGTTGATACAATTATATTATTATTATTATTATAATTCAAAATATTATATTAATCGCTCTCCGACGTATCACTGCTGTCGTTCTCTACATTTATTATGAAGTTTTCAGTAATTATTTCTATATTTCTATCCATAGAGTTCATTTTTGGCTCTACAATTTCCTGTACATGTTTGATACAATTTTGCCACTTTTGGGCATTAATATTTTGAATTGCATTATTTAAAAGATTTTTTAATTCCGCCATTTTGTATGTTTTGTTTTCAGCGGCAACTTTACCTTTAACTTGGGCCCAAATCAACTCAATTGGGTTCAACTCGCAGTGATACGGCGGAAGCCTTAATACAGTCTTATTTTTTGCTTTCGCCATTTCATCTACAACTCGTGCCTCGTACCGCTCTTTGTGTTGCTTGACTATGTGTAGCAGTTCTCTTTTTAATAAATCCTCCTCATACACAATCTTTTTTTCTTTTAGCCAGGCAATAATTTCTTGTTTTTTATTTTTTTCTGTAGGTACTCTTTCAATTTTCCTGGAGTGATACGAGGCATTATCCATAACAATTACACAATTATCATCTAATTTATCTAACATTGATTCGAACCAATTTTCAAATACTTCGGCGTTCATGTCTTTGTGATAATCTCCTGTTTTTTTCGACTCGAACACGTGCAGCCCTCCGTCAACAAATCCATCTTCGCTTCCAATATGTGTTATTATTAGTCTTTTACCCTTTCCTGTAATAAACAAGAGAATTGCAAATGAAATATCGCAAAATTTTTAGATAAGTACGTAGAATAGAAAAACGAACAATGCAACGCAGTTCACGACACGTGTTAAAGATTTAACAATAGACTGGTCATTAGTTTATTACCTGGACATGGGTTATTGAGCCCATACTATTTTAAAACTGATAAGTAAATGAAATTACTATTGTATAGAAAATATTCATACCTGAAGGAGATTTCAAGCCAGTTGTTAGACCATTAATAAAGGCATCTCGACTGCTTTTTACAGTCGTGTCTTCCCATGCCCTTGACGTAGTGTGTCCTTCATTTACCCATGTTTCGTCCAAATAATAAATTTTTTGACGATTTTCTCTTGCAAGTTTGATAGCTCGTAGATAATTCCGCCGCCAAAAGAATATGTCATCACGGTCCAATAGTAAGCTGTTTCTGCCGCGTTTATTAAATTTGAAACCAATTTTTTTGAGTATTTTATGCAGTGTGCTTCGTTTAAATGTCCCCAAAGAGCCATCATCAGTGATTTCCTTCAAAATTTTGTCCAATGTAGGAATTTCATTACGGGAAAAAAAATTATGAACTATTCTTCTGATAGCGCATTTAGTAAAATCGTCAACAGTGTCAACAATCTTCACACGCAATTTCGTTTTCTTGGGAGATTTCAGAACACCATCGTTATCATTTTTTTCTTTCACAATTCTATAAACTGAAGCCCAATGAATTCCAACGGAAGAAGCAATAGCTTTTAAAATATCATTGTATGAAGCGGAAGGTGTTGCGTTTCTCATGGACTGATACATATTCCATATCATAGTTTTTTCGGTACTCGAAAAGGGTCGTTTCTTTCTTTTCAAAACATTAAAATCAGAATTCATACCGTCTGCCATTGTTTGTTCACTTCTTACAGATGTAAATCGAAAAGTCCAGTACACAAGCGCCAAGTCGTCAGAAAGTAATCGATCACAGAGTCCAATACACAGGCTAAGTCACAATGAATGCACAAACAGTCCAACAGTACACGCCAAGTCGCGGAACAATAACGATAGAAACGGATAAATGAGCACGTCTGCACAGTACGGGTAGCACGAACAGACTAAAATATACACGTACTCTGTACACTGCCTTTTCGGTTAACGCTGACCAATCACAAACAAGTCTATGTTTTCCCTATTAACTTGTCTCCGTGGATAGGGTATAGCCTACACTATCCCACTGCTGAGCAAAGACCTCCCCTCGATTTCACCACGCATCTCTATCCCGAGCCACCTCCTTCCATTGATCGTCAAACCTGTCCCACTCATCAAGCATTCGCTTTTATCAGGATTTAGTTGAGTAAATTTTGGGTTCATGGTTTTACATTATGACGCTTACCTTCCACCATTCTGAAATTCACTCACAGTGATGATATATAGGGTCCTTATGATATACGTGAAAAAATTTTGACCACGGCTTCGAATCTTGAAACTGAACAACTTACCTCAAGGAACCTATATTCAATTCGCAAAAAATATTTTTGACTCGTCGTACTAATTGATCAACCAATCCGCCAATTTTGTATGAGAAGTCCAAAATTTTTTTGCGAACTGAGTATAGGTTCCTTGGGGAAAGTTGTTTAGTTTCATGAGTCACTATTATTATCAAATTTCAAATGCACTTTTTAAATATCCTGTATGTTTAAAGCCTAGTTAGGACACTTTCGAACTCGACATGTCATTTGCTAAAATTTGTTCAGTAGATTCAGCTGCCGCGGGTAATGAACGACTTTTTCCTCATACATACGTACATAGGGTATGAGATAACGTATAATAACCCATCCTTTTGGCTATGCCCTATGCTGGTAAAAAATAAAGTTTTGAAGTCAAAATAAAAAATGGGTAAAATAAAGATAAAATAACTGGCAACCCGCATCCCGCGCTTTTTGTCCGTCCAAGGCGGTAAACATGATTTGTCATGTAATAGTTTGTTATTAGTTTAATAATTGATAGATTGAAGTGAATTGTGAATTGAAGAACCCTCACTGAAGAAAATGGATGAGACTTCTAAATACACTGCTTGCGTCGTGGGATACTCCCCAAGATGTAATTGAAAGATTTCGCGGTAAGTCCAGTTACTGATTAAAAAGCTACCTACTCCGCTGGTTACTGGTATGCTTAATATTTTTGATTTTCATAATTGGGCCCCTTTTTTACTCTACACCCTAACCAAGCTGTCGTATCTGCGGGGATGTGGCCTCCTGAGCTTTGAGACAGCTGTCCATCCACTTGCAGTGGAAGTTATGCAGTCATGCTTCTGCTCCACCTACGTCCTAGCGCGTAAATTGTCCTGCTAATGGTGTATTTGTCTTGCTCCAACGGAGGTAGAACCATGCTATCAAGGCAGAACCACGAGCAGGACGAATACAGTATTAGCGCAATAAGACCCAGGTGGAGCAAGAGCATCATACTGCACGGACTGTGTTGCAGCGTCTGGACTGCAGTTTTATACTCAAGTAAATTCCTGGTCATACATCCTGAGCTGAACCAATGACTTCGAAGAAACCGTTCCATCGTTTTGTAGCTAGTTGTTAGTGCAACACTCCTCCTGGAAGCCAGGCTGTAGTCAAACCTGACTGCCGTATAGCGTATGACGGCCAATCATAATCATAAGCCATCATCAGCTGCTGCACAATATTTGACTTTTAAATTATCAAAAAAAATTCTAAAAGTGATGAAACCTCTTAACTTGTGAGAATTTAATCAACTAAATTATATTAGTACAGTTAAACACAGCTCAATATAAACCGTCTATCAACTCTTTGACTTTATTAATGCAACTTATGTAATTTCAGATACATCAGAATATGTATTATGGCTGAATACAAATAACGAGCCTTGGGAAGAGGTGGTAACTAAATGAAAATAAATGCTGAAATACCAATTCAAAACTTTCAACAGTTCACGAATAAAAATGTGAAAGGTCATTTATATTGGTAATAAACACTATACAGGCATTGTTACAAAAAGAGTGTCTGAATATACAGAATACAGGATATTCTTAAACTGCTACTGTAGTGAAGAAGGGTTTAGTATACCTACCCAGTTTGCATGCACCCTGTGATGACCAAAGATTTATGCATCCATCAGGACTGATTATGTATGAAGAGTTTTAAATTTTGATTTTCTTTTGAACTATGATCAAACCCATGTAAGTTTAATAATGTTATTTCAGATTTATCTTTGTACAAAGAACAGGTTTTGTTTTTTTACAAAAGTCAACTTACAAATGAAAATGCATTACAAATATTGGAAACATTGAAGACCATGGTAAGAATCTAACATATTTTAAACTTTTTGATTCTCTTTAGTCTTTTCGTACTTTTGTCATTTCCTTTTTGTCGTTTTTTGTTTTGTTTTTATTTTTTAATATCGTCTACCTACCTACTTGGTAGATAATTATATAGATGAGGGAGCATGGAAGCCCTTGACAGTGCTACTTACGGTATTGCCAAGGGCTCCTTCTCTCAGGGTATTTTTTTATTATATTTAATTTTATTGATTTCAGATAAAAATCACTCTTCAAATTACCCTGTACAACTGGACTACTTAGTTCCACCCCAGAGAAGACTGTCAGGAAAAATAAAATTTTCAAGTTCAGAATCTATAGAAGGACTCATTGTTCAAAAACATGTAAGCAATTTTTACCTGAATATTTAAAAATCTATTATAAATTCATACATACCATGCTCTTCTATTTTACGATTTGATTGAATTTAGATAATTTATCATTAATCGTTTTCAGAACGCTGGAGATCAACAATGTCATCAAAAAACAAAAGGAGAAATCTGGCAAATATGAGCTTCAGAGCACCACCGCAAAGGGATTCGACCTTCTTTTAAATTTATCATGTCTTTCATGTAAATTACCCAAAGCAACGTCACACTTGTACCTTATCGTACAAAATTTACGGTATTACGACTTGCTATGACATTATGCCAGCTCATGTTATATAAATCCTAAATCTGTAGGCAATCATTCTTATTGTTAAGTCACTGTTGTCTGCACGCTTCCGTCATTAAGTTAGCTTATATTTATATTTGTTTTAATCTTAATCGTAATTTTATTTTGGACATTTACTTTAACTCAAAGCAGCTATCGAAATGCATTGTCCTGAGTGTCAAAAGAAAATAAAAATGTTAAAAATACGCATTACATCTAGAATCTTGATTTAGCTCATAAAATTAATAACTATGTATTACAATGTCCTACTGAGAACTACTTGTTACAAAAAGAGTGTCTGAATATACAGAATACAGGATATTCTTAAACTGCTACTGTAGTGAAGAAGGGTTTAGTATACCTACCCAGTTTGCATGCACCCTGTGATGACCAAAGATTTATGCATCCATCAGGACTGATTATGTATGAAGAGTTTTAAATTTTGATTTTCTTTTGAACTATGATCAAACCCATGTAAGTTTAATAATGTTATTTCAGATTTATCTTTGTACAAAGAACAGGTTTTGTTTTTTTACAAAAGTCAACTTACAAATGAAAATGCATTACAAATATTGGAAACATTGAAGACCATGGTAAGAATCTAACATATTTTAAACTTTTTGATTCTCTTTAGTCTTTTCGTACTTTTGTCATTTCCTTTTTGTCGTTTTTTGTTTTGTTTTTATTTTTTAATATCGTCTACCTACCTACTTGGTAGATAATTATATAGATGAGGGAGCATGGAAGCCCTTGACAGTGCTACTTACGGTATTGCCAAGGGCTCCTTCTCTCAGGGTATTTTTTTATTATATTTAATTTTATTGATTTCAGATAAAAATCACTCTTCAAATTACCCTGTACAACTGGACTACTTAGTTCCACCCCAGAGAAGACTGTCAGGAAAAATAAAATTTTCAAGTTCAGAATCTATAGAAGGACTCATTGTTCAAAAACATGTAAGCAATTTTTACCTGAATATTTAAAAATCTATTATAAATTCATACATACCATGCTCTTCTATTTTACGATTTGATTGAATTTAGATAATTTATCATTAATCGTTTTCAGAACGCTGGAGATCAACAATGTCATCAAAAAACAAAAGGAGAAATCTGGCAAATATGAGCTTCAGAGCACCACCGCAAAGGGATTCGACCTTCTTTTAAATTTATCATGTCTTTCATGTAAATTACCCAAAGCAACGTCACACTTGTACCTTATCGTACAAAATTTACGGTATTACGACTTGCTATGACATTATGCCAGCTCATGTTATATAAATCCTAAATCTGTAGGCAATCATTCTTATTGTTAAGTCACTGTTGTCTGCACGCTTCCGTCATTAAGTTAGCTTATATTTATATTTGTTTTAATCTTAATCGTAATTTTATTTTGGACATTTACTTTAACTCAAAGCAGCTATCGAAATGCATTGTCCTGAGTGTCAAAAGAAAATAAAAATGTTAAAAATACGCATTACATCTAGAATCTTGATTTAGCTCATAAAATTAATAACTATGTATTACAATGTCCTACTGAGAACTGTAACAGAACAAGGCAATAATGAGGTTGAAAAATAAGTAGAGAAATCATCTTTCTAAAAGTTTTTTGTAATATTTTTTTTCATCAAAACAAAAAATTTTAAGTCGATATTATTTTCATGCTACAAGTTGCGAATCTGTGGCTATAATAACCATTTCAAAACATATCACGTCGAAATTAGTGATGAAGTAAAGTTGGTATCTCTATGTAATTGTTGTAACCAGTTGCCTATGTCACTTAGCTCAGTTGACGGAACAACAATTTATCTTTTTAATTTTAAGCTTACTGCTGGCTGTGGATTTGGTAGTCTTTGAATTGTATACTTTCGTAGATACCTACTTTGTTATGTTTATAGGTATAAGTTTTATTATTTTTGATAAATAAATAAAACACTGGAACTTTTTTAAGTACTTTTAACTATAAAATTATCGAGTCCTAGAAAAAATATAAGTGAAAGATTCTGTATTTGCCAAGCTGAAAGTGCTGATCATATAAACACGATAATTGTTGTGAAAAATAATTGTATATTTTAAGACAGAGTGTTAATTTTGTTACAGACTTCCTATTTAGTAGTGATATTATCCAAAAAATAAAACAACTTGTTCTTCTCACTCAACACTCTGCACAATAATCAACACACTAATTTTATAGTTTATAGTTATTTAGAGAAAATGTTATTTTATACAGGGTGTTAATTTGGTCGCAGACTTCCGATCTAAGGATTAAATTATTCAGAAAACTGAAGAACTTCGCAAAAAATACTTTTAAAATAAACTAGTTGTACTAGCCATCAAAGTTTGTGTTAAAAGTATTTTTTGCAAGGTTCTTCAGTTTTTGAATAATTTTATCCCTAGATCGGAAATCTGCGACCAAATTAACACCCTGTATAAAATAAAATTTTCTTTAAATAATTATAAATTTTAAATGAAATATACGAATCTTTCATATCAAGTAATTTTCACTTTAATACAAAAGATTTAAAGATCTTAGCTTAAATAACAGATAATTATCTGAGAGTAATAGTCAATCTTACCATGAAATAGAAACATATTAAATCCAAGAAATAAAGTTATTGGTGTCATGTAGATAAATATTTGGACGGAATATCATCGTAATCTTAGAAAAAGCCTTAAATTTCCATTCAACAAATATCATTTTTCAAATTTAGAATCGAAACCTCTTGATTCAAGAACGTCTGCTTCTCCATCTAAGTACCAACAAAAGTTGAAACTAAAAATAATATATTTTAATCGAAGAACGTATCAAATTACACCTGATTGATAATTGTGTGATGTAAAATCGTTAGGGATGCATCGATACGCCTTTTTGCCGATACGATACCGATACCGATACTCTTATAAAAATATCGGCGATACCGATGCCGATACCGATACGCTTGGTGAATTTAAATGAAGGTTAAATAAATAAATCAAAAAGAAGAAGAAAAGAAGAAGAAAAGAAGAAGAAGAAGAGATGAATGGAAGAAGAAGACATGTTGCGCCGACCCCTAATAATTGGGTTCAGGGAAGGAAGATGATGATGAAATAAATAAATCAAAAGTTGTTTTTTTTTTTAAATTAATGAAAAAAATTACAGATTTAGAATGAGATTATTAGTTATAATTAAGGTTAATAGTGTTAGTAATTAAAATTTACATTAATAATATTTTTGTTTAAAATGTATTCTCAAGTGTCATAACTAACACCATAGAGACAGACGATTTCGTAGGTCTGTTTGAATAAGACCTGCGGTGGAAAATATTCTCTCAGATGCGACAGAACTCCATTGGAAACTAAAGTACTTCTGCGCCATTTTTTTTAGACGAAGTATAAGACGTCATTGCGCCAGAAATTAAGTGGATCTGCGTCTTTCCATATACAAGGTGTAAATCTATAGGTGCGTCAAATTTTATTCAGGGCTTCTACTCCTGATTCTTATCAACGTTCCCCAAGGAACCCATAGCCAAATGAAAAAAAAAATTTGGTCTCTTCATACAAGTTGATCAGCCGAGCGGCCCAATTTGTATGTATGGAGAGTCCAAAATTTTTTTTGCTATTTGACTATGGGTTCTTTAGGGAAAGTTGATTAGAATCAGGAGTAGAAGCCCTGATTAAAATTAAACGTACCTGTAGATTTACACCCTGTATTAGGAGACCTTAAGTACCTCTCATCAACTTCTTCTTTGAGAGAATTACAGCTCAGAGTGGACAGAGGCTCAACTTCCTCGGACTCTTTAAAAGTATCGCTGTATCGGGAACAAAAATATCGCCGATACCGATATATCGGCAACCTCGGAGTATCGCCGATATATCGGCATCGGTATCGGTATCGGATGCATCCCTAAAAATCGTTACGCTCTTGGAATGAGTAAAATACTTTTTAAAAAAAGAGTCCACATGCTATTGTTTCGAGTATTTAGTTAGTTCGTTTAAATGATAAACTTTGAAACATTTTATGTCTTAATCAGAGTAATTTATTTTTTCCTTATATAGGAAACTGGAAATCTCTTGACTGAAATAAGTTTCTTTGATTGAAGAAATATTTTCGTTCTGTGTACATTGATGTTTATATATCTCGCACTCCAAAATCCGTCGAGCTTTGGCTACTAGCGGTAACATGAACATATTGATACTTCTGGGCTCAAAGGGCGTAAACGCTAAATAGACCTTAGGCGTATACGCCCTTTGAAGTATCGAATCATTATCATCAACATAAGCGAAAACACGTCCACTGCTGGACAAAGGCCTCCCCCAAGGATTTCCACGCCGACCGGTGCTGCGCAGCCCATATCCAGTGACTTCCCGTTACGTCAGCATTCGCAATATCTTCACACCCAAAATACCGCTGTCTCAAGACTTTAGTCTTTGACCAGTGTGTGTTGCCACTTGCCAGTGGATGACATGGCACCGAGACATGGTTACTATGGGCTTCATAATAAGGCTAAAGGTCACCCAAAGAGCAATGAAGCGTTCTATGCTTGCAGTTTTCTTACGTGATCGAATCAGAAATAAGGAGATAGGTACGTAGGAGAAGTAAAGAAACGAACATAAAAACATGTGAGAAATATTACCTTCTGCTTTGCCAGTTGAATAAAATAATACTTACAGCTAAAGACTTATCTACAATGTAAAGGAATACGGCCACTATTCCTAAGGAGCTGAGCTGCAGACCGCATAATCTTGTATGTCTCGTCATTGTGGAGGCGGCCTTATAATAAGGGTTTGATAAAAACCTGAAAAAAAAAGGATAAATTTAGTAAGTAATAATATAATAATAATAATATCCGGGACAAATCACACACGGTCATCTGGCCCCAAACTAGAATTCCCTGTATCTTGGAAACCAGAGACTGATATACAAACACATATAATTTAAATACATACATATACAGGGTGACTTTAAATTAGTTCTTGATACGTAACGGTGTGCATGTGCTTATGATAACAAACAACTTTCCCTAAAGAACCCATAGTCAAATCGCAAAAAAAATATTGGACTCTCCATACACATTGATCAACTGACCGGCCAAATTAGTATGAAGAGTCCAAATTATTTTTTTGCGATTTGACTATTGGTTCCTTAGGGAAAGTTGTTAGTTATCATGAGCACATGCACACCCTTTGGTATCAAGAACTAATTTAAAGTCACCCTATATAGATATAATACACCCAGACTCAGAGCAAACAATTCTGCTCATCACAGAAAAGTTTGCCCTGTGTGGGGATCGAACCCACGACTCTCGGATCAGAGGTCAGGATCGCTAACCACTTAGTCACCGAGTCAGTCGTGGGAAGTACAATGGTTTTAGGAAATTACTGTTTTAGAAATGTGGCATAATAGCTCGTACATAGCTTCCAATCAGGAGATCGCGGGTTTTATTCCTGGTGTGGTCCACCTTTTTAGGAGCCACTCTCTTATCCTAGTACAGACACCAGTCTCTCACAAAGGAGAATTTTATAAATTTATTTTATGGCTGTATCTACCTATAAGTTTTTGTTCCCTTTGTGAACGAGAAATAAATAATCTTTATTATTATAATTATTATTACTCTGGTGGTGATAAAGTATTTTCTGATCCCGCCTGGCTAGCTTCTAACCTGTCTGCCCTGCTCCAAATAATTTGGAGTCGGTGCAACATGTCTTTTTCTTCCATTCGTCTCTTCTTACTGTCATCTCAGTGCTCACTCCTTTCATACTCATATTATCCTTCACACAATACAGCCATATATTCCTTGACCCACCTCTTCCCATTAATCCATCCACATTCATACAATACTAAATGTGTTTTTAGTCACATTACTTTCGTTCTTCCTTATAACATATCCATCCACATTCATATTTAACGCGTTTTTAGTCACATTACTTTCGTTCTTCCTCATAGCATGCCCATACCATGACAGTCGATTTATCACATATTTTGTATCAATGAATGGTACTACTTTCAGACTTCCTGTTTCAAATAATTTATTGAAGAAAACACATGCTTCAATATTACTGATACATTGATCTCCACACTGCCGCCAGGCCGAAATGAATACATTATATATGTGTTTTTAGGGTTCCGTAGCCTAATGGCAAAAAACGGAACCCTTATAGATTCGTCATGTCTGTCTGTCTGTCTGTCTGTCTGTCCGGCTGTATGTCACAGCCACATTTTTCCGAAACTATAAGAACTATACTGTTGAAACTTGGTAAGTAGATGTAGTCTGTGAACCGCATTAAGATTTTCATACAAAAATAGAAAAAAAAACAATAAATTTTGGGGGTTCCCCATACTTAGAACTGAAACTCAAAAAAAAATTTTTCATCAAACCCATACGTGTGGGGTATCTATGGATAGGTCTTCAAAAATGATATTGAGGTTTCTAATATCATTTTTTTCTAAACTGAATAGTTTGCGCGAGAGACACTTCCAAAGTGGTAAAATGTGTGTCCCCCCCCCCTGTAACTTCTAAAATAAGAGAACGATAAAACTAAAAAAAATATATGATGTAAATTACCATGCAAACTTCCACCGAAAATTGGTTTGAACGAGATCTAGTAAGTAGTTTTTATTTAATACGTCATAAATCGTAAACCGCAATTTACCTACAACGAACTACAAGAATCCTATAGTTAAGTGTCCCGACGATTTTGAAAACGGCTTGAAACCTTGTGACGAAAATCTAGAATTAGGGGTTAAAACTCGCCAGAAATCGATCTATGGTGGAATTATCTTCGAAAAACTCATTTAAGGGAGATATGAGCTAAATTACATAATATGACTACACATATGATGTTTATTTTTAGCACCACCTTCAAACGCGAACTGGCTTAAAGGTTCGGTGCTGGCTTTTTTTTTATGTAGGTTCGGATTCGAATCCCGCGAGACTTTATTGTTTTTTGTCTTTTTATTTGTGTTATTATTATTATTCCTATACTATTAAACGAGTTAGGTGTCCCGAGGATTTCGAATACGGCATGAAACTTTTTGAAGAAAATTTAGGATTAGGGGTTAAAAATCACCAAAAATGGATTTGGAACATTTCAAATCGGGTGCTGCAGCGTGAATGACGTAGGTACATTTTTTACCTATTTTATCGAAGATAGTATTTTTTTTAAAAATCGACGTGCGCTGATTTATCAAGTTTTATATAAAAGACATCAACGACTGCTACAATGTTTATGTTTCGAATTTACTGTGCATTAAATTTTGTTTTTATTTTTGTCGAAAACGATTCTAACAAAAATAATTCTATCCATCTATGGTTAGTTGTTTCGGATCTACAATGGATCTATGAGGGTCTAAACCTAAACTTATCCTTACAATTAATAAGGAATTTATTTTGATAGGTAGTTGGTTTTTTGTTTTGTAAATATATTTCACTAATGGCGCCATCTTTTGTCGAGTAGGTGAATTACCAGTGAATTACATTACTTGGGAGGCCTTGGAGCCCTTTGTTGCTAACATTGACCGCGCTACTCGACAACAGATGGCGTGCAGTTCTGAAGGAATGAACAGAGGAATGACAACATGCACTGATATGTTCGAGTATTTTTCTGCCATTTTTGGCGTGGTTCATCTGGATATGTCGTTTGCAGTTTTTTTTACAAACGCTCCGATTGGACGTGCGAAGCTCGGTCACCCAGCTAGTTTTTATATTATGTTACTTGCTGCTACGGAACCCTTTATGGGCGAGTCCGACTCGCACTTGGCCGCTTTTTTATGGCAGAGGTGGCAAACGAGCAGACGGATCGACTGATGGTAAGCGATTACCGCCGCCCATAGACACCCGCAACACCAGAGGAGTCACAAGTGCGTTGCCGGCTTTTGATATGGGAGTACGCTCTTTTATTGAAGGTTTGTATGTTTAACTTAAGTATCTAATTATCTTATATTTATGATACTTATTGTACTTATTGTCCTTTAAAAGGTGGTGTGTATGTATGTGTGTGTGTGTGTCTTATAATAATATGATTGTATCTTATTCATCTTCGGCATTATCATCGCGCGATATGGTGGACAAAACCAGGGTTCGGTAACCGGTTTTTTGAAAATACCGGTTTCGGTCATTGACCCCTATATCGAAATAATTTCGGTTAAGGTTTCGTTCAGGTTTCGGTTACCGGTATATTTAACCGGTTTAACCAAAACCGATATTTTTTCGTTCGAACGGAATTAACCGGTTAATTTGAAGAATATGCGACTTTGTAGGCATGTTTGCCGCGTGCAATCAATTGAAAGCGTGCGAGAAAGTGAGCAGAAGACTCGGGCAGTGGCACCCGCGCGACACGCCTGTACTTGACTAAGTTTGGTTTTAACCGGTTAATTTAGTTCTTATTTCGGTTAGAAAACCGCTTCCGATGATTAACCGATATTTTATTCAAATTTACCGGTTAAGCTGGAAACCGGTTTTAACCTGAACGGAATCGTTAACCGAAATTCGAACGAAATTAACCGGTATTTGTTAACCGGTTTCGAACCTTGGACAAAACAACAGCTGGGAAGAATGAATGAATGTTATTCTGTCATTCCTATGTATTCGTTGTATCTATCTTATCTGGCTAAGTTCTTTAAGTTTAATGAAGCTTAGTTTTCTGAAGGTCTCGCGTTTTATCTGTATCGGGAATCGAAATTACGACTCTCGGATCCTGAACAATCGAGTCCGCTACTGTGCCACAGCATGCAACATATTATATTTGCATAACCCGAAACGTAACATAGTATAGTGAGCGTGCGCATCTCATAGGGTGAGCGTGCGCATCTCATAGCGTAAGCATCGTTTTGTGCCGTTACGAACGTTTTTTGTGTTAAAAAATAAAATACGAGTAATTAAGGAATAATATTTAAACTGTTATAAAGATCTCAAATGTGGCTATAAAACTATCAAATCAGTCTGGCGTTAAAAGTCTTATTGTGTTTGTGATAACGTGATTATTGATTCTATAAAGTGAAATAGCCTACAAACATTATTCGTTACCGTGACCTTCGTTTGCTCGCACTGTCATCGTCCCGCGCCCTCCGCCGCAAACCGGTCAGGTGGCCGCGCTGTTCATCAGCTGAGGAAGCTAGCTAAGTGCCTATTGTTGTTAAATATGAATAAATCTATGTGCTCGATGTGTACTGAGCCGGTGGCACTTGAACACATTTTGTCGTGTAGCCTGTGTAAAGGCAATTATCACTATATGTGTATCAACATGACCAGTGCATATTACAGAGAACACATATTTGACCTCAAAAAGTCTTGGTCCTGCCCGCCGTGCTCAAACGTAAACAGAGAATTACGCAACAAGAAAGACATTACACCTGAGCTTAGCCATTTGGGTCAATCACAGATAGACAGCAATATGTCCTATGAAGAAGGAACACTGGATGAGTCGAGCATTCCTCAGGTAAACGTTACTCCCGAGGCCCAGAAAGGCAAAGCTTCCGCGCCCTCTGCATCAATTTCATATGATATGTTTGCACATCTCCTGGATACTAAACTCCACCGTGTGACTCAGGACCTAAAGGCTGAATTCAACAGTGTAATAAATCAAATAAAATTGGATTTTACAAACACAACGAACACACTTGCGTATGAGATAAGCGATTTGAAAAACGAATTTCAAACCGTCAGCTGCAAACTGAAATCTCTCGAGGAAGAAAACATAAAGCTAAAGGCGGCCATAGCCGAGGTACCTCAAGGATCAAACAAAGCTAACGTGGATTCTCAGGAAATTATTGCTCATCTTCAGACAGAATTAAATGACCGGGACCAGGCCGCTTTACTAAATGACGTTGAGATGTCAGGTATACCAGAATATGATGGTGAATCTACAATCCACCTAGTTCTGGCGGTTGCTACCAAGTTCGGCATGACACTTGAGGAGAGAGATATTGTAGATGCATCACGCGTGGGGTCCAAACGCCAACTCTCTGAAATCTCAGGAGCTTCTCCTCGTCCCCGTCCAATAGTCATTCGATTCACCCGCCGAGCGTTGCGTGATGAGTTCTTAAAAAACGCTCGTGTCAGACGTGGAGCTACAACCACTGAGCTCGGGTTGCCGCAGCATGAACCTCGGAAATTTTACGTCAATGAAAGATTAACACGAGCAAATCGCCAACTCTTCGGCAAGGCGCGCGACAAAGGCCGTGAGTTACACTGGCGGTACATATGGACAAGAGATGGGCGCGTCTATGCACGTCGCAGCGCTGATGCGTCATCAAAATTCCACTTACTACGCTCGGAGCGAGACCTGGACCGGGTTTTCTCCGCCGATGAAAGCACATCCCGGAATTAACTATAAGATGCCTTTTGCCTACTTTATAATTAATTGCATAACCTTGCTCTTGCTGTTTATTATTGTTAAATTGCGGATAAGTCACGAAATGTTAAAATTAAGTCCATTTACGAGTGAATCTGCGCTTTTAAATGAATACCTTAATTATAGCTATTTACATAGGTATTTTTGTTCCCTTAATTTTGCTGCTTATCTCTGTGCTTTAGGGCTAAGTTCAAAAAATATGTTATACTATATGTTCAAGGATGCACTAAATATGATTTTGATATATCTATATATACAAATAATAAATAGTAGTTATATTTTGCTATATAGCTTACATATAAATTACACTATACCGAAAAATATTAAAACCGCACATGAAACAAACAAACAAATACATTGTTACCATAAACTAGCATTGAATTTCACTATAAGCTTCTCTCTGCTTAAACAAATAATCTCATATGCTTTTTTCTTAAGATTCAGCTTATTTTTCCATTATAAATTAACTATCATTTTTATTTCCAATTACATAACTATGCAACTATCGCTGCTCCATTGCCATGGATATTTGTTATTATTATTACGCAGTTCAAGCCTAATCCGTTCAGAGTGCTCGCTTAAATGTATTCAGTTCATCGTTTTATTATTAAAAATAAAGTATATAAATGTATTTTCCAACAACAATGGGTAAGTTTAACTTGAAAGTTGGACTCTTAAATGCGGGTTCTCTTGGCACAAACCATGACGAATTTCGAGCAGCTCTTGAACGGGATTCTTTTGACATTCTGGCGATAAACGAAACTTGGTTACGAAAGGGGCAAGATGCAAAAGCACCCTCAATCCCGGGCTATACACTACGTCATATACCGCGTCCGAAAGGTCGCTTTCAGCGCGGCGGTGGTGTAGGTTTCTATATTAAACGCGGCATACCTGCTCGCTTATATAAGCACCCTGTCTCTGACAATGGTGTCGAGCAAATGTGGCTGTCCTTAACAATTAAATCAGTCTGCATTATAATAGGAACTGCTTACCGACCGCCGTGGTTTGATACTGATGAGTTCTTGGACACCTTAACGGACTCTATTGTGACATTGGCACAATTTGACAGAGTCATCTTATTAGGTGATTTCAACATAAATTTATTAAATTCTAACGATAGCAAAACATTAAAACTAAATCAATTTCTAAAATCTACAGGTTTATATAATGTGGTGGACCAACCGACGCATTTTACTTCAACTAGTGCTACTCTTATAGATTTAATATGTACTAACTCTTCTGTTCTGAACGTTTTGGTCAATTACATTCCAGAATTGGGTGGACATGCAATAGTATCTGCAGAATTGAAGTTAAAAAAAGATAAAATTCCACGAAAGCAAATAACTTTTAGACCTATTAAGGATATCAACCTAGATGCTTTTAACGCTGATTTGGAATCTATAGACTGGGAATCCATTTTACTATTTGATACAATAGATAACATGGTTAGCACCTTCAATGAGTGGGTTTTGAATATTTTTGATATACATGCTCCGCTCAAAACAGTATTGCTTAAGAATCATCACTGTCCATGGTTGACTGAAAATGTTAAGCATATAATGCAATTACGTAATGCTGCACATAACAAATATCATAAAAGTAATAATGAAGACCATAAATCACAATATAAAATGTTAAAAAGTCTAGCACTAACTTCTTTGCACAGTGAAAAAAAAGCTTACTTCGAACATCATATTAATTCAAATATAAATAACGCAAAAAAACTATGGAAAAATTTAAAAAGAGATATCTTGCCTAATTTCAAAAACTTTTCCAGTTTACCTGATTATTTTGTAGATCCTAATGTAATAAATGATTGTTTCTTAGATGTTCCTGGAGATAACAGTGTTACAATTTCTCAACTTTCTTTCTATGAGTATCATTCACATAATGAGTCTACTTTTAAACTACGGACTGTACACGAAAACGAGATAGCTAAAATTATCCTCAGCATTAAATCAAATGCCCCTGGTATAGATGGGCTCAATAAGGATATGATCATTTTAACTTTACCTCACACTTTGCGTGTAATCACGGGTATAATAAACAAATCTATTTTATTAGGTGGTTTTCCATCTCTTTGGAAGAATGCTCTCGTAACTCCTATTCCAAAAAACAATAATCCAGAAAGTGAAAAAGATATTCGGCCCATAAGTATACTACCTTATTTATCAAAAATTATGAAAAGGTTGTTTATAAACAAGTAATTTCTTATTGCGAAGCTAACGATATTTTACCTTCTTATCAATCAGGATTTAGAAAAGGTCGAAGTACAAGCTCTGCACTTTTAGACGTGGTTGACAATATTTTAACGGAACAAGATAAAGGTAACGGTACAATTCTGACTCTCCTAGACTTTTCTAGAGCATTTGACTCAATAAATATTCCATTGCTTCTCTCTAAGTTATCTTATTATGGATTTGATACATCAACTGTAAAATGGTTCGATAGCTATCTTACTAATCGACATCAAAGGGTAGTTCTGCGTAGAACTGATGGTTTGACTGTTGAATCTGAGCTTAAATCATTGATCAGGGGTGTGCCACAAGGCTCTGTTCTAGGTCCCTTACTTTTCATCATCTATAGTTCAGACATTATCAACTGTATTCAACATTGCCATTATCATCTTTATGCGGATGATCTTCAAGTTTATATTCCAGTAAATATTGAAAACCCATCTATTTCCATTAATCTTATAAACGAAGATCTGAATCGAATCGCAAACTGGGCAGCTAAAAACTCATTAGTCTTAAATCCTACAAAATCAAAATATTTAATCTTAGGTTCAGTAAAACAAATAGATAAAATCTCCAGTTATAATCCTACGATAAGTATTTTAGACGTATCTGTTGAAAAAGTAGATTTAGCACGTAACTTGGGCGTTCTTATGGACTCCGGACTTAGATTTGAGAACCATATAGTTGAGCTAGTTGGGAACTCCCTGTTTCGGCTGAAAACTCTATACAAAATCCGTACGCTAATTGATGTTTCCCTTCGAGTGCGATTATGTGAGTCACTTGTATTATCTAGACTTAATTACTGTATATCTGTCTATGGGTCTTGTACAACAAAGAAAGGTAAACGATTGATTCAACGTGTACAAAACGCTTGTGCACGTTACTGTTTTGATATTCCATCCAGAACGCACATAACTCCATTTCTAAATAAGGCAAATCATCTTAAAATGGAGGGACGACACAAGTTGTTCTTTTCTACTCTACTGTTCGGCGTCATTAAATACAAAGAACCTGACTATTTATATAAGAAGCTTGTTTGGTCTAGTCAGTTAAACAGCTATGGAACTAGAGCATCTAAATATCTACTATGTTGTCCACGGCATGCATCGGCAGCATTTCGTGGCAGTTTTAAGTATCTAGCCACGAAATGCTGGAATGATCTGCCGCCACCTATTCGTGGTGTTACTTCTCTTGTTAAATTTAAAAAGCTATATCGGTCTTATCTTCTTCAAGAGCAATTAAAATTATAACCTCCGTCTACCTGTCCTTTCTCTTTTCCCTTTTCCCTATCCTTTCTCCTTCCCCGTCTTATTCCCTGTTCTATCCCCATACAGCTTACGTCTTTGCTGTTATGTATATGATCCGGGATATCGCGATTACATCTGGTGTTTTGTTTGTTTGTTTCTTTCTTTTGTTTTATTTTGTTTTTTTTCTTTTGATTTTCCCCTTTGTTTTTTCTCTTTTGTTTTTTCCCTTTTATTTTGCTGTTTTTGTTGTTTCGGATTCACTTTTTGTTTTATATGTTTTGTTAATATATGTTTCTTTTATAGCCAATGTACTAGACATAAATTACTAAAATTTCAGATTATACGTACTATGTATATGGTCACACAGGAATTATATATCATTATTTTATTTTAGTTTGTATAATGTTTGCGCTGTTGGTGTGCGCATGTTCACTCTGCGCCCTGGCCCCGGTAGAATAACAGCGTTGCAGAACTTGCAACATCAAAGCTGAACCGGTGCCATTTCAATGCACAGTCACAGCCACGGTTTTTCTGTATTTTTTTTTTTATTTATATAAATTTAGTATTTAAGTTTCTTTCTAACATATGTATATTCTTTATATGCTGTGTGTTGAATAAAATGATTTATCTATCTATCTATCTATCTATCTATTAGTACTAACAATACTTAACTGTCTGATTGCATTAGTCTAATCAAATGTTCATAGTTTTTGCTGACCGTACACAGGTTCTTTGTTCTATTCAAATACTAATTAGTTGAGGTAACTAACTTTACGTGAGCTGTGTGACCGCACTTGACTTTTATATGACAGTTTGTTTACAAGAAACCTTAAATAATACAAGTTGATAGAAAAAGTGAATCAGTGAATCAGGAATTTTTATGGGAAAGTGAAAAAATATGTTGATCGTTTTTTTTTCAATATTTTTCCTATATTCTATACTTGATTCTGAGTAACCCCTTGGGATTCCAAACGCACTTTTTTGAAACCCTGTATTTTAGTAAAGGATAAGTACCTATTGAAATAAATAATCTACAACGCTGAATAAGTTAAAAACGACTTCAATCGTAAAAACTACAATTTCGCTATGTTTTTTGTTTTTGTTGATTTTTTCGAAAAGCGCTAAGTCAATTTAGATAAATTTTAAATGGAACCACCTCTGAAGTATTACCTACCAAACAAAAAAAGAATCATCAAAATCGATTCATAATTAGCGGAGTAATCGCGTAACATATATACAAAAAAAAACAACATACAGTCGAATTGAGAACCTCCTTTTTTTTTGAGGTCGGTTAATAAAATAACCGTGTTTTCTATTCATAGAACTGAAGAACTTTCCCCATTAAAACTGTACTCAATTTGCAAAAAAAAAAATTTTGGAATTCTCATACAAACATGGCGAATCACCTGGTGGAAAGGACCAAAATTATTACATTACTTTTTGCAAAATGACTGAATGAGTGTAGGTTAAAAAATTTACTACAATATATAAAATAAACATATAGTAGGGACACTTCTAATCAATCTGATTCCCCTAAGACATCCGGTGACAGAAAAAATTAAAAGAAAGTGAAAAGAAACTGCAACATAGGTATCGAAAATACTATGAATTAATAATTAATCTTAACAAAAAATATCTTATAATTACCAAATAACAATCAGTACAAAAGTACAATAATACGTAATGTAATGTCAAAACATCATAATTGGTATATTCTTACTACTACGGTTTCTTAAGAGCGTGAGAAGTACAGATAGCATCGTAAAAATCATAATAATTATTAATTGTTTTGTTATTTTCATAAAGCATAGTTTTGCAAGGTTAAACATTGACCTGTTTTTTATTTGGGATTGACTTTTTATCCGACTATGCCAGAAGGAGAGAGGCCGGCAACGCACTTGTGACTCCTCTGGTGTTGCGGGTGTCTATGGGCGGCGGTAATCGCTTACCATCAGGTGATCCGTTTGCTCGTTTGCCACCTATGACATAAAAAAAAATGTTTTTCGAGTGTATGTATGTATGTATATTTCTTTGGCACGCTCTGTAGCCTAAACGGCTTGATGGATTTTAGCTTGAGAGGTGTCGTAGATTCGTCTTGATCCCCAGATTGAGATAGAATACATTTTAATGCAGTCGGTTTTTTTTAATACGGTTAAGTTATTAAATTTAGATGATAAGAAAAAAGGTTGTAAATATTTGTAAAAGCGAATATTAATAAGATGCATTTTTAATAGCGGTTATTAACATATCCAGACTGCAATCCAGGTTTATAGAGACAACATATGTTTTAGCACTTTTTAAATAAACTTCAAAAAAATATATTAAGTCCCGATACTAATGGAATGTCGTCGGTCGAATTAAAATTTTTTTATGGAGAAAAAACACAAAAAATTTAATCGTATGACATTAAACTGCATCTATGGCCAAGTGGTTAGGTTGCATGCTTCAAATCAGGAGGACGCGGGTTCCCAGCAGTATTTAACTTGGTAGGGCATTTTCTCAGCTAGCCTGGCTAGCTACTACCATCTTATCTAAGTCTTGCCGCCAAACATCAATTTGAACAGCATTAAAACAAACACACTCACATCAACACATTTTATGAGCAGTAATCCAGATAAGTTGCGTTGGGGAATATTGGTAAGCCTGCTTCTGTCTTCGGCATCATCAACACTTACCATCATGTGAGATGATGCCAATTGCTTAGCCCTTGGCATCATCTTACACAAACTAGATATTTCAGTCATGGAACTGAACAGCTTTGGAAACCCATGGAAAACAAACTTAATTCGCAAAAAAAGCAGATTATTTTTGGACTTTACATACAAATCAATCAACACATCTCCCAAAGTACGAGAAGTGAAAGATTTTTGAGAAATCAAGAAGGGTATCTTAAGAGAACAATATGATGAGTTAACACCTTAGCTAACGTTTTCACCAGAGATTTTTACAGTGCCAGTTTATTATCTCATACAGAATAAATATCATAATTTTACCATTAAACTTTTATGTAACGCCTCTCTAAAATAAAATAACATTAAAAAGCAGTTTAAGGCGCAAATAAAGCCCAGCGCAATTACAACTTTCAAAATGTAAATTAGTACAAAAATTAATTTAATTGCGATCTTTAAGTTAGCGAGATGAGCTAGTAACAGTCATGTTGAAACGTAATTGTACTAAAATGAAAATAAAGGTTGCACAAATGTTTTCGCAACATTAATTATTAGGAGACATTCAAGCTTTCAGAGGTAAAATTGTGACACAGCCAAAGAATCTCTTGATGTCTTTTTCTTTGTATTCACAATTGGTTTGGTTGGTGGTAGGGCATTTTCAGAGCCCGCCTGGCTAGCTACTACCATCTTATCTACGTCTTGCCGTCAAACATCAATGTTTATAGCATCAATGTTTATTGCGTTGGGGAATCTTGGTAAGCCCGCTTCTATTTTCGGCATCATCAGCATGGTTTTAATGTGGAAATGGGTTATATGTTACACGATCCTAAAATATCGCTTATTCAGTCTGGGACACACTGTATAGATATTTTATTATGTACTAGCTTCCGCCCGCGACTTCGTCTGCGTAGTCTTCAGAATTGGGTCCAAAGAGGAATTAAATATTAAGGCAGTGCCATCTAGAGACAAAGTAAAAAAAACCTTTTTTAGCCATTCCTCCGGAAACCCTCGAGTCTTCCGGGATAAATAGTGTCCTATTTTTAGCCCAGTGCTTTATCTATACACCTACCAAATTTCAACCAAATCCGTTCAGTAGTTTCGGCGTGAAAGTGGAACAAATAAACAAACATCCATACTTTCGCATTTATAATATTAGTGAGATTTGTTCTGCTAACCTTACCCTCTCACACAACACATAGGAAATTATCGTATTGTAGCGTTGCTTATAAACTTTTTGCTATCACTTCCACATCATGCTACCTGTATGTGTATGTTTGTCCGTCTTTTTGTACGTCAGTATTAGTTTGCGCTGTACTTAAATATTCTTAGACTGACTTCAGAAGGGTGAAGCGGTCGTAGCTCAGTGCGGCTTGCGTGGTCTCATCTGACTACAGACACGGTCATTACCTGGATGGGTTTGAGTGTTAGTGGCATTTATCTCGACCGTTTCCGTGCTTCGCAAGGCACGTTAAGCCGTTGGTGCCGGCTGCAGTCGCGAGATAGCAGTCGTTAAGCCATGTCGGAGGCCTTATAGGCGGGTTGAAAACTTCTGACACTGGGGTTGGCCACTAGCCCCACAACCTCCACCAATCCGGACTTGGCCCCCGTGTGTGGAGTATGGCCTAACTGTCCCGAGTAATGGGAAGAGACCCGTGCCCCTGCAGTGGGGACGTAATGGGTTGTTTACAAACTTCAGAAGGATGCAGTATACAGGATGTTAAAAAAGTGCGTTTGAAATTTAAGAGGTTACTCAGATCAGAATCAAGTACCTATAGAATACAGGAAAAATATTGGAAAAATCCGCTCTTTAATTTTTCTTCAGTTGCCCATACAAATTCTTGATTCACTATTCAGATTTAGTATGGGAAACTGAAAAAAATTGTAGATCGAATTTTTTCAAAAATTTTTCCTGAAGGTATTCCATACTTGATTCTGAGTAGCCCCTTAAAATTTTAAACGCATTTTTTAACACCCTGTATAATCGGACTTTTAAGTCACGAATGTGGTGCTCCACTCACTCATACGCTGCTTAGATCATCTGTCAAGATGTCAGTGATGATGATAATGACATATCACTAATATTATAAATGCGAAAGTATGAATGTTTGTTTGTTTATTTGTTCCACTTTCACGCCGAAACTACTGAACGAATTTGGATGAAATTTGGTAGGTAGATAGATAAAGCAATTGGCTAAAACATAGGATACTTTTTATCCCGGAAAACTCGAAGGTTCCCGGAAGTCCACGCTGACGAAGTCGCGGGCGGAAGCTATTAGTTAATATGCTTCGCTAAGTTAAGAACTCATATCGCCTCTACTGATGGTATACGGGTCTCTTACTATAAGTCAGGAAGGTTAGGTTATAATCCACATACAGGGGCTCAGTCCGGATTTATGGAAGTTGCGGGCCAGTGGCCAACCCTAGTGTCAGAAGTTTTCAAACCGCCTATAAGGCTTTTGACATGGCTTAACGACTGCCATCTAGCGATAGCAACCGACACCAAACGGCTTCACGTGCCTTGCGAAGCATACGGAACGGTCGAGATAAATGCCACTAAGAGGGCAGTAAACTCATCCAGTTAAACTGCGTAATCAATTATCATATCTGTTAAGGTTTTTGTTGTACTAGCTCAAGCAAGTATTTGTCATAAGTTATAAATTGTTTTTAAAAAATGAATGAAAATAATATGAAACATGCTCAGTGAACATCGGTGCTTTATTTCTACTATTAAACGATTTCAATTAAAAAAAGTATAAAACAGAAATAAGTACATATACATATATTAAATTAAAATTAAATACATAAATTAAATCAAACGCCCTCATACATAAAAATACATAAATAATCGTACTTTGAAACTTAAATTTGTTAAGTTAACCACTAAAATACGGAAGTTATTTAATTACAACTGACCGACCACAAGCAAATGAATATTTCACCTAACAATATGTATGTCAGTATGTATGTGTATCAAGTATCCTGTTACTATGTAAATGATTGCATTAACATATTCCCATTCTCACTCTTTCTTACAAGAACATTGAACAAGAAAATGTATAATTATGCCTTTACACAGACAGATTGTAGAGGAAGCGGTCGTGGCTCAGTGCGGCTTGCGTGGTCGCGTCGATTATGCAGGTTAACTGACTACAGACACGGTCATAACCTGGATGGATTTGACTGTTAGTGGCATTTATCGGGAGCGTTTCTGTGCCTCGCAAGGCATGTTAAGCCATTGGTATCTGTTGCTTTTAAATGATGGCATTCATAAAAACATATTAGAGGCTTTATAGGCGGCTTGAAAACCCTTGACACTGGAGTTTGTCAATAACCCGACAGCCTCCGCCAATCCGGAGTTGGCCCCCTTGTGTGGAGTATGGCCTAAACTTCCTGAGGTATAGAAAAAGACCTGTACATAGGCCAGTTGCAGGCGCGGATCCAGTGGGGGGGGGGCAATGGGTGCAATTGCCCCCCCTGAAGCCTGACCGAAGTACTAAATCTTCTATAAAATGCAAATTAATAGAGGCATTTCTTAACTTTTCAAAAAATTTCGAGCTCGCTAAGCTCGCGACTTTTTATATTAATGGTCTCATCCATCGACCGCTTCATAAATACGGGTACACCGAAAATTTGCTCCCCCCTGATAGAAATCCTGGATCCGCGCCTGGCCAGTTGCCTAAAAAAAATCATACAAATCAAACGATTAGCCAATTTTGTATGAAGAATCTTGAATTTTTTGTGATTTTAGAAAACCATATTCCATAAAACATTAATGTGTGTCTGTTTGTTTAGGACCCTGAGCCTTATTTTTTTTATAGTCTTCATCTGCTGTTAACCCATTTTTTTATGAAGCTACCAAAAGTTTTTCAGTAAGATGAGCAAAGTAAAACCCTAGATACAACTATATATTTTATACAATATACGGAATACACTACTCTCCGGTGCGGTCGTGGCTCAGTGCGGCTTGCTCGGTCGCATCGATCACGCAGGTTAACTGACTACAGACACGGTCATAACCTGGATGGGTTTGACTGTTAGTGGCATTTATCTCGACCGATTCCGTGCTTCGCAAGGCACGTTAAGCCGTTGGTGCCGGCTGCTATCGCTAGCAGTCGTTAAGCCATGTCAGAGGCCTTATAGGCGGCTTGAAAACTTCTGACACTGGGGTTGGCCATTAGCCCCGCAACCTCCACCAATCCGAACTTGGTCCCCGTGTGTGGAGTATGGCCTAAACCTTCCCGAGTTATGGGAAGAGACCCGTGGCCCTGCAGTGGGGACGTAACGGGTTGTTAACTACTCTCCGCTGCGCAGTTGGGTAAAATCGCGGTACTTGAATCGCCTTCTTGGTCAATCTTCTTCATTCGCAATTTTTTTCTTATCTCTCTCAAGTCGCAACTAAAACAAAAACAAGACATTTCGCAAAAGTCCCACGTCTGTTGCGTCCTAAAGATAGCTAATGAATGTAAATCGTAACTTCGAGATCTTCTAGATCCAAAATGGCGGATATTTGGAAATATCTCATTATTGCTGTGTTGTGTTCTTTCAAGCTTTTTGCCATTACTTTTGAACTGTGAAATTTATAATATTGTAATGTGTGGGGATAATCTCTTGACTTTTGACCTATCATGATGGTTTTTGGTTAATGATCCGAGGTTAGTCAAGCGATGGTCGTGAGTTTGAATCTCGCACGGCGTAATCATTGTTCTAATGTAAGTAGCACGAAATTTTGATCTCAATTTATCGACGGATATAAATCTTTATATGATTTCCAATGCCGCGATGTTTTTACCCGACTTAAGGCGGGAAGTACACTCAATCTGAGCAGGTTGATGCATGATAATTTAATATCGACCGTAACGCCAATCATTTTAAGTTCAGATCAGTGTGGGTACCATCGCGGCGGTTACGTCAAGGCCGAACGCAAAATTCTCGAGATTTCGATGTGTTTATTACTTTTCTTGGCTTTCAAATAAGTTAAAAAAAAATCCGTTCAATACAAATTGAAGGTATTAAATTGGCCGATTTTTGTGTGTTGATTTCAACATAAACAATTATTGTGTTTCCGAGAGAATTTGCAATTAATCCAAAATACAGGGTTTACAGGATATTTTTTTTCATCAAAGTTTCTGTGATTTTAATGATTCTGTTCAATACAATTTGTTTTTTATTGTTTCAAGTATGTTATATATTTTTTCCATGGTGATAGCTTTAACCATTATTTCAAGAATTTGAATTGAATATTGCGATTTGGCTATACTTAGCGCCTTAAGAGCCGAAGGTTATTTTTCGGGTAACTATGTGTATGTATGTCCGTTTTACTGTTCTACGATGGACTCGGTGGCTCAGTAGTTAACGATTCTAACTACTGATCTGAGAGTCGTAGGATTGAGTCTTGCCCACGGCAACCGTTTCTGTGATGAGCAGATTTATTTGCTCTGTGTCTGGGTGTATTATTTATATCTACAAATTGACTGACTCGATTAATCCGTGGTCATCGCTTCGATTCCCACACAGAGCAAAAATTTCTGTTATGATATGTGCAGTTATATGACAAGATTAAAAGGAGAGAAGCCTAAACTTAAGGTGTAACAACATATAAAACCTTTTTCTGAAATATGTGGAAGGAAGACGGAGGGAAGAAACTGTGGGTATGCGAGTTCCGAGTGGCAGGGACCTCGTATTAGGTAGACAAAAGAATGACGTTCGAAAAGTGTACACTGCTACCTACTTATAATATAATTGACCACGCTGAATACGTTAAAAACAACCGACTTCAACCGCGACAACTCCAATTTTGCTATGTTTTTGTTGATTTTCTCAAAAACCGCTGAATCGATTTCGATAAAATTTATATGGGACCACCTGTGAAGTATACCCGTTTAAACAAAAAAAATCGAAATCGGTTCAGGCGTCTTTGAGTAATCGGTGAACATACATACATAAAAAAAAAAGATTCCGACGAATTGAGAACCTCCTCCTTTTTTTGAAGTCGATTGAAAAAAAAATGGACTTATCATACAAAGTTGTATGGCAGGCTAAGTCAGTTGTATGGTCAATGGTTGTTGATCAACTCAATTGCTATGAGAAGTCAATTTTTTTTGCGATTTAAGTATGGGGTCCTCGATGAAACTTATTCAATTTTTACGAGTAGAGGCTGTGGTTATTTTTTTTAAAGTATTTCATAAAATACTTATAGATTCTTTATTTTTACTTTAAAATAATCTTATCTATTATTATATAAAATGTAAAAATATTATATAAAAACAAAGCAAATATTACGTATTAGTATTACCAAGGGCAACGATGCGTTTTTACGATTGTTTTGCGTGTAAACAATGTCTTCCTCATTTCTCCAATACAAATGAATGTGGTTGTTACACTTCCTAATTTTAATTACCCCTTTACTTGAGTGAATAGATCAATTGGTATTGATTTTTTTTTATGTGATAGGTGGCAAACGAGCAGACGGATCACCTGACGGTAAGCGATTACCGCCACCTATAGACACCCGCAACACCAGAGGAGTCACAAGTGCGTTGCCAACCTTTGAAATGGGATGGGGGATTGGTATTGGTTTAAATTAAAATCCACTTTTACACAATTACCCCAGAAATTAAGGTCTTCTTATCGCGTGGCACATTTAACCGTTCTGTCCACAAGGTATAGACCCGCGGTCACATGTAGGGCATATAGATTTACACCTACGGACGTGTGCAACGCGACCATCATACACAACTAGAAATCAGATGTGCAGGTTTCCTCACGATTTTTCCTTCACCGTTAAAGCAGTCGGTATGGAAATGCACTAAAGTTTCGAAAAACTCATTGGTGCACTGGCCAGGATTCGAACCTACAACCTCTGGTTTAGGAGGATGGAGTCACTACCCGTTGCGCCACCGGCGCTTTTTTTAGATTATTTTGATTGTTATGTGGTATTTTTTATTCCGAAAAATTTTACAATAGCTTCTACTTATAAACCTGAACAACTTTTTTGAAAATGAAAATGAAAATATTTTATTCGAAGTAGGTAGCAGTACACTTTTCAAACGTCATTCTTTTATCTACCTAATACGAGGTTCCGACCACTCGGAACTCGTATACCCACCGTTTCGTTCTAAGTTTTTTTCTAAGTTAAGCATGGTATATACACAAAAAATATTTTGGATTTCCCATACAAAATTATTAGGAGTCTATTTACTTCCAATACAGGAACTGATTTCCAAAAGAGGATGGAGTCTTAAAATTCGACTGCATTTTTTTGTAAGTATGTAATCGATTTTAAATATTCTTTTTTAAATCGATAGATTTAGATGTCTTCCGGTTGGTCCTGTATAAATGGTTTTAAAATTAGTTTAGTAGATTTTTAGTTAATTTACAAAAATATTACTAATCTTGATAAATTTAATTTCATAATCACACAGGTCTTGAACTTTTTTTCAACTTTCGAACTAAATTTTAACTTTTTACCTCCACGCGTTCCTGAGAAAAGGGGTCTTGACAGACAGACAGACAGACGGACAACGAAGTGATTCGATAAGGGTTCCTTTTTTCCTTTTGAGGTATAGAACCCAAAAAATTTAAGTCTTTTTCTGATTTTCATCGTATTTTCAACCGACTTCAAAAAAAGGAGGAGGTTCTCAATTCGTCGGAATCTTTTTTTTTTTTTTTTTTTTTATGTATGTTCACCGATTACTCGAAGACGCCTGAACCGATTTCGAAAATTCTTTTTTTGTTTAAAAGAGTATACTTCACAGGTGGTCCCTTATAAATTTTATCGAAATCGATTCAGCGGTTTTTGAGAAAATCGACAAAAACATAGCAAAATTGGAGTTGTTGCGATTGAAGTCGGTTGTTTTTAACGTATTCAGCGTGGTCAATTATTAGAGTTTCGTAGGCGAACTGTGTCAAAGGGACGCTGTAACTAATAAACTAAACTATGTCCCAAAAAATTGGGCCACACGAGGAATTTAGTCGTTTTTTAGTTCATTTACAAAAATATCACTAATCTTGATAAATTTCTTTGTACATGTTGATGAAAATTCCAGAAATCTTAACTCCCGCGAATTTTTCTTAGATGGAAGTACATTTTTTTACAATAATTTTTACAATATTTTTTTATTAGTACTCAAACTTCTGTATTGAATAATGACAATCAAGCTGAACGATATTAATGAAAAAAATCATTCATTCTTTTTACGAAGAATTTAAAATATAGCTTACTATACTAGTTTTATCATGTATCCCCCTGTCATCCCTGACAGGGGTATTATCGGCCCTAAACCACAAGGCTTTTAGGGCTTCAGATTCTTCACTTATTATCTTATTATATTTTTATTTTTTAACTTTTATATTACTATGACTTGGGAAAAATAACTTTTTTTAATTAAAAATTGGTAAGCCCTTGGCATCATCTCACCTGATGGTAAGTGATGATGATGCCGAAGATGGAAGTGCGCTAACCAAGATTCCCCAAAGCAATGGGGCACTATCTTATCTCTATGCCGAAATAATAATTTAAAAGTAGCTTAATTTAATTAATTAAAAGATCACATACCCTGATCAGAGCACTAAATTCACCACTGAACTAATTAACGTATAAACAAAAAAATATATCAAAAGACACACACGATCATCACAAAGTTCATAAAACGACTGAAGCTAGAAACAGAGTGGGCAAACCGTTTTATATAAGCCGTTGGTTTAGCGTGGATAAGACGAAGACTGTTGCAAAACAAATGATACGCTCAGACCGGTTTTTACGACTATAAAGTCTTACTTTTGTTTTGTATTTAAACTGGGATTTCTACTCATGAAACTGAACAACTTTCTGTAAGGAATAAATTCTTGATTCGCAGACAGTTTTTGGACTTTTCATAGAAAATTGGTTAAAAAATTCGTATGAAACTAACATGATATTTTCGTAGTCAGAGACTTTCACTGTTAAATATAGGCATCATCTAAAATTCTTCTCAACTTTATTCATACTCATCCATAGGATTAGCAAACCTCGCCAAGCCTGAGATTAATCAGATTAAAGTACCAAGAGGGCTAGGAATCGTGCCTTAATTTAAATAAGATAAAATACTAAATCTCTCTGGCCAATGAATAGACGTTAAACGAAAGGAATTTATCTTAAAAATATTCATTAATTAAATAATTTTTCGAAATTTCTTATAAAAATATTTTACATTATTTATAATTCGAATTCCGATTATATAAGACGATTCCCAAAATTCTTTAAAACTATTGAATAGTTACTTCAAAACTGCACGCCTACGAAATTTTGACAAAAAGAATGAAGATTTCAATAACGTCTTATCCATATTACCATAACCCGACTCTCACGCACTCCCAGAGCAAACTATAGTATTACACTCTCGTCTACAAACAAACCTATAATCACATGTTTCGGTGTGAATTAGAATGTAATAATAGATAATCAATATAATCACACAACAAACAAATCGATTTTGAACACTTTATAATTTTTTTAATTATTATATTTTATGTCGACGATGTATCCGTAATAGACGTCACTTTTTAAATAGAGCTGGGAACTTTTTGTGTTGACAAAGAAAAAATATCTCTTTTCTAGTTTCATCGTCTTTTTAGAGTTTCGTAGGCGAAGGGTGTCAAAGGGACGCACTGTGACTAATAAACTGGCAATGAGTCCTACCAAGTTGGACTTGGCCAGGAATTGAACCCGCTACCTCATATGTGAAGAGAGTGAAATGAAAATATTTATTCGTAAGCACAGTAGTATAAGGACATTATACAGTATGGACACTCCCTGCCGCTCTCTGAAGGCTACCTCATCCCCCCTGTATGACCGATATGTGACCATTTGTCAAAGGGTTGGCAAACCAAAGCACAGTACAATAACCAAAAATATATTTTTTTAAGGCAAGAGCAAAGGCTTCTAAGGCTATACAGTCTTGTCTGATGTATACAGCCTTCACTTTACTTGTAAAAGTCTAGCTAACAATAAAGACAATTAGGGCTTATTATTGAATTTCGATTCAACCCTAGTACATCACACACACATTTACATATGTTCAAACATGAAGGTCTATGTAGTAAACAATGGCGCGAAATTTGTACGAAGTGTCCGGGGTGTGATTCTTGAGTAGGAAGCAGTGTACATTTTTCGTAAGTCCTTTTTTTTCTACCGAATACGAGGTTCCTACCACTCGGAGCTCGTAAAACCCAGCGTTTCGGGAAGTGTTTTCTGGTTTGAGAAGAAACGACGAATCCAAAGAAACTCCCTCCAATACAACGAAGGATGTCAAAAGGACGCTATATGAATATATAAATAAACTATATATTCTACAATCTTAAGCTGCATTTCCACCGGCGAGGCGAGGAGGGAAGAGAATTTTAAATTGTATGGGATTAAATAAATTCTCTTCTCGCACATCTTCGGTGGAAATGGACCGACGCGATTTTAATTCTCTTCACTCCAATCCTCGCCTCGACTCGCCGGTGGAAAAGCAGCTTTAGACCATGCGAGGAATTGACCATACTCCCTACCTATCTAAGATTATGGCTCTGAATGTAAAACTTTTTAACCGACTTCAAAAAAAGGAGGAGGTTCTCAATTTGTCGGAATCTTTTTTTTTATGTATGTTCACCGATTACTCGAAGACTCCTGAACCGATTTGGAAAATTCTTTTTTTGTTTAAAAGGGTATACTTCACAGGTGGTCCCATATAAATTTTATTGAAATCGATTCAGCGGTTTTTGAGAAAATCAACAAAAACATAGCAAAATTGGAGTTTTTGCGATTGAAGTCGGTTGTTTTTAACGTATTCAGCGTGGTCATTATTATAAAAGAGTTTTGAGTAAATCCTAAAGATACATATGAATGCTACTTTTGTCCATATTTGGGCATCATCATCACTTACCATCAGGTGAGATGATGCCAAAGGCTTATCAATTGTAAATTAAAAAAATCTTACTGCCCACCAGATGGCATACGGCTACCGTCGTCTATGCGTTTGTAATACCAGGAGCGCTGTCAGTGCTTTTCTGATCCTTCAAAAACCTTTTCAAACCCTTCTTGAAGTCTCTTTTACTCTACAAGGAAAACATCGGGATGAAAGCATATTCCACAGCTTATAATATTCATGGTGTAGCTGTTTAGGGTTCTTCTAAACTAATTTAAAAAAACATAGCTTCTACCCATGAAACGAGGAACTTTTTCAAGGAATCTATATACATATATACACATATTTCGTAAAAAAAATGAATAAATGAAACTTGGAACTTCCATAGTTGAATAATAGAACTTGGAATAATAACTTGGCGTATGAGATGATTTGCACGTATTACCTTAACTAGCTTTTGCCCGCGGCTCCATTCGCGTAGATGTCGCTTTATTACTGTCTCTAAGGTATCCTACGGGAACCATGCATTTTCCCGGAACAAAAAGTATTTGGGAACGTTGTTCACAGTATTTGGCAAAGTTGTTCAGTTTCGTGAGTTTAACACTGGACCGTAAATGTAACAATAATCATTAGGTGGTAGGTAATAATCATTAGTTAAGTAACTAATTATTGTCCGTGAGAGCGCAAAGGTTACACATTAAGGTCTCAAAAAGGTCGCATATTACAAAACTATTTCATAAGCTACAAAGATCATTATTTCGATGTTTTCGCGATGATTCTCTGTCGATTTTAACGTGACCATTGTATTCACATGTACAGTACTGACTCTGTAGCTCAGTGGTTGGCGCTCGTCACTACGGTTCCGTGGCTTGTGGCTTCATTACCACTCAGGGTCAGGCGCGGATCCAGGGGGGGGGGGGCAATGGGTGCAATTGCCCCCCCCCCTGAAGCCTGACCGAAGTACTAAAATTTCTATAAAATGCAAATAAATAGAGGTATTTCTTAAATATTCAAAAAATTTCGCGCTCGCTACGCTCGCGACTTTTTATATTGATGATCAAAAACCGTCGACCGCTTCATAAATACGGGTACACTGAAAATTTGCCCCCCCCTGAACGAAATCCTAGATCCGCGCCTGTCAAGGTAACAATTCTGTGATGAGCTGATTGGTGTTTTCTCGTCTTATATATGTATGTTTTAAAGCGTATATCAGTCTCTGGTTTTCATAATACATGGAATCCTAGTTTAGGGCCAGATGACCGTAAATAGCCACGGGATTTTTATTTATTTAAAACAAGGAATAGTTTGCCATTTGTTTTCCCTTTATAGTAAAGATACATACACACGAAAAAGAAACGAAGCAATCCTAAAAAAAATAACAATAAAAACTTTTTAAACTGAGATGACGAAAATAACAGTTATAAAAAAAAGAATAAAAACTTTTTTATATAGACGACAAGATTGTTTTCGTTTTTTTTTTTTTGGTTAAACGTCAGTCATACGGTTCCAAAATATGTGAATCCAATACCAGAGCAAACCAAATAGAGGTGAAGATCTATCGTATTATTATATGATTACAATAATAATTATATTACATAGTTTTTTAAATTGGTCAGTTGGCATGTTGTAAGTGTAAGCAAGCAGAGTTCATACTTTGTGAATGTGACGTAACTGTATTGTGGATCTGGACTGTACTGGATTGAGGTTCAAACTGTTTTGGTAGTAGCAAGGAGCTTTTTGACAGAAAAGTTTTAATTTCCATATATTTTTTTTAATTTTTAAGTCAATAAATTTCGTATCATGTAGTTTTACTCGTATGTTGCAGGATTAATTTAAGTTAATTTGAACGCTTTATTAAATTAAGTAATAAAAAAATTTTACAATAATAATACTTATACAGATCAAATCTTTTTTTGTACATGCAGTACATTTCTTAAAACACAATTTGAAATGTATACGTCCTTTTAATATTTATAAAAATCGTGTATGTATATGGTTTATTAACGCACTGACAAAATCATCAAAATAAAAACTCCTCAACCACCAAGATTTTTTAAGCTTACTTACCATAACATTTCAAGAATATGCTAAACACCTAGTTACGTAGAAATTAAATTTGATATATCTTTAAAAGTAAAGTATATAAAAAACAAAGGATAGTATTATTAAATACTATCAGAAAAATACTACTTTCACATCAAATTAACTTAATTGGAAACCTAACCAAACCTAACCTAATGTGACTTGTGACTCCTTTGGTGTTGCGGGTGTCTATGGGCGGCGGTAATCACTTACCATCAGGTGATCCGACTGCTCGTTTGCCACCTATCACATAAAAAAAAACCTAACCTATAGATGGGGAAATATTTTTTTGCTGTGCGATTCATTATTTTTTGATGGGTGATTAAATATTTTCCAAAACAAAAAGATAGAACCTCCTCAACTACCAAGACCACCCAAGCGCAGCACTCACCCATCGCTGCAATAGCAAATTGTTGTGAGAACGAGATAAAGGGTAATCTGCCGACCTTGCTTTCTTGGTACTTGTGAAAAGTCGTGCAATACTGCGTCCGCGCAGGCGACGATTATAGCTTTTGGTTTTTGTATACAGGCTGTTTACAAACTGTAGTGTCCCCACTATTGGGAACTGAAGCTTAAAGATATATAGTAGGAGTATGTCATATGTCAGGAAGGTAGGGTCATGCTAGCCAAGGAGTCCGGATTGGTGGAAGTTTTAGGGCCAGTATTGAAGAGAATATCATTTTTGTATTTATTTTTTAATGGTTTTACTAATAAAATAGTACATATACATATTTAATTTCTCATTTTTGAATTTGTTTTATTATACATATTAAGATTGTTGATCAGCTGAACCAATTTGCTTAAAAATCTCTTTCTTTTTGAGAAATGACTTGTTGTTAGAAAAAAATATATATTAATTTTCATATATAAAAATCTATCAGTTTTATGAGAAGAAGCAACAATAATTTAAATAGTCAGAACTTTTTAGAAGACCTTTTTTTTAAATCTTTTGATACTAGGATTGGACACTAGCCCCATAACCTCCATCAATCCTTCATTGGCTCCTGAGTGTGTTTTACAACTAATCTTGGCCAAGAATGGGAAGAGACGAGTGCCCCAGAAGTGGGGACGTCATTAACGTAATGCGATCACCCTGTATATGCAGGTTATGGTAAGCACTTTCGCATGGAGGTCACGAAAGGACTGCTTGTCCTTAAGCTTAATGAGAGCAGTTCTCTTTTTTACGATTTCTTGGTATTAAAAATTAAATTTATAGGCTCAAAGTTACAAAAGGAGGAAAGCCATAGTTTTCTATGGCTTTTTAGCGGCGTAGTGCCTTTTTAACCGACTTCAAAAAAAAGGAGGAGGTTCTCAATTCGTCGGAATCTTTTTTTTTATGTATGATCACCGATTACTCGAAGACGCCTGAACTGATTTCGAAAATTCTTTTTTTGTTTAAAAGGGTATACTTCACAGGTGGTCCCATATAAATTTTATCGAAATCGATTCAGCGGTTTTTGAGAAAATCAACAAAAACATAGCAAAATTGGAGTTGAAGCGGTTGAAGTCGGTTGTTTTTAACGTATTCAGCGTGGTCAATTATTTTGATACGTCATAAATCGTAAACCGCAATTTACCTACAACGAACTACAAGAACTTTTATATTATGTTACTTGCTGCTACGGAACCCTTCATGGGCGAGTCCGACTCGCACTTGGCCGCTTTTTTTGAAGTCGGTTAATAAGTAGGAAGATTTGTTTTAAAGTGTCCGGGGTGAGCTTAAGCACTGAAATTTCAACAACATTTACAAAGACAGCTAAAAATTTCTCAACATGTGAATAACGAGACTATATCATTATTTTGGGCAATATTTTAATTACGAGTATTCCTGCGTTATACCTATGAGAATATCTAAAACAATGCTTTGGTTTGCTTCATAACAGCAAAGCCCACAGTTATTAGAGGTCATATTCCTATCCTATCTTTGATATAAAGATTATAAGTTCTAAAACAATTCAGTTGTAAAAAAATTCTAACTCCATTGTTAGCCATTGACAGGGTCTTGTTTGAAAACCGACTTTCAAGAAAAGGAGGTTCTCATTTCGACTGATTGTGTGTTTTTTGTGTGTATCTTATGATACGCGATATCTTCCCCGATTTTATACCGATTTCCATGAATCTTTTTTTTATCATCAGCCGAATAACGTCCACTACTGGAAAAAGCTCCCCCAAGGATTTCCACATCGACCGGTCATGTGCTGCCCCCAGCGGCTTCCTGCAACCTTTACCAGGTCGTAGGTCCACGGAGTTGGAGGCAGTTTTTCTTTAAAGGTTTTAATTTCATCAGGTGAGCTTCGAAAGTCCTTTACCATCAACAAAACCGAGTCCTACAAAATTGGACCCCGCCGGGAATCGAACCTCGTGATGTGAAGCGAGCGGACAAGCCACTAGGCCACGGACGGGGTAAAAAAAATTGTCCCATATAAATTGTATTAAAATCGATTACACGCTAACCACTGAGACTCCGAGTCAGTCAAAAACCTGTATCTTACCATTGCTTGCAATGCAATTTTTACGGTTCCGTAGCCAAATGGCAAAAAACGGAACCCTTATGGATTCGTCATGTCTGTCTGTCTGTCTGTCCGTATGTCACAGCCACTTTTTCACCGAAACTATAAGAACTATACTGTTGAAACTTGGTAAATAGATGTATTCTGTGAACCGCATTAAGATTTTCACACAAAAATAGAAAAAATAACAATAAATTTTGGGGGTTAGAACTAGGGTTGCCAACCGTCCCGGATTTTCCGGGACGTCCCGCTTCTGGGTCAATTTTGGACCGTCCCGCCGTGACCCCTTTTGTCCCGGAAATCAGTGATTATATGATATTAGTATCTATCTCGTACCAACTACCCGACGGTAGTTGGTAGAGGCCAGCCCCAGTGTCAGTGGCCCCAGCAGGGCCAACTGTCCAACCCGACGGTTGGGCAGTTGGCCCGAGTAACTTGTTACACATTATTAAAATTTATTAATACCTACGCATTGCGTATTTCGTGTGACCTCCTTCAAATGCATCAGCAGGGAGAGTGTTTTCTCTCTGTGAAATGCATGGACAGATAGCACAAATAAGCTGTATGTCGATCACATTAAGGCTGAACTACAAATTAAAATTAATTTAGACCAAAAATGCAGTGAATTTTATAACTTTGTGTTGCAAAACAAAAACTTATAAATGCGCAAAATCGCAAAATAAGTACAGTTTTAAATGTAAAAAAAAATAATTTAATTTAATAATTTAAAATGTTTGTCATACATTTGTATTGTTTTTGTTTTTAATAAAATTATTAAAAATATATATAGTTTTTTGCCTTAACCATTTTGAACCTATGTGGTGTGTTGTGTCCCGCATAATATACCCAAGTCCCGGATGTCGAGCTGGGTAATCCCGGAAATGCCTTTTTTGTAGTTGGCAAGCCTAGTTAGAACTGAAACTCAATTTTTTTTTTTCATCGAACCCATACGTGTGGGGTATCTATGGATAGGTCTTCAAAAATGATATTGAGGTTTCTAATATCATTTTTTTCTGAACTGAATAGTTTGCGCGAGAGACACTTCCAAAGTGGTAAAATGTGTCCCCCCCCCCCTGTAACTTCTAAAATAAGAGACTGATAAAACAAACAAAAATATATGATTTACATTGCCATGCAAACTTCCACCGAAAATTGGTTTGAACGAGATCTAGTAAGTTGTTTTTTTTAATACGTCATAAATCGTAAACCGCAATTTACCTACAACGAATTACAAATTACTTGCTGCTACGAAACCCTTCATGGGCGAGTCCGACTTGGCTGCTTTTTTATTTTATTGCAACAGATGGTAAAAGGCTGACATCTATTGAAAATGGTTTCCGTCGTCTATGAGCAGTTTTAGCCCCAGAAGAGTTATTAGTGCCTTGTCAATTCTTGAGGGCTAAGGTGGATTTTGTTATGGCCCGTTTTAGCGCCTACCTAAATATTTGAAGCAATTTAAACGGGCCATAACAAAATCCACATTAGCCCTCAAGAATTGACAAGGCACTAATAACTCTTCTGGGGCTAAAACTGCTCATAGACAACGGAAACCATTTTCAATAGATGTCAGCCTTTTACCATCTGTTGCAATAAAATAAAAAAGCAGCCAAGTCGGTACAAGTTGCTACAATATACGCTTGTTAAGAATAAGAAGATTTAATGCTTGTGATTTCTCCAAAGAACATGCATTGTTTTCTGCGCCAAACTTATAATTATAAAAAAAACAGTGATATCTATACTTTCGGATTTAGACATAGATTTTTTTTTATAGATTGACAGTCGGCAAATTATTTTAAAACTGAACAACTTTCTTTGAAAAATCTATGCAGGGTATAAAAAGACCACTCTCGGAAACTTTTAGAAGGTGTTCTATTCACGAAACTGAACAACTTTTCCTATTCACGCTCCACTAATTTCGCAAAAAATTATACCTTTCATACAAAAATGATCAGCTAATCAGCTAGCCAATTTTGTATGAAAAGTCAAAAAAATTGCATATCCATCCCACGCCCTGTGTCCTTACAACATTATCGTAATAACCTCAAAAACATAGAGACTATGCTCCAAAAATAACAACTTTGTCTAAGAAACTCATGTTAAATTCGCAAAAACTATTTTTGGAGTGTTCATACTGTGCATACAAGTCTAAAAAAGACAGAAGTAGGTATGTATGAAGTATGTATTTGATAAAAGAAGATTACATGTATCAGTGTGTCACCCATTCTGTAATGGATTTTCATACACACTTTAATTCTAAAATATCCACTTTGCAAAAAGCCAGAATCAAGGATTAAAGTGGACATAATAGTGCAAAAAGATCCATCAATGGATCTTTATAATGGATCTTAGTGGACCCAGGGGATTAGCTAATCAGTCAGTTTTGTGTTTTAATTTTGTTTGTTTTAATTTTTATTGCACAAATATGTATTTCATTTATAGTACAGTTTTCGATTTTGAACCATAATTTAAGATTTTTTTTTTAAGGAAAGAGTTAAAGGCTATACAGCCTTGTCTGGTGTATAAGTACAGCCTTCACTTAATTTGCAAAAAATAAAGTTAAATTATTGAATCTCAATCCAACCCTAGTACATCACACACATATTTATTTACATCATTACATGTGTACAAACATGAATGTCTATGTAGTATAAACAATGGCGCGAAATTTGTATGAAGTGTCCGGGGTGTGCTCCTAACATTGAAGTAGTCCATAAGCCTCAAAACGTTCACCAATCCGGACTTGGCCCACGTGAATGGAGTTAGCTTCCCGAGGTAATAAGAGTCCCGTGCCCCAGTACTGGGGACGATATGGGTTGGTAACCAAAGTAGAAATAGCACGAGGATGATTCACCCCTCAACCATCGGAAACCTCGCTCGGGCATCGAACCTACTACTCACTGAACCGTGGTGTGGCTTACGTGAACCGTACTATACATGTGAAGTCGGTTAAAAAGGTTGTGTTCACTTGCCATACGTGGGCGCTGTGCCGGTGGAAGCGTGTTGTAGGAATGATGCTCTACTTAATATTTTTTAAAATAAAATTAATAAAAAAATAAATATCTTAAATTTTAGACCTTTTGATCCATAGCTTGTAAGTAAGACTTAATTTTATTGTTTATTATTAATTACTTATTACGTTTTTAAGACAACATACTTTAGTTTTAGATAATTGAAACGGGGTCGCTGCTTTTTTTTTTGTTTTTCGGTAGATTTTTAGAATTATTTTACGTTTATAATTCTTCATCTATTGCTTTAGTATGAAAGTTTAAAAGTTACCAAGATTCCCCAACGTAAGGAGGAACTAGATGCCTATTTCCTTGCACATGCAGAGGAACAAATCAATGGTTGGCAAGAGTTACCTAATACCTAACTACTAGTTAGGCTAGAGAGGAGTTAAAAAAAACAATTTCAGACATTTATTATGAGAAGCTAATTAAAAGAAAAACATCGCCTTATTCATTCGTGAATTGTATTTGTGTACACAAATTGTATTTGAAATTAAATATTATAACATGAAAAAGATACAGAAAGATTTTCATTAAATGGGCTAAAAATTTTTTTTAACAGTTCTTTACGTAATCAAATAATACATTTTTTTTAAATACTGAACTGTCTTTCTAAACATAAAATAACTAGGTACAAAGATATATCCGTCAGCATAGAGCATACTTACAGATGGTCACGCATCACGACCACAGCACAATATGGGTGGGTTACACACGCATACATAACACACTCACACACACACAACACACTCACACACACACATACTCATCGATCAACAGGTGTGCATTGAAACAATAGCTAGTACAGAGTGTGCAAAAAAGAGATTGGTAAAAAAGGTTTATACATATTTTATTTTCACGCAAATAAACGATAATTTCTTTATTAATTTCAAACCAAATCACACATGATCATCTGGTCTAAAACTAGCATTTTTTTTCATTATAATTATATAATGATAGTCTGATAAATACTGTAGAGTAGTATATATATAAATATAGTATATATATGGCTTCTCCATACAAAATTATAAACTTGATTGGACAGTTTGTATGGAGAAGCCGTTTTTTTTTCGTTTCCTGAAAAAAAATCTTGTGGAAAGTTGTTCAGTTTCGTCTACTGAGCAAGCCCTTAAAGTTTTCGGAAACCTGTCCCTTACACCCTGTATATTATGTTTTATTTATTAAAATAAAGTATATTGAATTGAATTGAAGAATACAAACCTTATGTCCGGGCTATATTTGACCATGGGTTCAGTAGTACGATACGATCAGTTATTGAACCCTACACTTATTTTATTACAATATGTACGTTTAGACTGACTCGGTGGCTAAGTGGTTAACGATCTTGACTGATCCGAGAGTCGTGGGTTCGATCCCCACACAGGGCAAACTTTTCTGTGATGAGCAGAATTGTTTGCTCTGAGTCTGGGTGTATTATATATATATATATATATATATATATATATATATATGTATGTATTTAAAAGTGTATGTGTATGTATATCAGTCTCTGGTTCCCAAGATACAGGAATCCTGGTTTGGGGCCAGATGACCGAGTGTGATTTGTCCCAGATATTATACATAACAATAACGGATATTTAAATACCTAGTCATGGAGTAAACAAATATGCTCGTCAAACCGCCCCTGTTTGCTCTGGATGGAATCAAACCCGACTACCTCAGAATTAGAAAACAAGAGCTCTACTTCCCTTATTGGTGATAATTAATATTAAAATCTAATTTTTTTCTCTACTATAAACAAAAAACGGAATCAGCCTGTAGATGTTATCAGTACTCCAGTTTAACGTATAAGCAAATCTACAAAATTATATTTTCCTTTACAAAGAAGCGTTATCACATTCATATAAGGTTTTATTTACTGTAGCACAACTGTAAAAAGGTTTTGTCAACGTCCAGGTATGACCAATTTAGTTTGACCTCCCTCTCCCCTCTCTGTAGAACAAAATAGTATCAACTAAAAGTTTTAGTATTGAATAGTGTGGGTCAAAGATTACTGGTTTCGATACGCGTTCCGATTTTGAAAATTTTCGTATTTCGTATTCACATTCGCGCGCCGAACGTCACCGGACGTGCCGCCATCTTTAATAAGACACCTAACTTTTTAATTTTGTGTGTGCAAAGAACATTGTGTGTGTTCAGCCAGGATTGAAAAGTGTTTGGTTGCTTTATTTGGAACTTGGAAACGAAAAGGAATTTACTTTCAGATGGTAAGTTTTTTTTTACAAATACCACAAATATAACTTATCCAATTATAAACTTCGTCATTATTATTTAGAGATAGCGAAAAAAGCATATTTTCTTCTTACCTTATCTTTTTTTTTAATCCGTCCGTACATCTAATCCTTTTTTTATAGGACTTTTTTTTTATAAGGCTGCCCTCTTAAGTGCACTCCAACATCTATTTATAGTCTATGTAAAAATCTTCTTCCTCTTGTCTAGTCGATAGCAAACTCAGTTCCTATAAACCTCCAAAAATTAACACTCGGGTAACATCTAAAATTGGAAAATTGGTGTAAAAATAATTAAAGAGTTATTTAACTGAATAACTTTTCCAAGAGACACTTAATCAATTGACTGACTGACAGACAGTGGCGCAGCGGTTAGCGCTCCTGGTATTTAGCGATCCGAGGGTCGTGGGTTCGATTTCCAGTTCCCAAACATTGCTGTGATGAGCAGATTTGTTTGCTCTGTACCTAGTTGTTTTATACCGATATGTATCTATTTATACGTATAGGTATATGTACGTTTAACAGTATCTGGCTCCCGTAATACAAGGAAACCTAGTTTGAGGCCAAATGACCGTGTGATTGTTCGTTTTAAAGCAAATTTGTAGAACAAAAGTTGTTCAGTTTTATAAAAAACCCAGCTTCTGGTATTATTTTATGGCAGAGGTGGCAAACGAGCAGACGGATCACCTGATGGTAAGCGATTACCGCCGCCCATAGACACCCGCAACACCGGAGGAGTCACAAGTGCGTTGCCGACCTTTGATATTAGGTACTTAAATTTTTTGTTAAACAATCTACATATGTATATAATATGCTTAGTTCAGGTGTAACCTTGGTTCTAGAACGTTGATAAAAACCTCACGACAGGTAAAACTTGTGATTATATGTATGTAATAACAGATAGCACAATGGACATATAACATATCACGGAAGAAAGAGGTAGGGGGAAGGGCCCTAAAGACGCGTTTGTACCAGAACCGATGTCGCCGAAATCACACATCAACACCTAGTATATTTACGCACTACTAATGCAAGAAGGCCTTTGATTGGACCATAAATATAGCACGTAAAAATATAAAAAAAATTAGCAACATTGAAATCTATTACTTCGTCCATAAAGCTCATACAAAATGAGCAAATAGAGGCGTATTTGATAGTGACATCTAGTGCTGAGTAGCAGAAACTCTAGATGACGGAAAACTCCAAAAGCGCTTCATAAACGTCCTAGCGAAATTAAACTTTCAATGCATATTAATAAAGCACAACTTTATTTACCTATAACTAGTACACGTCATTACTACGTCATTTCCGTTCGCTACTCGATTAGGGATGTAAGTAATCTTCTATCACTGAAATATCGATATCCGGAAATGTTTCCCTTGAAACACCCGATGTTTCTGGAAAGGGGTCGTCCATTAATCACGTGATGTTTTTAGCAATTTTTTAGACCCCTCCTCCCCCTGATAAAATCGCATGTTCAGCGAAAAAATAAATTCACGTGATATCTCACTACACCCCCCCCCCTCCACCTTGTGATATTTTGTTATTTTTTCCGAACCCCCTCTTACCCCTTTTGAGCCTCACGTGATTAATGGACGACCCCAAACGTTCAAGAGACTAGAAAATCTACAGTGCTAATCACTTGAATAGCCTCATCATATATTTAGGATAATAATTTGTTTACGAAGATATATAATAAATATTGTCTGTAATTACTCTGTCTGTGCAATGTATAGCGACGTGCTTTAATTAAGAAGAAAACAATTTTAAACACATCCATGGTGCCAAAACGCGTTTTACCCCATTCACATGAATACCCTCGCTTACTTTGTTGCTGTCTTACGATGTAGCCACTGTTAATTATTTCAATATTTTTTTAGTTATTTAATTACCACTCTAGTTGTACAAAACGAATAACAATAAATGATTAGCTAAGGAGCATAGATTTAATTATGAGACGCGGTCAAAGATGAAGTAATGAAGACATACTTAGGATTGCTCTTATATTTGCACAACAATAAGTAAACCGATAAATACCCAGAGATTTGGGTTGTAAAAGTATTATACAAGGTTATTCTTTTTGACCTGACATCCTTTTGGCCACGTATATTGGTGAGGTCAAAAGCAACAACTTTTGTTCTGGCAATTTTCGAGTAACAGCCATATTCTTTTCCATACAAAAAAACTCAAGACATACTAATTCCAAAATCTTTTCGAGATTTTACCTTAATTAACATTAAGTCCGCAACACACACAGAGGTGGCCGAGGGGCGGTACAGAGAATAGTATTTTTATAATATATATTTTCAATTAGGTGAGGCTCTTCATGTGAACGACCAGAAACATGATTAAATTATATTTTCCTCTGTAGAATTTTATTTTCATTCCTGTACAATGTACGTAAACTAATACAACTATTATGAGACAATGACAATTCTTATGTTAGTTGTAATATGCTATTAACATATTAATAACTAAAGAAAAACAGGTGAGACTATTTAAGTGATCGTCACTGTATTTTTTTGTCATTAAACATTTCCAGAAACAGCAGGTTTCAAGGGGGTTCCCTTGAAACATCGGGTGTTTCAAGATAATCTATTTTAAGGGATCCGTACCTCAAAAGGAAAAACCCTTAAAGATCACTTCGTTGTCCGTCAACACCCTTTTCCTCAGGAATGCGTAGATGATGTAAGAAGTTGATCTTATTATTTATTAACTTAAATTTTTATTGTTTTATTTAAAAAAAAATACATTTTATTTGACATAACGTTCTATTATTATTTTTTGACATTGTATAAAATCAAATATTTTTAATGATAAAAATTTGCATGCCTATCGTATTCTATTAAACGAGTTAAATGTCCCGACGATTTCGAAAATGGCTTGAAACCTTTTGACGAAAATCTTAGATTAGGGGTTAAAAATCACCAGAAATCGATCTATGAGGGAATTATCTTCTCAAAAATTCATTTAAGGGAGATATGAGCGAAATTACATAAAAGGAGAACGCATATGTTACTTATTTTTAACCATCGCTTATAAGTACTTTGGTGGACCAGCGGTTTCGTTTTGCTGCTTTTAGGTCCGGATTCGAATCCCACCCATGAGACTTTATAGTTTTTTGTTTTTTATTTTGTGTGAACTTATGTAAATATAATATAAATAAATAAAAGACAGAGTGATAAAAAGAAATATTTTAACCTCTTTGTATTTTAGAGACAAATAGCGCCATCTTTCGTCATATAAGTGAATTACATACCTGATGATTGTGCCGCCCTGCCCCGTGTTTGACAATGGAGAAGAAAACGTAAAGCTATTTGCAGATGGCGCTACGGACGCTTGACTAATAACAACTTTTAATTTGTTCCGCGTTTTTTATTATCGAGGTGTAATAAAATAGTTTTTTTTCTGTAAAATTGTTAAATGGAAAATGTATGCGACTTGGACTGTTCCTTAATTAACGGCGAAGTTAAAAATACATGATTGAAATGTAAGTTTTCCCACGTCTTCTTCACCCGAGAATCTTTAGGAAATTAATGATTTCCATTATTATTGCAACCAATCGCCACACAACGCGGCAATTTTTTTAATAAATCCTATGTTTCGTTCACGTAAACAGTTTTTCTATACGTTTTGACAGTGATGATTGTTATGAGTCAAGCGATATCAGCGCCTCTATCGGCGAGTTCTGTCAGTTTTCTTCTCCATAGGGAATTTTCGACGGCTTTCTCTAAACTCAACTAGATGGCGCTGATAACATTTGCAATAAGAAAATCTCTAGAAAGTCGCCAAAACTGATTGATATTACTGACTTATATCAATAAATGATGAACAACTATCTAATATTACGTATCATTGAATATTTTTCTGGCTTTTTTTTATCAAAAAAAAAGGATAATTTGCATGTATTTTTTTCAATAGAATCATAAAAAAATATTATAGATATTTTCAGTCTCTCAAGACTAAAGTCTTTGACCAGTGTGTGTTGCCAGTGATGACATATGGATCCGAGACATGATCACTTACTATGGGCCTCATAAGAAGGCTCAAAGTCACCCAAAGGGCGATGGAGCGTGCTATGCTTGGTGTTTCCCTACGTGATCGAATCAGAAATGAGGAGATACGTAGGAGAACTAAAGTTATCGACAAAGCTCTCAGAATCGCTAGACTTAAGTGGCAGTGGGCAGGGCACATAGCTCGTAGAACAGATGGCCGTTGGGGCATCGACGTAGAAACAAATAGACTTCGGGTCAGCGCTCAAAAATGTCCGAACCAAAAGAGTAGTAAAACGCAAAAAGAGTTCTAATTTCGCGCTAGTCTACATTTGGTCGGCCGGCTGACTGCGCGTCCAAAATGGCGTACTGCGTCGTGAAAAGTTGTAAAAACTATTCAAGTAAAGTGAAAAAACAGGTTGGAGTATCATATGTCCGGTAAGTAAACTCTTACTTTATCATTTTAAAGTATTGTTTTGCTAAGAAACACAGTAGTTTATTTTAATTTGAATTACGCATTTAGTTTGATTTCAATGAGCGAACAATCGAACATAACAACTTTGGAACAAAAAATTTATAGAGTCGCTTTTAAGTATAAAGTTTTTTATTAAAATATTTTGTTACTTTTTTCTATTGTTTTTGTTACATGAAATATTTTATTTATTTAAGCTTTTCCCGAGATCCTATACGTTGTGCACTATGGAAAAACATTATAGCCGAATCGAGACGAGAGGAATACTTTGTTCCGAAAAAAATCCACTTTGTTTGCTCGAATCATTTTCACCCTATATAATTAATATTTAAGCGTGTTTCTGAGTTTGATATAAAAAAAATAAAGAAGATTCTGCAAACATAAAAAATACTTATAAAACATAGCCAAAAAAAACATTATAATTGAGAGCTACTCCATTACTTCTCTGTCTTCACTCGAAGTTGCGTAAGGAGTACGTTCCAGTCGAAGCTTCGTATGGTGATAAATTGTTGCAAACAAAAATCAACTGTAATGCAATGACACACGATTTAATTCAAATGTGTTGTTTCTATGCATATAACTACGTATACGTACGTACGTACGTACGTACCGCGCACCGGAAGACGTGGTTTGGGCAGGCCTCCGACTCGGTGGACCGACGACCTGGTAAAGGTTGCAGGAAGCCGCTGGATGCGAGCCGCACAGAACCGGTTGGTGTGGAAATCCTTGGGGGAGGCCTTTCTCCAGCAGTGGACGTCTTTCGGCTGATAGATAGATAGATATTTTCAGAACAAACATGCTTGTCCTTTTGTCCCTTAGAAGGCCACTACCGACTAAAACAACACCCTGCAAAATGTGTTAGAAAATATATCATATATGTACTACTTCTAAACAAGTTATCTTAGTTTATAAAAACTCCGATTGAACGAGCGACGCTCGGTCTCCCAGCTAGTATAATATTAAGCTAAAAACACAGTGTACGCTATATTCAATAAGAACTATATTTTTACTGTTTTCTAGCAAATAAAGTTATTCAAATTTGAATTTGATATTAAATACTCAGGCCTGCTATCTCTTGAAGCTGTAAAAAAAATCTTACTTCTGTGCCAACGCAATCAAGAGATACGGCCGTTTATGCCGCATATTTGGACACTCGCATGGGAATTAAAACCTAAAGTGTACTTCCCGTCGACCTAGAATCATGAAATTTGGCAAGTAGCAATGTTTTATAGCACAAATAAAGGAAAAAGTCCGAAAACCATAAATTTTTAGTTACATCACATTTTTTAAATTCCCATGCAAGTGTCCAAATATGCGGCATAAACGGCCATATAGTTAATTCCAGTAAAAAAAAGCAAAAGGTAAACGAACGTAGTATGCAGATGATATTGAAATGTGTTAGTTCCATAGTAAGTTTGTTTACGTTTTGCTTTTTTTTATTGGAATGAACCGTAGGTATATCTTGATTGCGTTGGCATAGAAGTTTGATTTTTTTTCACAGCTTTAAATGATTGTAGGCCTGAGAATTTGATTTAGAGTTCAAGACATGTGTGATTATGAATTTCTATGGAACCCTTGATGCACAAGTCCGAATCGCATTTGGCCGGTTTTTATATCTAGGGTTGTCACTTTTCGAAACTAAAAATGTGTCAATACTATTTCAAATTCAAAGGCGTTTAGGCATTCTTGTCGGATTCAAGAGTGATTTAATTATACCTTTTATTCGAAAATTACCTGTGAAGGTTAACATGTGGTATAAGAAATGGTCCATCCTGAATAGTCATAATACTGAAACTGAATGGCAATAAATAAGAGAGAAGACAAAACTAGATTTTTAAGACCATATTTGATTAAGTGCATTAAGGTGTGACAAAATCACCTGTAACTGTTTTAAGTGGAGCTTCTGTTTTTTGAATCTGAACAACTTGCCTCAAGTAACCAATGCCACCTACCTGTATAGCTTTTTTCTTTTCATGTTTATGTTTATATTTTCCTGTTTTGTTGTGCAATAAACTGTTCATTCATTCATTCGATGCCAATAATCAATTCACATAAAATTGGATTTCCCATACTAAGTTGGCCAATCAGCTGATCAGCTTGTTAAAAAGGTCAAAACACTTCCGTATTGACTATAATTTATTGCTTGAGAAATGTTGTTCAGTTTTATAAATAATATAATAATAATAAGTCATACTTTAAATAGATCAGTTGATTTCGTTAGATCTTATATAATTATTAAGTTATACTGCTCGACAAACGGTAAACTAACAGAAATAAATAAAAAACAAAACATATATACTTAAATTAATAAACATTTTAGATTTTGAAAAGTGACAACCCTGGAAATGGATGTTTCAGGAAATGCTTTAAGTGTAGAAACTTCAGGTGAAAATATTATTCTCTGCGTAGAAACCTCAGGTGAAACTCTGTCTCTGCGATTATGTCATTTCGAAAACAATAAAAATTTTGCGTGTAGGACGTAATTGTGCCTACATATTCTTATATTTAACTTATCCCAAAAAGCAGAACAGCGGAGTAAAAAAGAGAATGAAAAATTCAATAACGTTGAATACTCGTAAGTCCTAATATACATTGAATAGATTTACCAAACAAGACTTCAAATAAAGTTTTTTTAATGGCTTCAACAATATGCTATTGATTGCCTAATTGCTAGTACCATTAAGTTTCTATTAAGATTTTCCAGTTTTGTTTCCGGTTAGGGAAATTAATTTGAAAATTGCCCTCAAATAAAAACTCCACATATTTGACACGCGGGAGTTCTCGTCGTGGGTTATACATGAATATTTTTACCATTTTTAGGGTTCCGCCAAATGGCAAAAAACGGAACCCTTATGGATTCGTCATGTCTGTCTGTCTGTCTGTCTGTCTGTCTGTCTGTCCGTATGTCACAGCCACTTTTTTTCCGAAACTATAAGAACTATACTGTTGAAACTTGGTAAGTAGATGTATTTTGTGAACCGCATTAAGATTTTCACACAAAAATAGAAAAAAAACAATAAATCTTGGGGGCTCCCCATACTTAGAACTGAAACTCGAAAATTTTTTTTTCATCAAACCCAGACGTGTGGGGTATCTATGGATAGGTCTTTAAAAATGATATTGAGGTTTCTAATATCATTTTCTTCTAAACTGAATAGTTTGCGCGAGAGACACTTCCAAAGTTGTAAAATGTGTGTCCCCCCCCCGTAACTTCTAAAATAAGAAAATATATGATGTACATTACCATGCAAACTTCCACCGAAAATTGGTTTGAACGATATCTAGTAAGTAGTTTTTTTTAATACGTCATAAATCGTAAACCGCAATTTACCTTTCATTCAAGTTACAACGAACTACAAAAACTTTTATATTATGTTACTTGCTGCTACGGAACCCTTCATGGGCGAGTCCGACTTGCACTTGGCCGCTTTTTTTGAATAAACTCGAGAATGACACTTTTTCCGATCCCGAAATCCACTGCGCGGACCTACGTAAAGGGCGTCACACACGAGCGCTATACTATACTCTTTCATCGTAAAATCAAATATCGCTCGCCAAACAAATAAATAGACCATCTATACGATACTGTTTTATTTTAAGATGTCACGTGACACCGAGCGATACAGAGATGACAGCGTACGATATAACCTTGATATGAGCGCCACGACGCCTGAGGGTAATGAAAGGCGATGTAAGATTTTACTATGGAAGGTGGCCTATGGCCGACGTTTTTTTCAAAGTCGCGCACCTTGAATCCTTTATAAATCGCTAGTGAACATTTAAATGGTGAAAAAATATGATAAGTCGTTTAGTGTTTCCACCAGTTTCGGACATATTTCGTGACAAAGATGGCGCTACCATATATAGGACAATACAAATCATTTATATCTCTGCAACCGGTGATGTTACGAAAAAAAGACCTATTACATGTTTCATCATTTAGCTATCCTCTATCGATTTAAGTAGGTTTCAAACTGCGACACAACTTTCGTGAAAATTCGACAGGTCATAGGCCACAAATGTACCTACCCCTTTATACGATAGTGTTGCCGCCATGTGTGATAGCTTGCTACAGTCACACACGACAGCAGCCGATATCGTAAGATGAAATAGCACAGTATAGCGTCCGTGTGATTCTTGAAAAGGTAGAGTATATAATAACGTAACGTAGACAAATTATATAAAAAAAAAAACAAGATTCAGCTTTACTTATCTACTGATACACTCATGGCGTCATTCTTAGTATGCGAGTAATTACAGCTTTAAACTCGCACTCACAGTATAGCGCCTGCGTGTGACGCCCTTTATTTGTAGTGTGGCGAGCTATATTTGATATTACGATGAAATAGCACAGTATAACGCTCGTATGTGACGCCCTTTAGGCTGTAGAGCGTACCAAAGAATTATTTACATACATACCTACAAAATCCTTCGGTAGTAGGGAATGAACAAAGGTTTGACATTTGCCAATAAAATGTATCTAAAATATACACATTATAAACAACTGGAAGGATAATAAAATCAACTTCTCTTTTTATCGATATCGATAATATATTGTCAAAGATAAATGATTGCACATCACTATTTAGAACACACGAGAATGTTGGTGGACCAGGCCGACTAATGCTACTGACGTATGACTTTTATTACTCTCACATAAAGTTTAGAATTATCTAATTCGTTCGGAATAAAGCTTTGAATTAAATTCAATTCAATTTTAAATCGAAATATAAAATACAACATTTACCGGTGAAATGTAATGCCTTCATTATATGATATTTTGTCTGTGCTTCTATTTCTGCACTCTAAAACAGCACAGTATCGCATGTTTACGTGTTTTTTTATTTTATTTATCCGAGAACATCAGCCGTCCGGTGCCGCATAGTACGCGATTGAGAATGAGTGCGTCCTGTACTGCAGCGCTAATTTATGACACGCGAGATCCGCCTACTTACCATTTCCCCCTACCTCTTTCTTCCGTGTAACATATCTACAAACATATTATAGTTATGCTTATGTATGTTGTATATGTATAAAAGATCTTTGTTTGCGACTTTGTGAGTCATTAGACAATTTATTATAGCTCTATATACTATACTGCATATTATATCAAAGTTTTCCTATCTAACAGAGAAGTAGATAAAAATAATATACGGGACAAATCACACACGGTCATCTGGCCCCAAACTAGGATTCCCTGTATCTTGGGAACCAGAGACTGATATACATACACATATACTTTTAAATACATACATATATGTATAGATATAATACACCCAGACACAGAGCAAACAAATCTGCTCATCACAGAAATGTTTGCCCTGGGTGGGAATTGAACCCACGACCGTCGGATCAGCAGTCAGGCGCGGTAACCATTGAGCATTAATATTATAATAATCGGAAGAATAATTGGCGGTTGCTTTTTTTTTATAGTTTTCCAAAATTATGACACCCGTATCATAAAAAAATTCGTTGATCGTTTCATATGAGGAGACCAAATTTTGTTTGCGATTTGTGTTCAGTTAGGTTCCTTTGAAAAGTTGTTCAGTTACATTAGTAAAGGCCAAAGCTAAATTATTTTAGGGTTTTTCAGAAGAGCCCTATACAAAGTCTTTTTTAATTGTGGATATTAACATTTTTCTTCAGGTGAAATGTGAAAACTCTTGCTGTGTCACGTTTTAAATAATCGATCAAAAAATATTGACTCCCCATACAAACTTAAAAAAAATTTAATACAATTGACCTGAACAGCAGCTTAGATGTAATTGTTCATATAAAAAAAAATACTGGGTATAGTTTTTAGTACTTATTATAGTAATTTAGCTTTAGCATCTTACAGGCTTACTTATTCTTAGTGCAAAATTTTTGTAATAGTTTGTAAATAATAATAATAATAATAATAATATCCGGGACAAATCACACACGGTCATCTGGCCCCAAACTAGGATTCCCTGTATCTTGGGAACCAGAGACTGATATACATACACATATAATTTAAATACATACATATATAGATATAATATAGCGCATTACGATTTTTATAGGTCAATTAATTAATTACATAATTCCAGTAGCAACAGTTTTTTATCCTTCTACCATTCATCATTTATTGTCACTAGTAATAATCACAATTGGCACATAATTATATTAAAATACAATCCACCTCTTATCTCAAGATATATTTTATCTTATCACTGGATTCATGCACATCTAAGCATAAATTAATACATAATATAATTGTGTGCAATGAAGCATATTCACTTACTAACTTACTCACTGAGCCATGTGTATGAAGGTCACGTTGCACACGTCCGTAACCGAAGTCCGGATTGGTGGAGGTTGTGGGGCTAGTGGCCGACCCACGTGTCAGAAGTTTTCAAGCCGCCTATAAGGCCTCCGACATGGCTTAACATAACATCTACCATCTAGTGATAGCTGCCGGCACAAACAGCTTTACGTGGCTTGCAAAGCATGGAAACGATCGACATAAATTGCCACTAAAAGTCAAACCCATTAAGGTTATGACCGTGTCTGTGGTCAGTTAACCTACGGGATCGACGCAACCATGCGAGCCACACTGAGTCACAACAACTTCTTTTATTGAAATAGTAGACAGTCTTATTAGCTTGGAATTTCATTACACGTATTTTTTTTATACACTGATGGACTAAAAATCGACTCAAGATTTGTTGCTTGACTTTTGAAAAAATAACTCAGTCTACAAAACTGCTAAACACTAAAAGCAAAACACTAGAAAACCACCAAACTAAAATCATAAACAGTAAACACACAGTTTTTGAACTTTTGGTTTAGTTTTATTTTGCTAGATTGAGTTAATTTTCCAAAAGTCGTGCATGAAACTTTGAGTCGATTTTTTTGTCCATGAGTATACTATAAAAACATAATTATCATAAAATAGAAAACATTAAATTTTAACATCATAATAGGGTATTTTACTCTATACAAGAAAAAATCTAAAACTGCTGATTTACTGTGGTATTTGTAATGTATAATCGATTTAATATGATTTCTATACAATAAAATGAGAAAAAACATTTTATTTTTGATTTACAAAAATCTGTTATTCAAATATCTGAAACGACAGCCGCCATGCTGGTTGTCAGGTGACGTCACAATAGTGGTAAACAATGACATTTTCTTTGTGTTTGTTTTTGTTATATTATATTTTCTTATGATGCAATAAAGTATATTGATTGATTGATTGATTGACATTTTGTTCGCGATATGTGTCTAAATTTTAGTATAGAGCTGTTTTATTTACTCCTGAAATGACGTCACGACCTAAGCATCATGGCGGCTATCGTTTTCGCGCGCTAATTGGCAATGGTAATTTAAAATGTATTTTTGGGGTACTTATAGGTTTCAAAAAAAATTTAAAAATATATTTTTTTCTTTTTCCCACCTAATGATCAATTTGAGATACTTTTCAAAAAATGGTGAAAAACCCTATTCTGCATTTCAAACATTGGTTAAGCAAATTGTCCTATTTGACATTTGGTTAAAAAAAACGCAGATTGTGCTATAGTACTCCGTTCCATCCAAACATTTATCATTAAAATAATAGTCACGATTGCTTTTAACGGAAAATAGTACAAAAAGTTCGGAAATACAATACTTATTCTTTTAAAATCGTGATCGTCGTGAGGGGACTAAGAAAACTCTTTTTTTTTTAATTTTTGACAATGGAATCATAAAACTTTTTATTGAAGAGCAGCGACCTTTTTAGAAAGTGTTTTTTTTTAATGTTTACTACCGGAAACTGAATAGAAACAATACACATTATATTCATAGACAAAAAAATCGACTCAAAGTTTCATGCACGACTTTTGGAAAATTAACTCAATCTAGCAAAATAAAACTAAACCAAAAGTTCAAAAACTATGTGTTTACTGTTTATGATTTTAGTTTGATGGTTTTCTAGTTTTTTGCTTTTAGTGTTTAGCAGTTTTGTATTTTGAGTTATTTTTTCAAAATTCGAGCAACAAATCTTGAGTCGATTTTTTAGTCCACCAGTGTAGTAAGATATTTTTAAAGAGACATTCCATTCGAAGAATCTGGACAATTTTTATTGAACAACTGAGATGGAATCTTACAACAATTTTGTAATAGGGTTTTTCACCATTTTTTGAAAAGTATCTCAAATTGATCATTAGGTAGGAACAAGTCAAAAACATTTTTTTAATTTTATTTTTAAACCTATAAGTACCCCAAATATACATTTTAAATTACCATTCCCAATTAGCGCGCGAAAACGCTAGCCGCCATGATGTTAAGTCGTGACGTAATTTCAGGAGTAAACAAAACAGTTCTGTACTAAAATACTGTACGTCTTATTAGTTAATAATAACCGTTTGTTTTCCGAATAAAATAAAATAAAATAAAATAAAATAAATAAAATTTTGACACATATTGCGAACAAAATGTCACTGTTTACCACTATTATGACGTCACATGACAACCAGCATGGCGGCTGTCGTTTCAGATATTTGAATAACAGATTAAAAAACTAGATTTTTGTAAATCAAAAATAAAATATTTTTTCTCATTTTATTGTATAGAAATCATATTAATTCGATTACTTATTACAAATACCACAGTAAATAAGCAGTTTTAGATTTTTTCTTGTATAGAGTAAAATACCCTATTATCGTACATTGTTAGTGCATAGTTTTACAGTGAAATGAAATTATTTTATTCGAATTAGAACTATATAGCAGTGTACAGTACAAAATCAAAATCAAAATCAAAATGTTTTTTATTTAAGTAGATGTTTTGCACATACTTTTAAATCGTCTTTTTTTTCTACCTAGTACAAAGTTCCTACCACGCGGAACTTGTACACTCAACGTTTCGGGAAGTGTACACTTTTCGAACATCATTCTTTTATCTACCACTCGGAACTCGTATACCCGCCGTTTCGGGAAGTGTTTGCGCGAGTGAGAAGAAACGACGGGTCCAAAGAAAGTCCCGACAACACTTTTTTTTTTAAATTATAATAATAATAGTCAGTCAATAATATAATAATAATGTTTATTGAATAAAAAGTGTATAAATTAAACATAATTACTAGAGATTTAAAACTACAAAATGTATGATGTGCCTGAACTAGGGTTAACCTGTGCTTCAGGCAAATAGTGCAGACATAGTTTCTTATGGACTAAAAATATCATAATAAATTACAAATATACTTATTATTAGCGAACAGTTTATAATATCACGTTTCTAAACCAAAAATAAATAATCTATTTAATTACCAACATCATATTTTCAGTATCTTCATAGCTCAAGCTCTGTAAAAAAATTCTTCACAATAGTTTTACAGTTATACAAGTTATGTTCATATGTGCTAATTGTTTTATTAATTCTGTTGTATAGGAAAGGTGCAAGAAATGCATTAATCACATTAAGATTTTTCGCCATATTTGTTTGCTATATGATGAACTTCTAACAGTTTTTATTTTTAATAATACGCCATTACGCCATATGTTAAAATATTGACTTGCGTACATTTGGATGCGCTACGCACCTGTGCTAACCGCCACGCCACCTGTCGCCCCAAATTTCTTCGTCCCCTTGCGTACGAACACAGCGCAGGTGGAAGATCTTTGATTATAATCTGTCCTCATAAGATATTATTATTATTATAAGAAAGAAAGCCGCAACGTATATGGAATTTTCGAACACTTTGCGGCCTTATTTCTTAGCAAGGTTACACGCTCAGTCTGGCGTCAGTCTGGTCCATCAGTCTTGACTGACGCCAGAATGATGGATGATTTTCACGATACACGGTTAATCTAGACTGACGGCAGCCAGTGGGTTACACGAATATTCTCCGATCATTCTGACCAGAGTGATGGACCAGACTGACGCCAGACTGACGCCAGACTGACGCCAGACTGACGCCAGACTGACGCCAGACTAACGCCAGACTGACGCCCGACTGACGCCAGACTGACGCCAGACTGAGCGTGTAACCTGGCTCTATGAGGATAGATATGTTTGTTAATAACCGATATCGTCCAGAAGTGGGACACAGGGCTTCTCCATGACACGAGAAGGCTAGGCCATAATCCACTGACAGGGGGGGCCACGCCCGGATTGATGGAGGTTGTGGGGCTAGTAGTGGCCAACCCAGTGTTCAAAGTTTTCAATCCACTTATCAAGCCTCCGCCGGCATGGCTTAACGACCGACTGCTACCTATACCTATACTATACTATACCTATACTATACTATACCTATACTATACTATACCTATACTATACTATACCTATACTATACTATACCTATACTATACTATACCTATATACTATACTATACCTATACTATTCTATACCTATACTACCTAGTCTATAGTGATAGCAGATGGCACCAACTGACTTAGCACGCTATTCGTATGGCACGGAACGGAAACGGTCGAGATAAATGTCACTAACAGTCAAACCCATCTAGGTTATGACCGTGTCTGTAGTCAGTTAGTTAAGTAGAAAAAGCATGGGATACATTTGACATTTACCGTCGATTCTATGCTCGCTCACCCGTCAATATGGAGTGCCCCTTATGGTGGATATGCCTCAGTAATTCCATAAAGATCACCTGTAGGAGGGCTGTTTTTATGCGGAATATTCGCATTTAGAATATGGAAGCGGTCACGCCAGTCACGCAAGTTAACTGACTGCAGACACGGTCATAACCTGGATAGGTTTGCCTATTAGTGGCATTTTTTGACAGTTTCATTATTTCGCAAAGCACGTTTGTTTAGGCGTTTCTGCCGGTTGCTAACACTAGATGGCAGTGTCGTAATGACAGAGGCCTTATAGGGCTTAAAAAGTACTGACACTGGGGCTGGCCACTAGCCCCACAACCTCCACTAATCCGGACTTGGCCCCCGTGTGTGGAGTATGGCATAACCTTTTCGAGCTTCGGGAGAAGACCAGCGCCCCAGTACTGGGGACGATATGCGATGTTAATATAAATATAATTTTGTAGCTGTACTTAGTAATATGTATCTGCCATTCGTACTAAAAAACATAAAGAGTATATAGGATGACTTTAAATTAGTTCTTGATACGAAAGGCTATGCATGTGCTCATGATAACAAACAACTTTCCCTAAGGAACCCATAGTCAAATCGAAAAAAAAATTGGATTCTTCATACTAATTTGGCCGGTCAGTTGATTGATTTGTATAATGGAGAGTCCATTTTATTTTGCGATTTGACTATGGGTTCCTAAGGGAAAGTTGTTTGTTATCACGAGCTCATGCATAGCCTTTCGTATCAAGAACTTATTTAAAGTCACCATATATTTTATCTTATCTAAAATATATATAAGTCTCTAAATAAAGATAGGTATTTTCAATATTTTCGTTGGTCTTTTATACGTAATATTGATAAACCACTGTCTAAAGGAGAATTATAGAAAAAAAAATTGAGATTCTTTAAAAAAAACTCTTATCCGATTAAATGTTTTCGAAATATTCTCGGATATTCGTACTTACTTATTATAATAGAGGAAGACATAAGCACCTTTTTTAAAATAATTGTCTAAGTATTTTGGGCTAAAATAATACATAACTATTATCCTTATTTTCATCCTTTACAGAGTTCACGAAAATGGTAAAGAGATAAATCCACGACAACGGCATCCGAAGGTACATAGTTCCAACTGTAATTCCAGAGGATATGAGAAGAAACCTCCAAGATGGCGGACGCAGAAGGACCAGTCCTTGTTGAGGACTTGCCTATATCTTTCCAGGTTAGTATTTTTAGGGTTCCGTACCTAAAAATAACCCTTATAGGATCACTTCGTTGTCCGTCCGTCCGTCTGTCTGTCAAGACCCTTTTTCTCGGAAACGCGTGAAGGTATCAAATTGAAATTAATGTTACATACGAGGTCTGTGTAATCCCTTTCAGTTGTGATAAAATTAAACGTCTAAGTCAACGCAATCAAAAGATACGGCCGATTATGTCACATATTTTGACATTCGCATGGGAATCAAAACCTATAGGGTACTTCCCGTTGACCTAGAAATACAAACAAGGCAAGGGAATCCGAGGTAGCAATGTCACATATTTTGACACTCGCAAGGGAATCAAAACCTATAGGGTACTTCCCGTTGACCTAGAAATACAAACAAGGGAATCCGAGAATCCCTCAGAGACCCGTTGCATGCCAGGTGACACCACAACGGGCATGCCTGTGTAGGAACTGTGTTCCCACTCTTCGAAGGAAAAGAGAGGTACCTCCGCCAGGCGAGGTGGTATGCCTGGGGACCGGCCGTGGTCCAGTCGTTGATGGATGGAAGTTATATATATGCGTAGTGCGAATAAACTTTCGATATCGCGTTCTAGGATTAGTTCTTGGCGGTGTGATTGATGTCGCCACACCTGTAATCTAGGGTGCATCATCCTTGATCACCTTCTTCCTAGGATCAGCTGATATCAGTGCTCTTGCAGAAGAACTTCTGGTCAGTGTGCTACTGGAACGAAACGGAACGGAACGGAATACGCTTTTAAATAATTATATTTTTAACTTTCGACAAAAATAGGAATTATATAATGTACCTAAGCATCATGACAGCATCTGTATAAGTAAGAAAAAAATTTAATTTATACTTAAATAAAATAAAATAAAAAAATTTGAATTTAGATTTTTTAAACTTCATGGTACGAAAACTGCTTTGTCACAGTTATTGGACACATAACATTCTCAAAAAATTACCTCATTATATATGTATACCTACTTATTGAGACAAACATTTACTTAAAAGGTTAATATAATTAACCATGCAACGTTAATTCATGATGACTCATTCACTTGTCATGCATGACAAAATATATTATTAGCATTAGCAGTTACTGCTGTAGGCTTTTTCTTATTATGTAAAACAGTTTCTATCCAAATAACCCAAGTAGCGCAAAGGCTGAATTTTCAGCTACATGTCAGCTATTAAACAGTATTAAGCGGTGCTAAGCAGCCAAAAGTTCTGAATATATCTCCAGTGCAGCTTTTAAGCAGCTGATGTGCTACTTGGGAACAAGCAGACCTCTTGGCATCATCTCACCTGGTGGTAAGTGATGATGATGCCGAAGATGGAAGCGGGCTTACCAAGATTCCCCAACTCAATGGGGAACTGGTTATCTCATCTCCTTACCGGAACATATCGATGCAGTGTGTTTATGTTTGGCGGAAAGATATAAAAAGTGATGATAGGCAGGGATTCAGAAATACCCTTCGACTAATAAAACCAAGTCCTATAAAATTGGATGCCCTTGGGAATTGAACCCACATCCTCCTGATATGAAGCGAGTAGAGAGCCACTTCATCTCGGAGGCGATCAAAAATCTTATGTAGAACACTGAGGATTATATCATAATATCTGTGACGGCTAAGTAAAATACCTTTCTCTCAAAAATCCATCTAACCGTTTGGCTACTGCCTTAGCTAAATGAACAGACATACACACACTGGAAGTACATAAACCTCTTTCGACGCAATCGGGTGAAAACACCGCAATTATTGTGCAATGTTCCACTCTGTTAACAAGTTACCAACTATATTATAAACATAATACTGGACAGACAGACATAAGTAGGGTACATAATATATTGTTGTATAAGTATTGTAATCTAGAAAACTAGATACCGTTAAATATCTTACATATGTATAGTGTAGTGAACTTATTAATATAAGTATTCTCGTTAGTTCAAGACTTCCCCAAAACATTGAGTGTCCTATACAAGTTCCGAGTGGTAGAAGAAATTACGATTTAAAATAATGCTTACAGCATGTACTTAAATAAAAAAGGTTTTGACTTTTGATATACATTATGTAAAAAAGACCACTCCTGGAAACATAGGGTATTCTTCTAATGAAACTACTTATACTCAATTCGATAAAAAAACATTGAAACAATTTTTTCACCAATCAGTCATTTTTGTATTGAGAAGAAAAAACTAAAAACTGAAAATATTACCTTCGAAATGTGTACAGTGCTACCTACTTCGATTAAATATTTTCATTTTCATCGCCTGAAAAACTCAAAGAGATAAAATAGACGATATCAAAATTATCGTGTGACGCGCTTTACTTAGATAACAAACCTTTTTGGTTTTCGATAACAAATACTCTAAAAGAAGAGGTAGTGATAAGATACAGTGTGTGACAAAATACGTAGGTGTCGGCTCTTTTAAGTATTTAGGCTAAAACTTCTGCTCATAAGTGTACAAGTTCCGCGTGGTAGGAACTTTGTACTAGGTAGAAAAAAAGACGATTTAAAAGTATGCGTACAGCATCTACTTAAATAAAAAATATTTTAAATATTGAATTTTTAAAATTTTGAATAATCATAATACTGAAAAACTTACTGCATAACCATTTTTTTTAAAACCGACAATACTTATCTACAAAAACATTTCACAAAAAAAGTTTTTGAAAAAAAAAATACAATTCTAAACACGTAAGAATAACCGAATGCAACATTTTTGACATGTTACTTTTTTGATTATTTTCTTAAAAAGTTTTGAATCTATTTTTATATAATTTATACTGGACTACCTCAAAGTAATTAACTATCGAAAAAAAAAAGATTCTTTAAAATCGGTTCAACTCAAACTCAAACTCAAACTCAAACTCAAAATGTTTTTTATTTAAGTAGATGCTTTACACATGCTTTTAAATCGTCAATATTTTTTTTCTACCTAGTACAAAGTCCCTACCACGCGGGACTTGTACACTCAACGTTTCGGGAAGTGTTTGCGAAGCGAGAAGAAACGTCGAGCCCAAAAGAAACTCGCTTCAACACATTTTTTAAATAAAATCTTAAATTCTATTACAATTCATGTCAACAATAAAATTGTGAGCTGGAGGATCTATACATGTCCATATATCATTATCATTTACATAATCTAGTATTTTGTAATACCCTCTAGAGCATAAACAATTTTTCACATGCAATTTGAATTTGTTTTCTGGCAAACTAGTCACATTTTCGGGTATTTTGTTATAAAATTTTACACACTGCCCCATAAATGACTTCTTAACTTTACTCAGTCTCGAATAGGCAACATCTATGTTATTAATATTTCTTAGATTAAAATTGTGTCTGTCACTGTTTTTATGAAACAAGTGCAAATTTTTACGTACATACATGATATTTTCGTATATGAATTGACTAGCAACGGTAAGAATATTAATTTCTTTAAACAAATTCCTCAACGACTCGCGGGATCGCATCTGGTAGATTGCGCGAATTGCCCTTTTTTGCAAAATGAAAATCGTTTCAATATCAGCCGCATGTCCCCAGAGTAAGATTCCGTAAGACATTATACTGTGAAAATAACTAAAATACACTAGTCTCGCAGTATCTACATCTGTCAACTGTCTTATTTTCTTAACAGCATATGCAGCTGAACTAAGCCGTCCCGCTAAGGTTTCTATGTGTGGGCCCCATTGCAGTGTAGCATCTAAAGTTATACCTAAAAAAACAGTCTTATTTACAAAGTCCAATACATTATTATCTACAATTACACTGTTTTCAATTTTCTTTACATTTGGTAATGAGAATTTTATGCATTTTGTTTTTTTTGCATTTAAGAGTAGATTGTTAACAGTGAACCACTTTAGAATCTCTGAAAGAGTGTTCACAACTTCACCATCATCGAAGTTATCACGCAACATACAACAAAAAACATTAAATCGTATCAAGAAACCCTTTTTTTGAAAACCGGTTATAATAAAACAAAACCTTATTTTGCTTATAATATAAATAAATAATTAAATAAATTATTTATTTCATAAAAAATAAATATTTTTTTAATTATTTATTTATATTTGATGATATAATATAATTCTTTCTCAAAGTTTTGCGTGTTTTGTTTAAAAAGTTAATAACTGCCATGGTAGCCATAATATTGTAAATGTACCGTATGTTTTCATTTTGTATGTAAATCACTTCGTATTTTTGTATCGCCACACAAAGCCCCATTGACCTCCTAGTATGACGTCACATCCGGTGAGAACAATCCGACTGGCTGCGTTCTGATTGCGAAAAACTACTGAACCAATTACCTGTTATACATGCAGATAATAGTGGGCGTTAAAAATAGTGCATTTGAAATTTAAGAGGCTCACTCAGAATCAAGTAGAGAATACAGAAAAAATATTGAAAAATTCCGATCTTAAATTTTTTTTTTAGTTTTCCATATGTACTAAATCTGAATAGTGAATTAAGCATTCGTATGGAAAACTAAAAAAAATTAAAGATCGGATTTTTTCAATATTTTTCCAATAATCTATACTTGATTCTGAGTAACCCCTTAAAATTTCGAACGCACTTTTTTAACAACCTGTATATTTATTTCTGTTATTCGATCATACTGTATATTTAGATAATTTAAAACAGCTTAGAAGAAAATTCAAATGTAATTTATTATTTAGTAAACAGCTGTTTATCGCCTCGCCTCCGTGACCTAGTGGGTATAGTCCGCTCGCTTCACACCAGGAGGTCGCGGGTTCGCTTCCCAGCGGGGTTAAACTTTGAAGGAGTCGGTTTTTTGGCATGTCGCTCGTTCTAAATGTGCCGCTCTGATCACCTGATATTGGCAGAATTATTGCGAGGCAGTAGTTGCAATTAATTAAAAAAAATGAATATGAAATTTCAAAGATTATCACTACAACTAGCTTTTGCCCGCGGCTCCGCCCGCGTGGATGTCGTTTTATGACAGTCTTAAAGGTATCCTACGGAAACTATACATTTTCCGGGAACAAAAAGTAGCTTATGTATTAGTCCAGTATTTGATCTATCTACCTACCAAATTGCACCCAAATCCGTTCAGTAGTTTCGACGTGAAAGCGGAACAAACAAACAAACAAATAAACAAACAAACAAACATCCATACTTTCGCATTTATAATATTATCATTATTATCACTACAATAAATGTCGCTAATAACTAAAGGTATATACAATTTACTACAGATAATGTACATCTTTCTCATATTATAAATGCGAAAGTATGGATGTTTGTTTGTTCCGATTTAACGTTGAAACTACTGGATGGATTTGCATGAAATTTGGTAGGTAGGTAGATCGGACACTGAATTAACAGATAGGGTACTTATTATCCGGGAAAATTAAACACTTTCCGGAGAAATGGCTAAAAACTGATTTCTTTACTTCACCGCTTCACTTTCTTCACTCTCTGGACTCAATTCTGAAGTTCATGCAAACGAAGTTGTGGGCAGAAAGCTATATTTCTTATAAATAGTCTTTGGCCCGTCGTTTCTTTTCACTTCCGGAAAATTTCAATGAGGGTTTTTGTAAATTCCAGGTGAAATACCTTGGCCAGAGTGACGCTAGAGGATTATGGGGGATCAAGCACACGAGGAAGCCAGTGGACCTGATGGTGGCAGCAGCTAAGGCGCTACCTCCAGGTACCTATATTGTTTTTATTTACCTCATAAATATTTGGCAAAGCATTTATAGCACCCCTGGGTAGCAAATGCCCATAGGCGGCGGTAACTACTTCCAGACCGTCAGCCCTTTTGCCATAAATTTGCCTACAATAAAAAAATATGAAAAAATCACAATAGGTAAGCCCTTGGCATCAACTCACCTGATGGTAAAAGATGATGATACCGAAATATGTTAAAAGCTCTGTCTAAGAAACTTACGTGGGGGCTTCTACACATAACACTAAACGATTTGCCCATACTAAATTCTCAAAAAGATTTCGATTTCCTATACCGACTCGGTGGCTAAGTGGTTAGCGATCCTGACCTCTGATCCGAGAGTCGTGGGTTCGATCCCCACACAGGGCAAACTTTTCTGTGATGAGCAGAATTGTTTGCTCTGATTCTGGGTGTATTATATCTATATATGTATGTATTTAATTTATCTCTTTTGAATCCTTTCTTTCTTTATTCTTCTTACTTTATTCTTATTTTTGCATATTTTATTTACAGACATGACATTGTATAATTCATTTATTGATCTAGCATTAAGATGCAATAGAATATAAGACTATTAAAAAAAAAATATGTTGGAGGGAGTTTTTATAGGGCCCGCCGTTTCTTCTCACTCCGCAAACACTTCCCGAAACGGTGGGTATACGAGTTCCGAGTGATAGGAACCTCGTATTAGGTAGATAAAAGAATAACGTTCGAAAAGTGTACACTGCTACCTACTTCGAATAAAATATTTTCATTTTTCATTTTTCATGTGTATGTATATCAGTCTCTGGTTCCCAAGATACAGGGAATCCTAGTTTGGGCCCAGATGACCGTGTGTGATTTGTCCCGGATATCATTATTATTATGCAAAGTTGGCAGATCAGCTGTTTTCATTAAATGTCCAAAAATATTTGAACATGAATATCACGCTTAAGTTGACCTATATGAGGTCTTTTAATTTTTACACAGCAGCTTTTAATTTTTACCGGTTGGTGTTACAATTTCTGGGGGAGGCCTTTGTCCAGCAGTGGACGTCTTTTGGCTGATGATGAAGATTTCTTTGGAACAGGTATTATCAATATAATCTTCTAAAAAAGTCACCCTAACATTTTATATTTTCAACTTTCAGAACTTTAGTACTTATAGTTCATTCCAATCAAAAAAAGCAAAAGGTAAACAAACTTACTATGGAACTGACACATGTCAATGTCAGATGCATACTATGTTTGTTTACCTTTTGCTTTGCTTATGATTGGAATGAACTATACGTATAGTTAGGTTATTCAAATGAAATAATATTTATTCGAAGTAGGTATCTCTGTACACTTTTCGAACGTCATATTTTTTCTACCTAATACGAAGTTCCTACCGCTTGGAACTCGTATAACCTTTTCAACCTTTTCAACCTTTTCAATACAAAAAATTCTTTTTCTTCGTAACACTTCTAAATGTGGGCGTCCAAGCAAAAAGGGTCCAGTAGTCGGCATTTCGTTTCCGAGATACCTATACGCAGTTTTGTAAAGTTGGGTGATAATATAACGGCATTTCGCGTTTTTTGTTTTATTAATTATAGCTCAATTATCTGAAAGTTCGTATAGTAAATGACTTTATATGATCTTAGTCTATGCAACAAGCTAGTAGAAGTGTGTATTTTTTTTAAATCAAACTTTAAAAATGATTTTTAACAAAAGAAGAGCTTCATTTCAGAGCTTCAACTTTAAATGTCTGGAAAAAATATATATATGCCAGATTTTGAATATTTTTTGATCCTTATTATTTAGTCGACTATTCTAAATTGCGAATCTAGTCTTAACTCAATACCCCACTACTGGACCCTTTTTGCTTGGACGCCCGCACTTGCATTTTAAACAAATTTATATTTTTACAGGTCAAATACTACCCATAGTAAAACTAGTCATCACAGTCGACGGAGTAAACATAGAAACACTAAATCATACAAGCAAAAAAGACGAATTTGAACACATGTCCGTATTCTTCAATATAGAGTCAATCTCGTATGGGGTCCAGGACCTGGTCTACACGAGGGTGTTCTCCATGATCATAGTGAAGGATAACGCGGATGTTAAAGGGTTAAACCCTTTCGAGTGTCATGCGTTCGTTTGTGAATCGAGGTAAGTTGGTTTGTTTAAGTTTAAGAGCGTACTCCCATATCAAAGGCCGGCAACGCACTTGTGACTCCTCTGGTGTTGAAAAAATAGGTCACTTAAGTAGGACACAAACATATGAAGTATATAGATAGATAGCTCAGAATCTAGATATAATATATCTTAGAGTATCTCATGTGAATATGTACTTCACTCGTAAATTGATAAAGCCATAGTTAAGATCAGAAATATTTTAGATAACGCACCTGTCATAGGAGATAAAATTCCACAAAGAGTTCAGATTATATGTGTTTGCGAAATAAGATAACAATTTGACAGGTTTCAAACCATACTGTACATTATACAGGTACAGGATGTTTTAACAATATTAAGCAAACTGTTAAGAATAATATCTAGTAGTGAAACTCACTTTATCTTGTTTGATATCATCATCATCAGCCGAAAGACGTCCACTGCTGGACAAAGGCCTTCCCCACGGATTTCCACACCGACCAGTCCTGCGCTGCCCGCATCCAACGGCTTCCCGCGACCTTCACCAGTCATCGGTCCAGCGAGCGGGAGGCCTGCCGCAGACGGCTAAACGCAGTGTTTAATTAATACCAACAAAATAAAAATCACGTTTCTTGTAAAATCGGCCTATCGGGCTGAGCGACTTTGTTTGAAATGTGGTTTTTTAAACAAAAAATTTAAAAAACACAAGTCATTCTACAGCCAGCAGAGGGACTTTTGTAAAATTTACGATAAATGTACCTTTACTCATGTATTTTTGTAAGATATATTTTTTCATTTTATTTTCAGAAACGCAGCGCGAAGATTGACCTACGCTTTAGCAGCTGCTTTTCAGGACTATTCTAGAAGAGTTAAGGAGATGCAAGCAGCACCAGGTACTTTCAACTTAACCATATTAAAGGAGTACTTATTTAGGGTTTTTTAATAACATAGGTGGCAAACAAGCAGACGGATCACCTGACGGTAAGCGATTACCGCCGCCCATCGACACCCGCAACGCGGAGTCACAAGTGCGTTGTCGGCCTTTAAAGATTAAAACGGACCGGTCCTGCGCTGCCCGCATCCGCAACCATCACCAGGTCATCGGTCCACCGAGTCAAAGGCTTGCCTACACTGCGTCTTCCAGTGTAGAAATCCCTGGCGGGAGCCTTTGTCCAGAAGTGGACGTCTTTCGGCTAATGACGATGATACAGATGGGACAATCTTTACGTCACTTTTAAAGGGGCAGAGTCTGCGTAATACAACAAATCTTAGTTCAATTAGTGATTTTTCTTCGGATATTTATAATATTTATTTATTTGTCTTAATTATTAGTGCGGAGCGGTCGTGGCTCAGTGCGGCTTGCGTGGTCGCACAGGTTCTCTGACTACAGACACGGTCATAGCCTAGATGATGGACTGGACTTTTAGTGGCATATATCTCGACCGCTAAGCCGTTGGTGTCGGCTGCTATAATTAGATGGCAGTCGTTAAGCCATGTCGGAGGCCTTATAGGCGGCTTGAAAACTTCTGACAATGGGGTTGGCCACTAGCCCCACAACCTCCGCCAATCCGGAATTGGCCCCCGTGTGTGGAGGATAGCATAACCTTCGCGATGTATGGGAAGAGACCCGTGCCCCTGCAGTGGGGACGATATGGGTTGTTAACGGAATTCGTCTTTATTATTTCAGAACAAACGAACGCAGACAGGCCGCCAAGCTTGAAAAAGCGATTCGCCATAGACCTACGAACGCCTGAAGAAATAGAGGCGGACCTCGAAACTGAAGCGTGATTTTTCTTTTTGCGTTTTACCAAAAAAAAACTGTTGTAAAAAGGGGAAGGTTTGTTTTACATCTGTACAATTCGTTCACTGTAAATTTTTATTTACACTTTTAAGCTATTTTTAGGTATTTTATTTTAACTTTTGTTCTGTAGAGAGTTGTCTATGCCTACCTGTCATGTAGGTAATGTCTTATTGTATTTATTCGATAATTTTAAGCATATTACCAAATAATTAGGAATTGTAATTTATTTTATAGTAAGTCACCAAAGCTTAAGGAAACGTTTTTAATTAACGTAAATTATATTTTTAACCCCGCTGGGTTCTCCATAGGAACCTGATATTCTATTATACAAATAATAAAAAATGATTTCAACACAGTATTTGACCAAATATTTAGCTTCATAGATAGAATTGTTGACTAATTTACAATGTGGCACCTACATATATGATATTATACAGGTTGTTAAAAACTGCGTTTGCCATTTTAAGGGTTTGCTCAGAACCAAGTATAGAACACAGGAAAAATATTGAAAAAATCCGATCTGCCTTTTTATGTTTTCCATACAAATTATTAATTCACTATTTAGTATGGGAAACTGAAAAAAATAATTTTGATAGGATATATCCAATATTATTTTATACTTGATTGTGTCTGAGTAACACCTTAAAATTTCAAACGCAGTTTTTTTAACACCTGTTTAGGGGGTGTCACAAAAATATTATAGATATATCTGAAGGTGAGTTTTTAAGGTTATCGTGAACATGAGCGTGGTACTAAATAAAAGTATTAAACAAACTTTTATATCAAAATAATGTTTACTTTCCTTGGATTCCACAAACCACAATATACAAAAATTTAAATGTCTATCAAAAGAAAACTTTAATGTCACACATAGTAGCTTCAATTTACCAAGAAGATTGTAATTGTAATAGTTTTCACTCGACAAACTGAACAGTGAACCTTTAAAATTTAATCCAATATATTGTACTTTTTGCTATTTCGGTTATTCGTACTTAAAAAGGTTTTATTTGATACATCTGCTTATCTTCCGTAAATAACTAAAATATGTATTAATAGTAGTTACCGTTGTATTATAATATTAACGTAAAATATAATAAGAGGTTATTACGAAATTATTGTTGTTTTTTTTATTATACATTCTGTTAATGATGAAATACGATAAGTAGTTCAGTAACAACGCAAAAATAAAACAAAACAACCAAAAATCAATTTTCTAATTTCTCCAAATCTCTCAGTATAGACAAAACAAATGACAATTCCTCTTTGGTCCTCCGAATTTTTATCACGTTCTTCCTCTTCCTCACGTAAGACACGAAACTTCGTTCCACTCCATCTCTTGCGCTCTCCTCTATGAGATTTATAACTCTATTCATTGAGAGATGTAATAACACCGTAAGTGATTCTTTTTTTCTCGGTTTATTTAAGTATATTTCTTTCAGATTCTTAAACCATTTCGCTGTTTTATATTTGGACACCATACCTATGTGTTTTATGGCATCATGGAGCTGAAATGAGGATTTTAATTAATAAAGTAACACCAAATAATCAAATTAAAATAAAAAATTAAAAACCCGTTAACAACGGTACGGTACCAGTGGCAGGACCTTATTATGCAAGGTCTAACTGGACTAGATACCACTTACCAGCACGTACCACTGCTTGTTCTATACCTGCTGCCAAGCAGCCTGCTGTGTTCCGGCGGGTGGCGCGAGATAGCCAGCGCATACACCGGCGTAAGAGGCATTCCGCATCATTCCGCAAGATCGGCAAGACTTTGATAAGATAACGCTTCTGGGGTTATTGTTAACTAACTTCTGCCCGCTACTTCGTCCGCGTGGACTTAAAAATTTTGTCCAGAAAGAGAGAAAATGTTAAAATAGCGCCATCTAGTAACGAAGTGGAAATTTTGAGTTTTTAAGCGTTCCTACGGGAACCCTTAAGTTTTTCGTATTCTATGTGTTAGGCGAGTGCTTTATCTATCTACCTACCAAATTTCATCCAAATCCGTTCAGTAGTTTCGGCGTGAAAGCGGAACAAACAAACTGACAAACAAACAAACATCCATGCTTTCGCATTTATAATATTATTATTAGTGAGATGAGAAGTGAGATCATAGGCGGCGGATGCCACATTCCATCAGGTGGGCCGTCAGGCTTTTGCCATCTTACACAAAAAAAAAACAACCCGTTCTTCCCACTGCTGAGGCACAACTCCCTTCCCAGAACTAGGGAAGATTAAGCCATACTTCACACACGACGACAATTCCGGATTGGTGGAGCTTGTGGGGCTAGTGGCCAATCCCTGTGTCAGAAATTTTAAAAGCCTCTGACATGCTTAACCAAACCGAATTCTACAAAGTTGAACCTCGTCGGGAATCGAACCCGCGACTTCCTGATGTCAAGCAACCAGAGGAACACCTCCGTGGCGTAGTAGATGGTCCGCTTGCTTCACATCAGAGAAGGTCGTGATTTGTAGGTCTCTGTTTGGTTAGTGATAACCCATTTTCTGAGCCCGCCTGGCTAGCTTCCACCATCTTATCTAGGTCTTGCCACCAAACATCTATGTGAATGGAGATAAGATATCCAGTTACCAATAGCGTTGGGAAATCTTGGTAAGCCCGCTACCGTCTTCGGCATCATTATCATTACTTACTATCCATCAAGAAAGATAATGCCAAAAGCTTACTAATTGTCGATAAAAAAATACTCACATCATTCAAATTGTCTAGAACTGATTTCAAAAACTCCTGGAATACTAATACATTATCAAGCAACTGTTTCTTCTCCTTAACTTTTTTTGCGTAATTTTTCAATTGCGCCCTCAAACTGTAGTATGGTTCATATTTTTTCAATTTCATATTGCCGCCCTTTTTAGATTTCGGCAGAAGTTTTAAAACCTCCTCGTTATCCATATCTGTTCCTTTTTGTCGAGCTGGTGGTATTTCTCCGTGAAGCCTCTTTCTTGTATTATGTTTAACTTCCAGATCTACAGTTTCAAATATATAAAATACATATTTGAATAGCTCCCAGTCAGCTGAGTGTACGTTGAAATCACCTTCATTTAGTTGTTCACTGTTAACAAATTAATGATAGAATCATTATAATAGGGGGAACTTGTATAAAAACATTTCAGTTATTTTAACGGCAATGCAAAACCGGTCGATATAAAACTTGGGGGAAGCATTTGTTCAGCGATGGAGGAATACCCGCTTATATGATGACATAAGTACTAATATATCTCTGCTACTTACTTAAAATTACCACAAAACAAAAGTTACTTACGTTAAATCTATAAGTTTCCTCAGGGCCGACTGTATATCAACTGTTGAACCTAACCAATCATATTGAAGTAAAGCTTTATTTTCCATCTCTATAAAATCTAAGAGGACAGTCAAATAGTTATTTAAGTTGTTATTATCACCAGACCTCTCACTGAGACCCACTAGTTTCTGCATCATCAAAACATTAGGAACGAGATCAACAGCTACTGACATGTTTTTCACTAAATTGAAATCATCCATTGTAAATTTTGACTTAGTATCACCGGAGCATTGTTTTTTCGGTGTCTGATTTGTTGACTGCGTTTGGTCGTTATTGTTTTCAACGTTGCCAGGATTATTCTCTGTATTCCTTCTATAATCATCATAATAGTCTCGAGGCTTTGAATAATAAATGTTTCCTAATTTCCCAATGGTTACCTGGCCTTTTTCTAATGAACTCTCTTCTGAATTTGAAAATGACAATTCTTCTGTACTTGAACTGGATACGTCAGGGCCAGTTCTACCAAAATAATAGTCAAGATCAATTCCATGTCCATATTTAGGTTTTTTATGAAAACCATTCACTGTTCCAGTTTTAGGGCGCTTATTCGGCTTGTAATTCCCATAGCGTGTCGCTCCATGTACTCTTAACAGCCTCTTGAGTTTGTTCCGTTTTTTCCTGCCTTTCTTTTCACTGTCGTCTTCATCAGCACCAATTACATCATCTACCACTTCATTTACTTTATCAGCACCTTTTTCTTTAATTTTTTCGCCTTCTGCTTCTATTTTATCCAAAACTTTCTCTTTCACCTTATTCCAATCTTTATCTTTTCCTTTATCCAAATCTTCTTCTGGTACATTCGAAATTTCGCTTGCTTTTTTATCCTTTTGAGCCTTACCTTTGTTAGGATTTTTCCAAAGCAGACTTTTCTTATCCTTTTTCTTCTGTTTTATTGCACTGGGGGATTCGTAAAACTGGAAATAGTTTTTCTTTGACAAGTAGTTTCTTACAGCATCTATATGATTTTTTAAAGTTCCTTTTGCATACATTTCATCTACTTGGAAAGATTCTTCATCAGATTGCCCTTTTTTATGTTTCTTTGATTTTTTGTCTTGCTTACATCTGTATATGTTCTTGTTTCTTGTATATTTTTTTTGCAACTTTTCCTTTCTAAAATAAGTGTTCTCCTCCGTATCTGTGTAGTCATCTAAATATATTTGCGTATTGTATTTCTTTTTCTTATGCTTTGGCATGGATGGTGGCAGCAGAATTTTAGACCTTATTTTTTTAATACTATTCCCCGAGTTATAAAAATAATATTTTTTGTTGACTTTTTCTCTAGATTCAAAACTTATACTACTACTGTCAGCTTTTATTCTCAGTACGTTAGTATTTATAAGGCCACTGTTTTTATTTGCTTCATCATCTTCATAATTTGGTCCCAATCTGTTGTAGGCATTGAAATAAGCATTGTTTGGAGAGTAATTATAAATTGGTACGTAGTTTGGTTGTTCTCCATTTTCTGTGGGACTCTCTTGATTTATTTCTTGATTGCTTATTTTAGGGATGTCTTTTGGAATATTTGGCTTGTTTTGAATAAACAGAGGTTGACCAGGTGCTGCAATTAAAATAAAATAAATAATAAGAATGAGTTACTTAAATATGATATCCTAAAGTAAGTTAATACTTACGTATCTCATAGACCTTAAGTTCTTTAATTTTATGTTCGTTATACTTTGACTCCAATTCCATGAGGTTTTTTTGTGAGTCTTCTCTTTGTCGAGTGTGTACATCACTCAAGCTCAGACTTGACGATTTCAACTTGATTTCTTCAAATCTATTTTTTGTTGTCGATATCATTATAGCTGGTTTCTCAAGCTTTTCGAAAATCAATGATTTGTTTTCTATATTTTGCACATCTTTATTTTCAGGCTTAGCAGCAGGTGTAGCAATAGTGATGGCCTCTATGGTTGTTGTATGTATTTCAGATATCATTTCTGTAGTTACGTTTTCATGCATATTAGTTATGTTTACCACTGTTGCATTTTTAACTTCTTCTTTTACAGAATTTGTATTATCACCTGGTATGTCAATTTGTGTACTGTTTACAAAATCAAACTTTGGTAGTGTAGCATCGACTGTATCCAAATTTAGTATAGATGCTTCTGTTGTAGTAATAATACCATTAGCAATCATCTGTTGATCAATATCATTATCGGTTGTGTTGCTTTTTTTGCTCCTAGTTATGTCAATCGGTTCATATATACCACCCGTAACGTCCGTGGGATCAATTATTATCCACTGTGATGTAGTTTCAAATTTTATGGGTTTTCCATCACAGTTCGTGACGACTCTGTGTGATTCATCTGTAACTAAATCATTTTTGATTGTCGTAATCTTTGTTGCACTTGTTGACGTTTTCGCAGACTCTTCAGAAGACCAACATTTTTTTGGTTCATAGTTTTCCATTACGGTTACAGTTTTTCTAGTTTCATCTTTGCGATCTTCTTCTCGGCTTTGATAAATGTATTCACCTCCATCTTCTTTAACATCTTCTGTTGTCGTTTGTGTATTGCTTATAATTTCTTTCACACTTTCTTTGTGATTTTGTGCATTATCATAAAACACCTGAACGGGTATATTTATATCACTTATTGGTTTCAGTTGGTTGCTACTTGATTCTGGTTGTTTCTTTGTATTATTTGAATTAATAGTAATTTCTATTGATACGTTACCATCATTGTCTTTATTCTCAGTTCTTACAGCTTCAGTTTGTCTTGAAGTTTCAAATGTTATAGTTTGTTTAGTTGTTTCTTCATTTACAGTCAAACTAACTGAAGTTGATTCTTCTGATGTATGCTTATTATTAGCATTTAATGTATCCGATATGCTACGTTTTTCAGTTTCATGTTCTTTTATACTTGCTTTTCCTTGTCTTAGAGTCAAATCAATGTGCTCCAAATGTCCACCACCATTTCCTTCACCATTTTCTAGCCTTCCTCCACTTTCTGTCTTGTCTTGATTTATGACTACAGAATTATCGGATCTAACGTCTTTTTTATTAAGTTTTGTATCATTTTCATGTTTTTTCTTCATATCGTTTTCTTCCTCTTTCATCACTTGAGATACGTACGAGCTATGCTTGTTTAGTTGCGCATCAGATAACTCACCACTCTTTTTAACATTGTCCTTAGATTCGACTTCTTCTAAAATTCGTCTGGCTACCTTCTCAAGGAATTCTCTTTTTTCATCTTCAGGTAACAAATCAATATATTTACCTTCCTCACTTTCATCGCTATAAATTTTACTAACACAAAAAATAAGTAAAATTACTAAATTAAGAATCATTTTTGTTTCGTCACTGTTTCTTAAATCCTACGTCATTGTAAGATCTTTTTTTATTATTTGTTTCGATTCAGTACGCGGTTACTTTGTAAGGAATTAAATAGAAACTGAAATTAATTATGAGAAGCTGATGTTGTTTTTAAATTGAGCGTGCGATTTACAATTGGTTACAGTGATAAGACAAAAACAAATTAATTTTTGACCGACGACGTCACGTTCGAGATGTCTATTATCGAAATCAGATTTTTCGAGAGAATTTCTGGTTTTTTTACAGTAAATCAGTAAGTCCTTGGCATGATCTCTTCTGCCGCAATGATGCCGAAGATGAAAGTGCATATTTATTAGGATTTTCTCGTGCAATAGGGAGGGAATACAAGAAAGCCAATAGTGTTGATACTTTCGCTTTTTAAAGAAGCCACATTGTCCCCACTATTGGGGCAATGGGTTTCTTGCTCGGCCTCAGTAAAACTTATGGTTGGGTATCACAAAATATTAGAGTTAATTATTCATTGTTGAACATAACAATTTTTTACTGAAACAGATTGTTTAATAGTTTTCTACCAAAGTTCGATAAAAACAAATTTAAGAAGTAGATTAGATCCATTTATTTTTTTTATTGTACCGTGACTTTATTTGAATTGTTTCGTTTAAATATGTTATGTATGACGTCTCATTACTGCTGCTAACTAACTAGATGAGGTGCGCAAGAATGCAGAAGTTAGTTTATTTTATACTTACTTATAAATAATGTCGTCAAGACCCCCGTGTAGGATTTCCCAAAAATTACAGGAAGGAACTACACTTTGTTTCCAAAGTAAGCATTAAACCTATGCTATTACTTTATCTCTATGAGTAGTATGCTACATTTCAACATCGTAGCATAGAAAAAAAACTCTTTAGGATTTATAATATGTATACGCAAAAATACCATATACATACAACAAAACGATGATGCCCATACTATATAAACCCGAAAAATAATTAATTTGCAACATCTCTAGTGAGGGCTATTGAAACGTCATATAAATTATTATAGTTTTTCTTAATGCCCTTATGACCACATTTAAACTTAGTCTTGATAAAAAGTGCCGAATAGTCTCTTTCGAGGCAAAATAATTTACTTTTGGGCCAGAAACTCATTATTTCGAAGCGCCATCTAGTTTAAATCGATTCAAAACTACCTGGCGCCATCTTTAATATTCTAAATATACCATTCTAAAGGTTAGCCAATTATTCTGATTAAAGTTTATTATATTTGATGTCAAAGTCAAAGTCAAAATATTTGTACGCATACTTTTAAATCGTCTTTTTTTCTACCTAGTAAGGTAAGAGACCCAAATAAAGCCTATGCCCCAATAAGGCCTAGGTTTCAAATTTCCCGCTTAGACATTTCAAATAACCGCGAAAGTTTACAGTGGTGTGCGTAAGGATGTATCTGACACATACAAGAATAGCAAGCGCCGCTTACGACGAGTATGTCGGAACATGTAGTCGAAAACAGTCGGGACGCGGAGAGTACGCCTGTTTTATAAAATTTCTACAGGTAATGATGTAAGTATTTTGATATTTTTGCACGTATGCCGAGATTTTTTTGCGTGTTATTTAGTTTAAAAGTTTAGTAACCCCTATATAAGCATTTATACGCCATTTTTTTCAATGTATTTTCTGTGATATTTATTTTTCTTACACATACGACAGGTCCAAATAAGGCCCATCAAAATAATATAAGTGCAAATAATATCGAATGGATGACATGCGGCAATGCCTTGCTTGTAATATCTGGTAGGTATTATGAGCTGTGTGATGGCTTAACCCTTGGTGATAAAAAAAAATACTGTTTAGGAGATTGCTTGAAGAAAATGAAAAAAGGGAGAATAATATGTTGAGACGATTATCAAGACTGATTACAACGCCCAAATATGATTACTAAAGGATCTTACTAAATTTAAATAATATTTCGTTATATGTTTTAGTAACTGAAGTTTAATGATTGTTTTTTCTTTCTTTTAGTATGAAAGGCCTTATTGCGGCATGGGTCTCCCAATAAGGCCTAAAGGACTTTTTTAATATTTTGATACACAGAGGTCTGATTTTTATTTTTTTAACATTTCAACTATATTTATTTTAAAGTTTAATCAATAAAGATTAATATTTCGAAAGATGAGTGAGTTTTTCTTAAAAACCTACTAATTACGTCAAGTTAAAAATAAGGTAGGCCTTATTTGGGTCACTTACCTTACAAAGTTCCTACCACGCGGAACTTGTACACTCAACGTTTCGGGAAGTGTTAGCGGAGCGAGAAGAAACGTCGAGCCCAAAAAAAACTCGCCCCAACACATTTTTTGAAATAAATACTTATACGATGATAAATAAATACTGATGATGAATAAATACTTATAGATGAAAGTACGAATATATTATATCAAAAATATTATTTTGTAGGAACCGTCTGTAATGGGCTACAAAAAAAATACAAAAATCTTCAAAACTCTTTATTACACATCAGCCTTAAATCTAAAAGAGCCTCGGTACTTCTTTCCTCTCCTCTTAAGACTTCTTTCAGCTATTAGCCTCGAATTCTTCTTCAGATCTCCTTGGTCTTCATATTCTTTTCCTACTTCATGTATGATTGGTTTTTTATCTTCCGTCGATGGTGCTTCTTCAGTTTTTCCTACAGTAACCGTTTGAGCAGTTTCTCCTACAGTTTCTTTGTCATTTCTTTTTTCTTCTAAAATTTCTTCCAAATTTTCTATGACTCCAATATCATCTATATTAACATCCTCTTTAACAACCTCTTCTAACATCTGAATGAGGTTCTGTTTTTTACGATTCGGTGGATTTTTCTTATTATTACCTTTGTTTCTTTCAACTTTCTTATCTTTGCTTTTGTCAATCATTTCCGTATCTTTCTCTTTCACTGGTTCGTTGGCTGTTTCATTTGTGACTTTGCCTATTTCCATATTGACATCATAATACATTGGTGCATCTTCGCATCTGATAGAGTCTCGTGGTCTAGTGCAAGTAAGGACTTCCTGAAATCATCAAATAATTTTTATTGGATTAAATTAGCGAATAAATCGCAGTTTTCTTTGCCTTAATTAGGATTCCTAATATGGTAACTAAGAATAAATTAAGCACTATAGAAACCAGGGACTGATATACGTATTTTTATACAGGGTCATGTCTAAGTAAAGCAAGCAATTTTAGAACAAAATATCGTATAATATGTAACTCAAATGAATAATAGTCATCTACCCTATTGGTGAGCTATGAAGTCATAACATAATTTAAGAGTCCATTCCGTGCTCTTTTCGAAATGTTCACAAATGAAAAATTTTACATTTAATGTTTCAAGAGAGTATAATTTCCTGGGATTTCAATGCAATTGCTATTTAATGGACAATAGAACAATATTTCATTATTTATTTATTAATACAGTCAACCCACTTGATATTGGATGTCTTGAACGTTATGTAATACAGGGTGTTGAAAAAAGTGCGTTTGAGATTTTAGGGAGTTACTGAGAATCAAGTATAGAAAATAGGAAAAATATTCAAAAAATCCGATCTACAACTTTTTTTCTGTGTCCCATACCTAATCTGAATAATATAAATCGAGATTTTTTTATGGGAAACTCAAAAATTTGTAGATAGGACTTTTTCAATATTTTTCCTGTATTCTCTACTTGATTCTTGATTCTTGATTCTCTTGACCCCTTAAAATCTCAAACCCACTCTTTTTACAATCTGTATACTTACTTTTTTCAATAAAAATTTGAGTGCTTTTAACTTCATCTCACCTGATGGTAAGTAATGAGATGTAGTCGAGGATGGTACAACGCAAACACAAATAATACCTATTCACTTTCGCCTTAAAGATCCCCAGATTGTAGGAATCGGGAAACACAGACGCAGGTAAGGAGTTCCACTCCTTCGCAGTTCGCATGATAAATGAGGAAGCATAGCAAGCCATTGGGTGGAATGTCAACTACCTCCTCAAGCCTCCCTGCCTGCAAGGTGGAATGGAGCTAGGGGAATGATCATCATACCTGATTAAATATAGTCTCGTTGGGGCAAATGAAACTCCATCGGAAAGTCATGTTGCGTTGGGAGGCAGCCATTTGGGTCAGACAAACGTGGAAGACTTGGCAGTCGTTGTCAACATCAGCGTAGTAGCCGTAGGTTCGATTCTCGCAACTGTAAAAGTCATCAACATATGTAACATCATCATATAATCATTAGCGTCGCGTTTATGACATACCATTCAATCAGTGTTGCGGACAGAAAAATTTTTGGCGGAAAATAACACTTATTTAATAATACAAATGCGAAAGTATGGATGTTTGTTTGTCTGTTCCACTTTCACATCGAAACTACTGAACAGATTTCGGTGAAATTTGGTAGGTAGATAGGTCAAATATTGAATCAACACATAGGCTACTTTTTGTCCCTAGAAAATGCATGGTTCCCGTAGGATACCTTAAGATGCATTTTCACCGTCGAGGCGAGGAGGGAAGAGAATTTTAAATTGTATGGGAAAAAATAAATTCTCTTCTCGCACATCTTCGGTTGAAATGGACCAACGTGATTTCAATTCTCTTCACTCCACTCCTCGCCTCGCCTCGCCGCTGGAAAAGCAGCTTTAGAGACAGTCAAAAAGATATATCCACGCGTGCGGAGCCGCGGGCAAAAGCAAGTACTTAATAAATATTTTACTGTTTATAAAACTGTAAATAATTATATTTTAGTTGTTAAGTCGTATAATATCGTACACTAAAGAGTTTACAAACAAACAAATAAAACAAAACAAATTTTGTTTTACGAAATTGCTGAAATCTGTAAAAAGTCTAAATTTCAAAATGGCGGATTGATATTCACTATCAAATCAGCTTACCTGAAAGTATCTGTTATGTTTTCTCTGATGCTGGTTGCGTTGGCTGGCAGGTTTAAAGTGTCTGCTTTTGTTTGATTCGCCATTTCCTGAAATAAATAAGTAAACAAATATTTATGCATACAGGTTGTAAAAAAAGTTCGTTTGAGATTTTAAGGGGTTACTCAAAATCAACTATAGAATATAGGAAAAAATATTGAATAAAATCCGATCTTCAATTATTTTTTTCAGTTGTCCATACAAATTCTTGATTCACTATTCAGATATAGTATGGGAAACTAAAAATTAGTTGTAGGTCGGATATTTTTCGTGTATTTTGTACTTGATACTGAGAAACTCCTTAAAATCTCAAACGCACTTTTTATCAGCCTGTATATAAACAATTGATACTGCATTTGTTGTCGATCTAAAGCGTACCCACTGCTAGGGCATAGGTCTCTCCCCCACACCTTTTTTTTTAATGTGTGAGATGGCAAAAGACTGACAACCGACCTGATAGAAAGCACCATCCGTTACCTATGAGCATCTATCAAAAATCAAATCAAAATCAAAATGTTTTTTTATTTAAGTAGATGTTTTGCACATACTTTTAAATCGTATTTTTTTTCTACCTAGTACAAAGTTCGTACCACGCGGAACTTGTACACTCAACGTTTCGGGAAGTATATAATTCTATTTCAATTTCAAACGCACTTTTTAACATACTGTATACAAACAATTGATACTGAAAGTGTATAAGTCTATAATTCTATAACCCCAAAGAGCCGTTATGCCTTGCCAATCTTGAGAAAAACTTCGGGAACGCCTCGAGAAAACTTCACAACACGGAGGCAATCCGGTCTGAATCTAGATATCAAAAAATTCTGTAGCTCATAATTTTTGTATATAGAGTATGTTTAAATGTTTATTGCACACCAGAAAATTAAATATGAGTACCTTCCAAAATTGTAGGAACACTGCTACAATAAGAAATATTGAATTACGTCTACAAATACGGTCTTATCTATCTAGTATGAATAGAACATCCTGTAAAAGGGAGAGTTTTTTTTTTACACCTGTAAGTAAAGAATCCGGTCATCGTGCAATCCTTGGGACAGACCCTTTGTCCAGCAGTGGACGTCTTTTTAACCGACTTCAAAAAAAGGAGGAGGTTCTCAATTCGACTGTATGTTGTTTTTTTTTATGTGATAGGTGGCAAACGAGCAGACGGATCACCTGATGGTAAGCGATTACCGCCACCCATAGACACCCGCAACACCAGAGGAGTCACAAGTGCGTTGCCGGCCTTTGAAATGGGATGGGCGAATGGTGGGAATTGGGGGGGGAGGAATTGGTTTTTTATGTAGGTATATTACGCGATTACTCCGGCAATTATGAATCGATTTTGACGATTTTTTAAATATAAATTTTGTTTAAATTGATTTTACGAATTTAATTTAAGATTCAGCGCTTTTTGAAAAAATCAACAAAAACAAAAAACAGCAAAATTGCAGCTGTTACGATTGAAGTCGGTTTTTAACGTGTTCATTGTTGTCGATTATGACAGGTGATGATATTATAAATAATCAATTTCGACTATGAATATTAACTTCGTGCAAAATCCTATAAACTTTTTAATCGCTTAAATTCTTGTGGCGTATCCCGATACGCCACACGAATTTAAGCGATTAATAAGTTTATAGGATTTTGCACGAAGTTAATATTCATAGGGAACGACCCGGCTCCCGAGCCGGGTCGTTCCCTTCCCTCAAATATGGTTGAGGGGAGCGATGGCTGACCGGGTGCTGTCCGTGTGACATGTCCTGCTCTTGTCATTGGTGTTTGGTCACAATAATTACCTGTTAGCACATTGTACCTGTATGTTTTTTTTTTTTATCCTTTCACATTCGTTTGTAATAGTATGCAACTAAACTAACTATAACTTTGTTGTTTACCCGAATTATGTAATAGCATGTAAGAACTTTATTTCAGAAAAATGTGTTGGAGGGAGTTTCTTTAGGGCCCGACGTTTCTTCTCACTCTGCAAACACTTCCCGAAACGTTGGGTATACGAGTTCCGAGTGGTAGGAACTTCGTATTAGGTAAAAAAAAATATGACGTTCGAAAAGTGTACAGAGATACCTACTTAATAGTTGAATGAATGAATGAAATAATATAATAAATATTATTTCATTCATTCATTCATTCAAAATGATTGCTAAGTATTTCAATTAACAGTCTTCAGTGTTTAAACATGTGTCACAAATTATACAATTACAGAGCTAACCGTTAAATCAATTAGTAACTAACAATGTACTTCACTAATTGTTACGATAATCGACTGACTCGGTGGCTCAGTTAGTGCTCCTGTCTACTGCTCCGAGAATCGTGGGTGCGATCCCCACCCAGGGCAAATATTTCTGTGATGAGCAGATCTGTTTGCTTCGTGTCTGGGTGTATTATTATATCTAATATGTATTTATTTAAATGTATATATGTATGTAGTGGGCGGGGCACATAGCTCGTAGAACAGATGGCCGATGGGGCAGTAAAATTCTCGAGTGGCGACCGCGCACCGGATAACGCAGTGTAGGCAAGCTCCCACTTGGTGGACCGACGCCCTGGTGAAGGTCGCGGGAAGCCGCTGGATGCGGGCAGCGCGGGACCGGTCGACGTGGAAATTCTTGGGAAAAGCCTTTGTACAGGAGTGGACGCCCAACTAGCACATTAGCGCTAAGATAAGCGTTATAAGGCCTGTACAGTGGTTCTTACTAACGTTTTAAGTGCAATATCAGTGTTAAGAAGTAGAGTTATAGCATGCTATACAGAGGATATATCCACGAAAGAGGCCCACGATCTTAGAGCTTAAAGTTCTTTAATGTTTGCATAACAGCGATATATCAGAGTTAAGTTGAGTTACAAGAGCGCTACAATTGGTTTACTTACTGCTTTAAACTTTATAACAGAGATACAATACCGCTCCTTACAGCTTGAAGCGCTACTACTGAGATTCAGCAGTGATATTTAGCGCTAAAAACATTATAACTGAGATACAATAGTAGCACTTATCACTCAAAGCGTTTTTGCTGAGGTACAACAGTGGTAATTACCTCTTAAAACGTTTTTGCTGAGATATATCAGTTGTAGTTGCCACATAAAGAATTATTACTGAGATAATTATAACTTAAATATTAAGAGTTTCTAATATATTATTATATTTTTTAGCTTTTTGACAATTACATCAAATGCATATCTTATGTCAGTGAAATTTGTAAATGTCTATTCGTGACGGGATAAACTTTTAAAAGTTAAACAATTGTTGTTCCGGCTATTTAGTCTGTGAGTACAATTTTATTGATTATTTGACTTTTTCAAAGTGAAATTTAACTGCGCTTATCAGTTTACTGTAAATTTTATGGTGTTTTACATTTCAAAATCAATGCGCCCTCAGAATATTAAAAATTTAACATAAAACCTACTGATTTGTAATAGGCAGCAGGCATTAAAATTACAAAATTTGTCCTTTTTTATGTAACCATAGCTTGATTTTAATCAGATTGTACTCAGTTTGATTTTTTTATACATATCATTTGTAAAATTAGTGGAATTATGAATTGCGATATTTATTGTAGACTATTTAATCGAAATAAAAATGGCGATTTGAGGTTAATGCTTTAGACTTTTATAAGCACTTTTATAGCACTTATTCCTGTACAGAAGCAGTAATAAGCCTTTTGGTGCAACTTTAATTGTTACAATAGAGTTAAAGCGTAGTTCTCTAATGGTTCAGGCTATAGTTATAAGCAAAATGCAACTTTATTCTTTATTTAAATACAAATTAGGGTTCTTCAAGAAATAAACAAAACCCTGTTCCCATAAATCTGCAAGACTAATTAATGCAAAACAATAGGGTATTTTACTGGATTCATAATAAATTATAAAATTAATTACAATAAATAAAAATTCTCCATAAAATGCAGGAAAACTGACTGTTATGGTTTTCAATTTTAAAACTAGGAAAATAGTAAAATAAGTACGTCAGTAACATCATTGAAATGTGACGTCACTACGTTAGTAATTCAAACATTTTTAGAACAAATTGGCGTTTTTGACATTTCATAAAAAGTACCTAACTAATTTGACTAATAGTAAAATACCCTATTGTACCTAAATCTTTTAAAGCTGTTTGAGTGATATTTTTTTCTATAGCCCATCTCCTTAACTTACTTTTGAAATCAATGTTTTTTGTATAATCATTACATTCCTCTTCATCTGAACTGCTTAGTATTAATCCTTCAACACTTTTCCGCAATTCCTCATGTATAAATATATTTTCTTGTACTGAACCCTCACCATCATGTATCGCTTGCGCTTGACCAATCCCATCCGTATTACCCTTGCTGTCTTCATTATTATTTTCACTATTATGGACTACATCATGATGTGTTCCATTTTTCTCAATATTTATTAAACCTTTTGCCACTAAACAATCTTGTTGCTCAATATTATTTGACTGTTTGGCATTAATTAGCTGGGATAGTTGATTTAAACAAGAGCGATACTCATTTTTCACTCTTTTCTTCACAGCACCTGTTCTTTTTTTAACACTTCACGGTTTTATTCGTTTCATATTTCAATTTTTCTTTATTTGGTATTTTATTTTTTGATATTTTTTTCTATAGACGCAATTCACAAAAACTGAAAATTTTAGGTTATGATTATGTCACTTTAAACTCTAAAATAGTGTTAATAACGAGTAATAGAAATAATCTGCGCTATAAATACTTTAACTAACACTCTAGACTGCATAAAAACTTTTATGGGATCCATTGTACAACTTTGAGTTGCATAACGATATTTCCCAACGCTAAAAGCATTTGGTTTTACTACTGTTTTAATTAACTATGATATAGAACTCACAGATCTCATTAGAACCATACAAGAACTTAAGTAGTTTATAAGAGTCAGGTCAGACTCCTTTTTACAGCTGTTACTGCTATGGGAAGCTTGTAGCTGTAAGAGAGACCTATATAGTGGGTATAGTTACCGCCAATATACAACAACAAGCTGTAGTAGTTGATAATTAGACTTGATATACATCTTAAAGCATTAAGTATCGCTTGTTAACTCTTCTAAACCTCTGTAAGCTGCTATTGAAACTATTGTAAACCTATAGTAGCATTTAAAGCTGTAAAATAAGCTGCAATAAGCACCAATGTGCTAGTTGGGCGATTATTGCTGATGATGAAAATGATGTCTTTAGCATTACCTGCGATGTATGTACGCAGTGTGTACGCTTTTATAACAAAATTCCGAGTGACGTGTATGAACTACCAGAAGGTAAATTTAAGAAACATGCTTATAAAACGCTGTATTTGTTCAAGAGGATACTACAGGGTGTAACAGAAAGGTGTGATAATACTTCAAGGTGGGCTTTTACCCATCAAACTGAACAACTTTTGTTTTACAACTTTGTTCAAATCGCAAATTTTTTTTTGGACTTTTCATACAAATCGATCAGCTGGCGAACCAAGTTTGTATGAAAAGTCCGAAAATTTCTTTGAGATTTCAACAAAGTTGTAGAACAAAAGTTGTTCAGTTTGATGGGTAAAAGCCCACCTTGAAGTATTATCACACCTTTCTGTTACACTCTGTATAAGACTGTAGATTATTTTAATATAATGACATCTGGAATATTCTTCCAGCAAAATGATATGACGTTTATAAGAGTGCTTAACTTACCTACGTAAAGAAATAATATAAATGATTTTGAATTTTGTAAACTTTCACTGATTAATTAATTAATTAAACGTACTCACCCTTAAAAATTTTAACATAACTCCTTTCCGTAGTCGGTTGTCTATGTCATCGGCTGTCACATAGGTAATGCTTAATAGCAAAAGTGCACATTTGATAAGTGCATCCATATTTTGAGTTAGGTACCTAGAGTAGAATTGTTTCTGAAAAACAAAATATAGTTATATTACAGTATATTAAATAGAGTATGGACATTTCGTGCCGCTCTTTGAAGGCGATCTAAGCACAAAATAGAAACAGAAGGTCCGCTCAATACAAACCACTAAATTCGTAAGCATATAAATGCTTATTTATTTATTTATTATTTCAATAATACACACAGCATTACAGCATAGCGAAGGCACTATGATTAAATACAGTAACGTATACAAAAAAAAACATAACATAGATTAAAATATAATAAACAGATAACAAAACAATTAACCTATACAACAAAAACAAAAACACATTGTACCTCCTTTTAGCCAACGTTCTCACAAAACTTCTTATAGAAATATACGGTCGTTCGAGGCAAGGTCACGCGGCAAAGTACCACAACAGTATCGTGAATTCGTGACCTTGCCTACAACGATATACGTCTATAAGCATGTATGTATATGCTTAGGATTTTAGTGAGCGTATTGAGCGGACCTTCTGTATCTGTGTATTTTGTGATCTAAGTCTAGTAAAGATATATGTGTTCGGAGTAAGATAATATGATTTTTAAATGGTAACTGTACTTGTTGATACAATTTGAACTAATATTTCTACTTATTAATCAGAAAAACTTTCCCCACATAACATAAATAACCTAACCATATAAAGAAACCGACTGCATTTTTATTTAAAATGTACCCTATGTCGCTCTCGGGATCAAGACGAATCTACAGCACCTCTCAAGCTAAAATCCATCAAGCTGCTTAGGCTACAGAGCGTACCAAAGACATAATTATACAGGATGTAAGGGACAGGTTTCCGAAAACTTTAAGCGCTTGCCCAGTAGACGAAACTGAACAACTTTCCACAAGAATTTTTTTAAGGAAACAAAAACAAAATCGGCTTCTCCATACAGACTGTCCAATCAAGTTTATAATTTTGTATGGAGAAGCCGATTTTTTCCTGAAAAAAATTCTTGTGGAAAGTTGTTCAGTTTCGTCTACTAAGCAAGCCCTTAAAGTTTTCAGAAACCTGTCCCTTACACCCTGTATATACATTAGACATGTACCGGGTACCCGGTTTGGATCCGGTACCCGGCGGATCCGGCACTTTTTTAAGGATCCGGCCGGGTACCGGGTAATAGCGCCGGGTACCCGGCTCCGCCTAGTTATTAAAAACACGTTATTTTGAAGTTAAAAGTATAGGTACATTTATGTAACTGTCGTTCATATTTCAATCTTATTTAGTATTGTAGGTTTATAGTTGGTAAGTTATGATGTAAAAATACGACGTTTAAAATTGAATCAGGATCTAGTCGGTTTTTTTTTCGTAGACGTTACCTGCTTTCGAAAAGACGCTCGCTGTATACTGAGCTACTTAGTGGGGAAAGGTAGCGGGCCGCCAAGTTACGCAGTATAGGATTGTGACCTCTATTTTCTGCCCACCAATGAAATATCTGAAAAATTTTTGACCACAGTTCTACTCATGAAACTGAACAACTTACCCCAAGGAACCTATACTAAATTGGAAAACAAATTTTGGAGTCCTAACACTAATTAATCAACTGAACCGACAATTTTGTATGAGAAGTCCAAAAATCTTTTTATGTTAAAATTTTTTCAGGTATTTCAGAAAGACATATCTTCATCCCTTGGGGTCCGGAAGAATAATGCTGCAGGAATGGGCTAAGGAACAGAGTAGAACACTCTGGGCTAGTGCACCAGGCCAAAAGCATTCGAAAGCGCTCATATCTGGTTTTTCGCGGGAATACATGTCTAGAGCACTACGACTTCATAAGCCTGGACTTAGGATTCTAGTCAGAACTCTTACTGGCCACTGCAAGCTTAATAACTACGTTAATAAAATGAAGCTTGCAGATACAAGTGCCGATTCTGCCCCGAGGAAGAGGAAACTCCTCTTCATATATTCTGCAAGTGCGAGGCACTCGTCCAAGCCAGAAGCCGATCTCTAGGTGGACCGATGATAACTCCAGAGGTCATTTGGGAAGTCGATTCTAAGTGCATCCTACAGTTCATTAGAACTATTGGCCTTAAGGATATAATATAACAGGGGCAGTGATCACAATAGATCTACGCAGGTCACAGTGATCCAATAGGGCCCTCCAGTAAATAATCAAATGGGCCCTCTTTTGGTCCTATACACCTTTACCTCCAAATTGGCAAAGTCTAAGTAATAATCTAAAACATGATCGTGACGTGTTTCATTGCCGGGTACCCGGCTACCCGGCCGATTGGACCACCGGGTACCCGGCAAATCCATTACCCGGTACATGTCTAATATACATACAGATGGTAGTGACGTTTTTTTTTTATAAATAATCTAGATGTGTTTCTTGGAGCACCTATGGTTTCAGTTTCAAAAATAGAAGCCGTAATTTAGTGTCAATAGCTTTATAAACATCCTATATAATATACAGCTAACCCAACTAGCAAAGTGCGGTGATATATCAGTGATAGAAACGTTTCTATCACCGCGAAATGGCCCCAGATTTAACATTTGGTGATATAAGGGTTGTGTTTTAGCAACGCTTATCACTATTTGGTGATATATCGGTGATATTTCAGAGTTAGTGGCGCCAGCCACCGCGTTGCTTTTATATCACTTATAACAACACTATTTGATGTTAATTGGCCCGCTTTTATCACTACTTTGCTACTTGGGAAGTAAATTTAGTAGCTCTTAAGCCTTCTATGGCCACAATTGGTAAGCTCTTGGCATCATCTCACCTGGTGGTAAGTGATGATGATGCCGAAGATGGAAACGGGCTTACCAAGATTCCCCAACGCAATGGGGAACTATCTAACCATACAGGGTGTAACTAAAAAGTGTGGTGATAATTCAAGGTGGGCTTCTACTCACCAAACTGAACAACTTTTGTTCTACGTCTTTGTTGAAATCATTAAAAAAAATGTTGGATTTTTCGTACAAATCGATCAGCTGGCGAGCCAAGTTTGTATGAAAATTCCAAATGTTCTTTGCGATTTCAACAAAGTTGTAGAAGAAAAGTTGTTCAGTTTGATTAGTAGAAGCCCACCTTGAAGTATCACCACACTTTTTTATTACACCCTGTTATACTATCTTATCTCTACGCTGGAACCATGAATGCGATGGTAATTGCTTGGAACATCAGTAAAATCGAACATAAAAAATTGAAGCGAATCGGGAATCGAACCCGTGAACTGCTGAGCGAGTAGATTAACCACTATCCCGTGGAAGTGCAAAACCTAACTTTATGATAAATTAATCGTTATCATAACATATAAAATCCGTTTAGAAAACACTCACCGTATTTTTTTTTATTATAACAAGTTTTTTTTTAAACTTCTCCACTAAAAGAAAGCCATAACTTTTGCTTTAAAAAAGTCCTTTAAAATCACTGGTCACAATTCACATAAAAACTTTTTTGTTATTTCAATATTTAAGAAAGTACAGTCGACACAACTTTTTGGTGTTGCAAAATAGTAGGGAATGCGAAATATTTCGCTCAAATTCGCGCTTTTATAAACGCGATGCCGATTCAGCGTGGTCACCGGAATTCGCAATGAAGGATTAGGGTAGGGTCAGAAGAAACAATTTAAAAAAATCATCACGTATAGATACTAAAATTGATAGTTTTAGCTGATTGTATGATAATCAGCGATTTTTCGCAGTGATACAACAAAATATAACTACATAGATGGCGCGTAACAATTTAGGCTTATCGCTTACCATCGGGTGATCCGTCGGCTCGTTTGCCACCTCTTCCATAAAAAAAACAAAGGTTGTAAGCAAAATTATTGTTACCTCCGCGTCGTACATACTATAGATATAAAATCTTTTCCTTTGCGCGGTAATGTAACGTATTTTTTATTTTCTTTACGCTTATACATAAGTCTACTCTATAGAAGCTATCTGTTATGTCTAAAACAAATATATTTTTTTTAAACGGCAAATACGTAATGTTTTGCATTATATTGTAACATAACTTGCTTTCTGTCCGCAGCTTCGTTCGCAAATATTGTTTTTGTTATTCTACACTACAGGAACCACTTGACGAATCGAGATAAAGAAAGCCTATGTTCTCCTCCATGACAAATTTCGTCAACACTGGTTGAGGTGGTGATGCGTCGAGAGAGAGCAAACAAACACGTTTTCAAAATAATATTAGTTAATACTTATGATTGTAGGTTCTTGGTGGAACCTGTTGCCGAATTTATGTGGCTTTAGTGGAAAATCCCTGCCAAAATGAGTTTATAATATTAGTTAGGATTAAGATAAGGTATACAGTATATAAAAATGGAATCCATATACATATTATGGTAAATAAATAAATAAATACACCGGAAAACATCATCCGTCACTTGGACAATTGAGTAAAAAGAAACTTAAAACAATTTCTTTTGCTGACGGTACCTAACAACGCTTTGGCAGTGCCGCGCGGATATATGTGACGCGAAATTAAATAGTTCATTAGACGTGTATCTATTTTATGTAATAACAACCTTGATAAACCTTGACTTTGGAAACATTGGCATCTGGGAAAATTATTATTGTCATTTAAACCAACCGTCCATAAGCACCACTAGAACGAAATTGCATAAAACAACAACAGAACAAACAAAAAAAATTGAACTTTTCATACAAAGCGATCAGCCAGCCAAGATTTTATGAAAGGTCCAATTTTTTTTTGCGATTTCAACAAAGTTGTACTTAGAACAAAAGTTGCTCCGTTTGATGAGTGGCAGCCCACCTTGAAGTATTACCACACCCTTTTGTTACATCCTGTACTTATAACATATTTTTTTTTTATTTAAGTAACTTATTATTTTAGTAGTACACGTTCCTTTAAATTGACATTTTTTTCTACTTGGTACAAAGTTCCTACCGCTCTCGTAACTTGTACAATCAACGTTCGGGAAGTGTTAGCGAAGCGAGAAGAAACGTCGAGTCCAAAAGAAACTCGCCCAATACTGGTATATCTAAAAAACTCCAAGAACTGATTGAGCTTGAGATAAATTGAGCTTTCAGTTTTTTTCAGTCTTCTTCTCGTGTGGCATAATTAACCTTATAAAAGTATCCTAAGTATGTCGGCGGTTGCCTGGTATTGCACTTAGCATCACCTGCGGTCAAGTGATAGGCAATAAGGTTTTCACAATTATTTACTAAATCCTTCTAAATAGGAAGGGTTGTATATGGATTTTGAAAAGGTCACACACACACAAGATTGTACCCACAGGGGGTGATATTATCTAATCTGTGGTGAGATCGCCTTAGAGCAGCGGTTCCCAAATGGTGGTCCGTGGAACCCTTGGGTTCCGTGTGAGGGTCGCAGGGGTTCCAAGAGTTAGGCCTTATTGTCAGTTCAGTATAATTCGGTACCGATCTGTGCAACACATAGTGCATTCCTCCTCTTTCGCGCATACGGTACAAACATAGCGCGCACAATAATTTCAATCATTGAATAAGTTTTGGATGGGACTTAAAGATGAATATTCCCTTTGGCGAGGAAGGGTTCCGCCGAAAATTTGTAGGTCAGTTAGGGTTCCACAGCAAAAAAAAGGAAACTGCTGCGTTAGAGAGCCGCAGAAAGTGCCCATAATGTGTTTATTTATTTATTTATAAACATACTGCGATAATGACAACTCTCTGTGTAAGTGAAGTACGGAAATACGTTTGTTTCGTCTCTTAATTTCTACGTGTTTCTTTATGATTGTTTTAAATTCATCATCACCAGCCAAAAGACGTCCACTGCTGGACAAAGGCCTCCCCCAAGGATTTCCACGCCGACCGGTCCTGCGCTGCCCGCATCCAGCCTTCACCAGGTCATGATTTCTTAGCGCAAACCACGCAACACAAAAATTTACGCGTGTATAAAACTCTTGTCTCTGATAAAATTCATATTTTTATGTAGTAGTCATAGGTAGGAAGAGACCCGTGCCCCTGGCCGTGCCCGTGGCGTCGGCGGTTCTGCGGTTAGTGACTCCGTCCTTCTAGCCAGAGCTCTCGGGTTTAAATCCTGGCCAGTGCACCAAGAGTTTTTCGAAACGTGCATTTTCATACCGACTGCTTTAACGGTGAAAGAAAACATCGTGAGGAAACCTGCACATCTGATTTCTAGATGTGTATGATGGTCGCGTTGCACACGTCCGTAGGTGTAAATCTAAAATGTCCGCGGTGATGCTAAGTGCAACACCAGGCAACCGCCGCCTATACGTAGTGAGATAGGACGGTTAAATTGTGCCACACGATAAGAAGAAGAAGACCTGTGCCCCTGCAGTGGGGACGTAATGGATTGTTAACACAGTCGTAGGTAAAAAATTGAACTAGAACGCGTCAGTCTGTTGGAGGGTCTTGTCTGGGCTATAGCCATAGCGCTACGGAACAATACGCTCCAAAAACAAAAAAAAACTATTTTTAAAATCTGACCTTATCTTAAAAAAATGTGTGCCATCGCTCAAAATTCCATGTGTGATGTTAATCAGTTTAACTGTACAAAGGACGCTAACTGTACGAGTATCGGTGTGACCCGAAAATATTTCGTTGATTGTACCTGACGAGAATCGCTAAATATGGAGATTTCAATGGTGGTAAGTGACGATGACGCCGAAAATGGAATCGGGCTTACTAAGATTTAAGCCAACACAATAGAGAACTGGGTGTCTTACATGCATGCCGTAACACATCAATGCTACTCGTACGAACATTGATGTTTGGCGGCAAGACTTAGATAATATGATAAAACTAGCCGGGAGGGCTCAGAAAATGACCTATTACCAATCAAACCCAGTCCTACAAAGTTGGAGTAGGCCGAGAATCGAACTCACGACATCCTGATGTGAAGCAAGCAGACTTAGCTTCTAGACCACAGAGGCAACGTGTGCGTTGCATCCCTCGTCTTATCGATCACCCTGTATAAAAACTCTCTTGAGCAGTGGTTCGATTCTTACCCAGGGCAAACATTAATGTGACGAACAGGGTTTTCACTCTGAATATAATTTCATGTTTATATTTTATTAACATCAGCCGAAAGACGTCCACTGCTGGACAAAGGCCTCCCCCAAGGATTTCCACACCGACCGGTTCTGTGCTGCCCGCATCCAGCGACTTCCCGCAACCTTCACCAGCTCGTCGGTCCACCGAGTCGGAGGCCCGCCCACACTGCGTCTTCCGTCTTATATTTTATTATCATTATTATCATCAGCCTGCATTAGTCCACTGTTGGACATAGGCCTCCCCAAGGCACGCCACTTATACCTATCTTCGGCCACGCGCATCCAACTGTTACCAGCAACATTGCGCAGATCATCGCTCCACCTAGCCGGGGGGCATTCCACGCTACGTTTTCCCAAACGCGGTCTCCATTGTATATTATTTTATATTTGAATGTAAATAATAACACTCCAGCTCCATTAGCATAGAAAATCCAAGTTTATGACCACGCTGAATACGTTAAAAACAACCGACTTCAATCGCAACAACTCCAATTTTGATAAGTTTTTGTTGATTTTCTCAAAAACCGCTGAATCGATTTCGATAAAATTTATATGGGACCACCTGTGAAGTATGCCCTTTTAAACAAAAAAAGAATTTTCCAAATCAGTTCAGGCGTCTTCGAGTATAATTGATGAACATACATAAAAAAAAAGATTCCGACGAATTGAGATCCTCCTCCTGTTTTTGAAGTCGGTTAAAAATGGGATGTCTTTCAACCATTTAATTTTACAGCCAGAACCAAAGTAACAGACATACATGTATAATGTACATACGTTCATCACATGCCCGAAACCATTACCTTTTTAACTGATTTCAAAAAAAGGAGGATGTTCTCAATTAGTCGGAATCTTTTTTTTATGTATGTTCACCGATTACTCGAAGACGCCTGACCGATTTCGAAAATTCTTTTTTTGTTTACAAGGGTATACTTCACAGGTGGTCCCATATAAATTTTATCGAAATCGATTCAGCTGTTTTTGAGAAAATCAACAAAAACATAGCAAAATTGGAGTTGTTGCGATTGAAGTCGGTTGTTTTTAACGTATTCAGCGTGGTCAATTATTTCTGGGACAATCGGGTAGAGAATCTACTATATTTCGCTAGGTCGTTGACACAACAAGTGGTTTTATTTTTAATTATTCTTATCACGTCGTAACGTTATGCACCTAAAACTAAGCACAAACATAGCACCACAGTCTAGAGAACACCAGTGTATAACAACCAGTATTTTAGGAACTATGCTATGAATTGACTGACTCGGTGGCTAAGTGGTTAGCGATCCTGACCTCTGATCAGAGAGTCGTGGGTTCGATCCCCACACAGGGCAAACTTTTCTGTGATGAGCAGAATTGTTTGCTCTGAGTCTGGGTGTATTATATCTATATGTGTATGTATTTAAAAGTATATGTGTATGTATATCAGTCTCTGGTTCCCAAGATACAGGGAATCCTAGTTTGGGGCCAGATGACCGCGTGCGATTTGGCCCAGATATTATTATTATTATTAAATAAACCTTAAAAAACATTATTTCGGGTTTATGTTTTAAGGTACTCTTTGGTTGAGGAATAAAATTCGGTAACTACTAGCCATATGAGTGACTTTTTTTTATGTGATAGGTGGCAAACGAGCAGACGGATCACCTGATGGTAAGCGATTACCGCCGCCCATAGACACCCGTAACACCAGAGGAGTCACAAGTGCGTTGCCGACCTTTGAAATGGGATGGGGGATGGAGGGAATTGGGAAGGGGGGGAGGTTGGGCCTCCGGTGCCCTCACTTACTCGGCGAAACACGACGCAAGCGTTGCTTCACGCCGGTTTTCTGTGAGGCCGTGGTATCACTCCGGTCGATTCGTGCCAAAGCATGGCTCTCCCACGGATAAAAATTGACTTGTTATCAACTGCCAAAAACGACATTTTGTTTTGAAAGTGTTTGCGTTACCGGCGTGTGACGTCACAGTCTATGACGAACTTATTTTCTGGTTGTAATTAGAGATGGGCCGAGTACTCGTTTACTACTCGGTACTCGGCGTATTCGGCACTTTTGAAAATGAAAATTAAAATATTTAATTCGAAGTAGGTACCAGTGTACACTTTTCGAACGTCATTCTTTTATCTACCTAAGACGAGGTTCCTACCACTCGGAACTCGTATACCCACCGTTTCGGGAAGTGTTTGCGGAGTGAAAAGAAACGGCGGGCCCTAAAGAAACTCCCTCCAACACATTTTTTTTAAAAGTCTTATATTCTATTACATCTTAATGCTAGATCAATAAATGAATTATACAATGTCATGTCTGTAAATAAAATATACAAAAATAAGAATAAAGTAAGAAGAACAAAGAAAGAAAGAATTAAAAAGAGATAAAAGTAAAAATTATTTGTAGCTAATGACTAACAATTCCAAAAACCAATGACAAGAGCAGGCCAGTTCACACGGACAGCACCTGATCACGAGTATAACGCGAGAGTCAGCCATCGCTCCCCTCAATCATATTTGAGGGAAGGGAACGACCTGGCTCCCGATACGCCACTATCCGCACTTTATTAATAAGTACTCGTACTCGGCCGAATAACTCGGTTCAAGTGACGAGTACTCGGTTGAAATAAAGTTATATAGTTTGAGAGATAATATAATGAAAACAAGTCTGTTTTTAAATAAAGTAATGAGCATTTATTAAAGAAAACAAAGGTAACTATGATTTATGTAGAGACCAGTATTTTTAAAGTATATGTGTAGTTTTTTTAAAAGTATATGTGTATGTATATCAGTCTCTGGTTCCCAAGATACAGGTAATCCTAGTTTGGGGCCAGATGACCGTGTGTGATTTGTCCCAGATATTAAAATTATTATTATTATTATTTTTACTTTCGAGCCACGAAGGGGTTAGTATTGTCATAGCAAAAAAAATGAACTTGAGATTTTGATGGGGATCGATTGTTTTGCACTAATAGAGCCAAAAAATCTAGAAAATAAAAATGTATGCGTGTGTGTCCGTCCGATACCACTGGATATATTTTGTTTATATCTCCAGCTGTTTTTTATTTCTTCATAGACATTACCGGCTTCAGAAAACAATCGCTCGCATTTACCAAAAAAATATTATATATTGTGTGTCACACGTTGAAGTCTTGTGTATGAGCAGCGGCAAAAACGAAACGGTCACTAGAGAAAGACATGAACGAGACCGACTTAATTTTTTTACTGTTTAATAAATTAATAATATTGGGATAGGCCACCAAACTACGGTAGTAGCTACTCTGAACGAGAAAACTTCGTTCGAAAGTACTTACTGCTATAGGCGAAAAACCTTACAACAAAGTACTCACTGCTATAGGAGAAAACTTCGTTCGAAAGTACTCACTGCTATAGGCGAAAAACCTTATAGACTAACATTTTATCTCTGATATTGTGAGTCACTTATGTTAATCGTTTTATCAGAAACATAAACAGATTATCAAAGAGGATATTGAACCGAGTAATTCGGCCGAGTACTCGGTTTGGCAAACTTTAAACCGAGTAATACTCGGTACTCGGTTACTCGGTAAAACTTTTACTCGACGCATCTCTAGTTGTAATGAATATAAAATTTAAAATTAAAAAAAAACATCAGTCGAATAATATTTAACGGTATTCTAGGACAAATGCTATTTAGTGAATAAGATTTTTCAATTTAATTTTGATAGTGTCAAATACCCTATTGTGTTTCCTTCGAAAAGCTTATTTATAACGCTCCCCTTGCTACACAAAGAGGATATAATACACTATTGGTCTAAGAGCTAGCCACGGAAATAGGTATGCCATTTATAGAGCCACAAAATCCCCCTGGTTAGTGAGTCATACTATCATTATTATTTAATCCGGGCGCCTGGCAGCTGTTCAGCGGTGGGGTGAGAGTGGTTGAGCAACAAAGATGATGTGATGGTGATTGAAGGTGTGCAGTTTATAGAGCTCTGGATTTGGTGTGGTATTATAGCTCATTGTGTATTTAATTCGAATATAGCATCGCTAGGCGTTTTGATTTGGGGAAAAGTAGTGCCAGGTGACGTCCAAGCTGCGTGAAAAAGGCCAAAGTCGTATGTAGTCTGATTTACTGGGTCAAATTTTATCGTGTTTCGTTACCCAAAGGGTGGAACTGCCCCCGTAGCTTAGTGGCTTATCCACTAGCTTCACATCAGCAAGTCGCGCGTTCGATTCCCGTCGGGGTCCAACTTTGAAGACTTGGTGTAGTTAGTGGTAGGGCATTTCTGAGCCCTCCTGGCTAGTTATCACCGTCTTATCTTAGTCTTGCCGCCAAACATCAATGTTAACAGCATTGAAGGTCCACTCCAATTAAAAAGTGTAGGCCCAGACCTCTATAAATGAGACCACTTTGCCACTTTTTGACGCACCTTGGACGTCACCTGGTACTACTTTTCCCCAACCAAAACGCCTAGCGATGCTATATTCGAATTAAATACACAATGAGCTATAATACCACACCAAATCCAGAGCTCTATAAACTGCACACCTTCAATCACCATCACATCATCTTTGTTGCTCAACCACTCTCACCCCCACCGCTGAACAGCTGCCAGGTGTCCGGATTAAATAATAATGATAGTATGACTCACTAATCAGGGGGATTTGGTGGCTCTATAAATTGTATACCTATTCCGTGGCTAGCTCTCCGGCAAAGAAGTTTTATATCGTCGCTCCGGAGGGGGGGGGGGGGGGGTGCATATCTGTGCTCTCCGGCTACATGTTGCTACCTACTTTCTCAGCCTATTATTGACCACGCTGAATACGTTAAAAACTACTACTAACGACTTCAATCGCAACAACTCCAATTTTGCTATGTTTTTGTTGATTTTCTCAAAAACCGCTGAATCGATTTCGATAAAATTTATATGGGACCACATGTAAAGTATACCCTTTGAAACAAAAAAATAATTTTCCAAATCGGTTCAGGCGTCTTCGAGTAATCGGTGAACATATATTAAAAAAAAGATTCCGACGAATTGAGAACCTCCTCCTTTTTTTGAAGTCGATTAAAAAATGTCATGCTTGATATCTTGATTATCTTCTAAATTCGAATATATATTTTTTCTTTTTATCAGTCAAAAAAGTATCTTAAAAAGAGATCTTACAAGAGACCCAAAGAATACCAAATTATATTGATATTGTTACGTTCAAGATGCGCGCATATGCGGTTGAAATATCTAGCGACCTTCTGATTATATATATTCTAGATTGGATCACTTGAATGATGTTTTGGCTAGTCTTCGTGACTTCCAGATGTCTTGATGTAGATCTGATAGCAGTTTACATTAATTTTATTTTGCCTATCTAGGCAGGTATAGCTACGAAAGTTCAAAATCACAGCTGCATGCCAATGAGAAAGGTGTGTTAGGAATTTATTTTTGTGGTAACAAAATAGAGTTGGCTGGTGTATTTATTTTCCGATAAGCAAAGATTAGGTGTGGTTAAATAAATAATGGACATAACAGTACACATATTAACGAGTAATAGTTAGATATTCTATTCACGTATCTAATGAACTGTTCGAGTACCCAAAGTGTACCCACTGCTGGCCACGACTCTCAAAATTAAGATTCCAGAAGTTTAGAAAAAAGTTTAATGAAAATTCTAATGAATAATTTCGTATTTAGGGCCTTTCTAATAAAATCAAATACAGCTATTCTAGCTAGCATTTTCTAGCACACTTTTATTTTATAGTTTACACAAATAACATAAATAGGATTGTGTTATTATTTGTGAATAAGATAAAAGTGTGTTAGCTGTATCTCTTCATCAAAAGCAAAAGTTCTCTTTTTGCTGGCCAAAATGAAAAAATATTACGCAGAATGTAGCTTGTAACTTGTATTGTATCCAGGACGAAAAACTAAAAAAAAAATAAAAAAATGTGTTGCCATGTTAATTCTGATTTGCACTAAGTTTATGTTTTTATCGGAGTACAGCGTGCCTGCTTGGCCATAGATTTCCCCACCACCGCCCGAGATTTTTTAAATACAAGAAAATTATCTGCTCACGTCTTAATCTATGAACTAGATACTATTAATAAAGTGAATAATAATAGTAATAATACTTGTACTTGCTTAAATTGCCTTGTAATTTTAATAAAAAATATTCTACCTCCTCTTAGCTCCTCTTGAACTGCAGATTCCACTCTTGAAAGTGAACAATTTTTGTTTTACAACTTTGTTGAAATAGCATAGACATTTTTGGATTTATCATACAATACTTGACTGACTCGGTGGCTAAGTGGTTAGCGATCCTGACCTCTGATCCGAGAGTCGTGGGTTCGATCCCCACACAGGGCAAACTTTTCTGTGATGAGCAGAATTGTTTGCTCTGAGTCTGGGTGTATAATATCTATATATGTATGTATTTAAATGTATTTATGTAAGTATATCAGTCTCTGGTTCCCAAGATACAGGGAATCCTAGTTTGGGGCCAGATGACCGTGTGTGATTTGTCCCGGATATTATTAAATTAAAAAATAAATACCTTTTTTGGATTCACAATACAATAAATAATAATAATAATAATTTATTCATTTGTAATAGGATTCAATAAGTACAAAGGCTTCTAAAAATAACCAAGTACATATAATACAACACAGGTACATAAATCTATTTATACGAAAAAAATGCATTACCTTATTGGAATTCGTAAAATCTTAGTATGGCAACACCATAGCTGTCAAAGTGACAATACAAAAAAGATTGTTGTTTATCATCCGATTGCATTTTACTCATTTTTTCCACTATTTCCATATCTAATGTGGTTAAAAGCATATTTTTGACGCTATGTCGGACTCTATAGACCTGTACTGCCGTCTTTGTGCCGAGTTAACACCAAAATCCGGCCTAATATCGGCAGAAGAAGATGTAGCAATCTCCTCAAAGATCGCAACCAAAATGCTGTGGATCAACGTTGATATTTCTCCGTCTAGTATACTTCCGAACACCATATGTTTCTCTTGCTTCGATCTGTTGGAGCGTACGTGGAGTTTTCTTCACAACGTGAGGACAGCGCAAGAAAAACTGAACGGACTGTTTACGAAAGGGGACGGAAATGTTTCGAAGGGATCTGAGGCTGGGAAACCCGTCGACAAGGACTGGGAACAGTTTCAAAACCCAAAGAAGGAGGTCAAAGTTGATCCCGAAGATGATATACAGGTATTTATTTAATGCATATATTTCTTTTATGCCAGGCATGGTCCTTAAATACCCCTGTGGGGACACAGGACTTGTTGTATAACAGTTAGCGAAGGCGCATAAGACAGCGGCCTCTGGACTTGAGAAAGTAATGAAAGTCTTGAATTTATCTTCTTCTTCTACTTAGCGTTATCCCGGCTGGAGCCAGGGTCTGCTTTCTGACTCAATCTCTTCCGACTCCACTTTACCCGATCTTCAACATCCTCCTCATTGAGATCATATGCTCTCATGTCGAATTAATAATAATAAATATCCGGGGCAAATCATACACGGTCATCTGGCCCCAAACTAGTATTCCCTGTATTATGGGAACCAGAGATTGATATACATACACAAATATGTTTCAATATATACATACATAGATATAATACACCCAGACACAGAGCAAACAAACAAACAAACAAACAAATCAAACAAATCTGCTCATCTCAGAAATGTTTGCCCTGTGTGGAGATTGAAGCCACGACTCAGATCAGTATTCAGGATCACTAACCACTGAACTGAGTCAGTCAATAATTCCAGAGTTTTTGAAATGGACCGACAATAGAACATTAGAAATGGTTTACCTATGTCTCATCATTAGCCGTCGGAAATTTGGGGGCAATTATTCCTAAAATTGGGGAGCTAGCATATAATAATAATAATAATATTTGGGACAAATGACACACGGTCATCTGGCCCCAAACTAGGATTCCCTGTATCTTGGGAACCAGAGACTGATATACATACACATATACTTTTAAATACATACATATATAAGGTGCTACTTTATTAGTGCCCGATATTTTAGTCAGTGCTTCTACTCCTGATTCTGATCAACTTTCCCCAAGAAACCCATAGTCAAATCGAAAAAAAATTTTTGGACTCTTCATACAAATCGATCAGCCGAGCGGCCAAATTAGTATGAAGAGCCCAAAAATTTTTTTTCGATTTGACTATGGGTTTCTTGGGGAAAGTTGATCAGAATCAGGAGTAGAAGCACTGACTAAAATATCGGGCACTAATAAAGTAGCACCTTATATAGATATAATACACCCAGACTCAGAGCAAACAAATCTGCTCATCACAGAAAAGTTTGCCCTGTGTGGGGATCGAACCCACGACTCTCGGATAAGAGGTCAGGATCGCTAACCACTTAGCCACCGAGTCAGCATAATATAGAGATGTCGTTTTAAATTAACAGAACGTTGAATTAACGTTTTTTAATAGCATACATAAAATTTTCAATAAGATCAACATACACTACAATCAGATCATTACAATTAAGAATCCCAACGCTTTTTACAATCCCGGTGTCCCAGGAATTTTTGTATGAAAATTTATAAATTTATTCAGAAAGGCATATCCATACTATTCTTTCTTGGGAAAAATTTCCGATCACTACTCATTATCATTACAGTAATACACATTTAATAAGGCTTGCCGATGTACCTGCGCAGTAGACAATATTTTAATTACGCGGGAAACTGATGGACCAATCAAGTAGCTTCATTGTCACCCGCTCTTACTCGTTCCGAAAATCTCTGCCGCTATTGTTTGATGGATTTCGCGCCTGATTCAATGAAATTGACAGCTGTCAGAGAGCTGTCACCGTGCGTTGATTGTTTCGGGTGTTTCCGTCGATAGTTTGTTCTTGTCTGCGCGAACGAAGATAACCGACGCGCCTTATTTTTTGTGTACTACTGTACATAGGTACTTAATTAACAAAATTAATTTACCTTTACAGGAAATTGCTACTATCGACCCTAACACACTACTCGACATGGATCTGCCTTTAATAAAGACTGAAAATGATAGCGACAATGTTCACTACAGCGACATTAACTCCTCGGACAGCGACGTACCCTTAAAACAAACTAAGAAGAAAAAGAAACTAAAAAAGAAGAAAAAAATCAAATACGACACGGAAATAAATGAAGAAGACTTGAAAACGGAACCCGATAGCGTTCCTATTGATATAACAGCACTGAATGTGAGTTGGGAGGATTATCTGTGCCGATGTGCAAACTGCGATGCTCTGTGTAAAAATGTTGCTTCGTTAAGACTACATTCGCTTCAAATCCATTCGTCTTGCTGTACTTTTAAATGTTTGGACTGCGGTAAAGTTATAGCTAATTTCAAAACGTTCGTCAATCACGTACGGAATCATAAGAAAATACTCAGATACTGCTGTGAATTATGCAACAAACATTTTGCGTTGACTGCGTACGTTAAGAAACATTATTTGAACGATCACGCCGAAGAAATATTGAATTCGTGTCAGAGTTGTGGGGCTATATTCGAGACTGAAGAACTATTACAGGATCATATGCATATTTATAGTAAAGGTTACAAGCGTAATCGTAGAAGAGAAAAAAATGAATTCGACTTGAAATGTGAGCATTGTTTTAAAGAATTCAAATCGAAGAGCAATCTTCAACAGCATAAATTAGTTCATTCAGAGCGTAGTCGAGACTACTCGTGTCACGTCTGCGGTAAAATGTTCTTCACAAAAGGTACACTAAGCACTCATATGGGTACCCATGAGGATACAAAACCGTTTAAATGTGAATTTTGTCCGATGGCATTTCGCGCTAGAGGTAACTTACAGTCTCACATTAGCTTACATTCTGGAGCAAAACCATTCGTTTGCGAACAATGTGGCAAATCTTTTAGAGTGAAGCGGCATTTAAAATCTCATTCCATAGTTCATACTGATCTTATGCCGTACACCTGTGAATTCTGTAACAAACCGTTCCGTTTCAAAACGAGATTGAATCTACATTTGAGGCAGCATACGGGAGCTAAACCGTACCATTGTGTGTATTGTCAAAGAGATTTTACTAACGGTTCCAATTATAAAAAGCATATGAAAAGACGACATAACATAGATACGTCTAAGAAGAAATATAATAATGTTGTGACGGATTCAATGGAGATTGATGGTAGCGAAATCAATAATGATAGTCAGTCGTAATGGTAGTTATATATCACATAATAAATGAAATTAAATGAAAATATTTTATTCGAAGTAGGTAGCACTTTTCGAACGTCATTCTTTTATCTACCTAATACGAGGTTCCTACCACTCGGAACTCGTATACCCGCCGTTTCGGGAAGTGTTTGCGGAGTGAGAAGAAACGGCGGGCCCTAAAGAAACTCCCTCCAACACATTTTTTAAAAAAAGTCTTATATTCTATAACATCTTAATGCTAGATCAATAAATGAATTATACAATGTCATGTCTGTAAATAAAATATAAAAAAATAAGAATAAAGAAAGAAAGGATTCAAAAGAGATAAAAGTAAAAATTATTTGTAGCTAATGACTAACAATTCCATAAACCAATGACAAGAGCAGGCCAGTTCACACGGACAGCACCCGATCACGAGTATAACGCGGGAGTCAGAATTTGAAGGAAGGAAACGTTTTATATAATATATATCATCAGCCCTTGTTAGGGAATGTCAGCGAAGCTCACAGTGGTCAACATTAAAAAGTCAGGAAGAATTTGATTTTCTTAGCCTCTTATCTTAGGGGTCGTCCATTAATCACGTGAGGCACAAAAGGGGGAGAGGGTTCGGAAAAAATCACGAAATATCACAAAGGGGGAGGGGGGTGTAGTGAGATATCACGTGTATTAATCTTTTCGTCGAACGCGCGGTTTCTAAAAGTTCCAAGTATGGTTGTTAATTAGATTATAGTTGTGATAATTAGATTATACCTGTATTTAAAAATAATATTCTGAAAAATTTTAAGATACTTTGTACCAAAAGAAATACACGTGATTTGGGTAGGGGGGGGGGTAGTCTAAAACCTCACCAAGTATCACCAGGGGGGAGGGGGGGTTGAAAATGGCTAAAAAAACATCACGTGATTAATGGACGATCCCTATACTAATATTATAAATGCGAAAGTATGGATATTTGTTTGTTTGTTTCTTCCACTTTCACGCCGTTACTACTGAACGGATTTTGATGGAATTTCGTAGATAGATAAAGCACTCAGCTAAAACATAGGATTTTATACACTTTTCATCGCGGAAAACTTTGAGTTCCCAGAGGAATGCTTAAAAATCAAAACCACTTCGTCACTAGCTGGCGCCACCTTAACATTTTCTTTCTGGACCCAATTCTGAAGTCCACGCATACGCAGTCGCGGGCGAAAGCTAGTCCGTTCTATATTATGTACCATTATTTATCTCATTGCAAAAATTTACAAAGTAATAGGATGATAGATGTAAAATAATTTATTAGTTACATTATATTTGAAATAAAAGCTTAGCGAAATAATAAAAATGGTCAGAAAATCTATTTATTAACATATTTATTCAAATTAATATCATTATTTTTAATAAATGTAGAACTGGCACAATTTTGCTTAATTTGTTTTAGGTTTTTTTAAACTAAACTGTCTTGATCTTTTACGAAATTACTCGATTCTGATCATACGTAACGCGCAACACACACAGAGGCGGCCGCGGGGCGGTAGCGTTCCGAAGGCGGACCTGCGGGAAGCGAACTTAGAGCGCCCGCCCGGTTTTGGTGTGAAGGGTTTCATAGTAATCCGAACATTACAAAAAATACCGCTCCCGGAACGCTTTCGCACCGCCTGTGTTTGTGTTGCGCGTAAATCGATTGGGGGTGAACTCTTAAGAGGGCTGCCTTATCTCCAGGGATCGGAGTAGGTAGATTGAATTAGGGTCAATGACCGCAAACGTATATGTTAATATGGACATGCCGCGCGGATTCCGAGAGTTAATCTTTTTTTTTAAACAAAAACGAATATTTATTCTGTTATTGTACGTTAAAATATATTGCTTCATTCAAATTAATTGATTGAACCAGATTTACTTTAAAATACTCAACTCAATCCGGAAATACCGAAACTTTCCGGAAAAAAGGATTGTCCATGTTATGACTGACTCGGTGGCTAAGTGGTTAGCGATCCTGACCTCTGATCCGAGAGTCGTGGGTTCGATCCCCACACAGGGCAAACTTTTCTGTGATGAGCAGATTTGTTTGCTCTGAGTCTGGGTGTATTATATCTATATATGTATGTATTTAAAAGTATATGTGTATGTATATCAGTCTCTGGTTCCCAAGATACAGGGAATCCTAGTTTGGGGCCAGATGACCGTGTGTGATTTGTCCCAGATATTATTATTATTATTATTATTATAAAATCACGAGGCAAGTACCAAAAATCAATCTACCTACTCCGATCACTGCTTATCTCTTAAGTGTACTCCAAGCTGTAAATCCTATGAAGCAAGTGTGTGTATTCAGGGTTATTTTTTTTACCCCCCCCCCCCCCCCCACCAAAACTTCACAGCGGCTTCTACTCTTGAAACTGAGCAACTTTCTCTTTCTTTGAGCAAAAAAATTGGACCTTTCATACTAATTTGGTCACGTGATCGGCCTATTTTGTTTGGAGGTGCCCAAAATTTTTTTGCGAATTGACCATTGGTTACTTGGGGAAAGTTGCTCAGTTTCATGAGTAGAAGCCACTGTGAAGTGGGGAGTCCGGTGCGCGCTCGCCACTCGAGAACTTTACTGCCCCAACGGCCATCTGTTCTACGAACTAACAAAAATACGTCTATAAATATTTCTTACTTCCTGTATATACTTAAATAAGATACGAGTATATGGTATGGGGAAGAAAACGCAAAGCTATTTGCAGATGGCGCTACGGACACTTGACTCATAAAAACTTTCAATTTGTTCCGCGTTTTTTATTATCGAGGTGTAATAAAATAGTTTTTTTTTCTGTAAAATTGTTAAATGGAAAATGTATGCGACTTGGACTGTTCCTTAATTAAAGGCAAAGTTCAAAAGTACATAATTGAAAACGTAACTTTTCCCACGTCTTCTTCATCCGAGAATATTTAGGAAATTAATGATTTCCATTATTATTGCAACCAATCGCCACACAACGCGGCGGTTTTTTAATAAATCTTATGTTTAGTTCACGTAAACAGTTTTTCTATACGTTTTGACAGTTAGTGATGATTATTATGAGTCAAGCGATATCAGCGCCTCTATCGGTGAGTTCTGTCAGTTTCTTCCCCATTATTTTAAGATGCCAAGGACTTACCAACTGTGAATTTTAAATTTGGAAAGTATTTCATTCTCTTTAGTAAAATATAAAAATAGTTTTTTTTTTAATTTAAATTGCTACCTTATTAAATAATTATAGTTCATTCCAATCAAAAAAAAGCAAAAGGTAAACAAACGTAGTATGCAGATGACATTGACATGTGTCAGTTCCATAGTAAGTTTGTTTACGTTTTGCTTTTTTTTGATTGGAATGAACCATATTATTTAAAGGCCGGCAACGCACTTGTGACTCCTCTGGTGTTGCGGGTGTCTATGGGCGGCGGTAATCGCTTACCATCAGGTGATCCGTCTGCTCGTTTGCCACCTATGCCATAAAAAAAAAAAGAAAAAAAAAACATTATTATGATTGTGATTATCTAGCACTAAAATATGTTGTACTTATCTATAGCTCACAATATCAAATAGCTTTAATAAATAGTTACTCTGTGTAACAATGTGAGATTACCTGTAATATTTTTTTTGTTTTTTTTTTTAGTTGATAAACGCGTAATAGATGTTTAAAATTTTTGACTCCCTTATTTTGTTTATAAGTGTTTTATGTAGAATATGCAAAAATGAACACAAATTAAGTGCACATCAAAGTACAGAAACTTAAAATACGGAGTACCACAGGGTAGTATACTAGGATCCTTATTGTTTCTGATATACATTAATGATTTTCCACTTGTGACTAACTATGATATGACATTATTTGCCGATGATAGCACGATTCTTTTCGTAGGAAATGACATAAAAAATTTGACTATAGATATTAATGACACATTAGCAGAGATAATAAATTGGCTCAGTAACAATAATTTAAAAGTAAATCTAGACAAAACTCATATAATTAATTTCAAACAAAGGCAAGGCAATGCATCTCCTCTCGGCATAAATTACTTAGGTAAGGACATTCATGAAACAGAAGTAACAAAATTTCTTGGCCTCTTTATTGACAAAAAAATGAGATGGGATAGTCATGTTGATTATGTTAGCAAGAGATTATGTCAAACATCGTATGCACTTTACCGATTAAATCAAATGGCAAATAAAGTAGCAGTCTTACAAGCCTATCATGCTTTTGTTGTTTCCATTCTTCGCTACGGGATAATTTTTTGGGGTAACTCAGTTAACAAAGAACAAGCCTTCAAAGCCCAAAAACAATGTTTAAGGTCCATGTGCAATTTAAAACGAACTAAATCGTGTAAACCCAGGGTTCGCATGATATATATCAATTGATATATATCGGATATTTATCATGATATATATCAATTGATATTTATGCTTGATATATATCAATATTGATATTTATATTTTCCTAGCTTCTAAGAGCTGCTTCTTACGAATGAATGTGCCAAATGCAAAGAATAAAGATATGATTATCACAATAATAAATAAATGAGTTTAGTTTAATTAACTATCTTCAAATTTGCAAAAATAAAATATACATTTTAGATTCAGTTATTTCGAAAAAACATATCAGAGTATAAAATTTGAATGTTATTTTAATAAAAATCTTCAAATTATCAAACATATACCTACATTTTAAATTAAGCTATTTCGAAAATCATGTATTAAAGTAAGAAATTGAAATTAGTATGTAATTTTGATAAATATCAAAAATATCAAAAATATCGAAAATATCGGATATATATCAAAAATATCTGATATTTTGATATTTATTATAAATATCGGATATAAATTTACGAACCCTGTGTAAACCGTTTTTCAAAAGTCTCAACGTTTTAACGATGCCATGTTTATATATCTATGAATGCGCCGTTTTTGCCAAGTCTAATACTGATTTATTCCCGTTCCACAACCGGGTGTTTAATACCGCACATTTACAATAAACTACCGAAATCGTTGAGAAACACTCCACAAATAACAGTGTTTAAAAGAAGACTCTATTGCTTGCTCTCGGAAAAATGTTACTATACACTAAATGAATATTTAAATGATAGATTATTGTAAGATATGTTTAGAGAAGCTGTGTAAATTTTTAATAATTGTGTGTATTAACTTTTGTAAATATTGTATGCCTACGGCGGGACATAGCTTGTACTACTTTACTAAATTCACTAACTTTTAGACCTATGATCCACAATAAACATATTTGAGTTTTAGTTTGAAATACCTACGTTTTAGGAACGTTACGAAAAAAATATTTTTTTGCACTGGGTAAACTGACCGCGACCTATTCGATGTATGGGGACAATAGTTTTCTAACGGCAACGTTAAGTTTGTCCCTCAATCCCATGGAACCCTCGGTGCGCGAGTCCGACTCGCACTTGGCCGGCTTTTTTATAGTTACATATTTCTCGAGATGATTACTTTTTATTAGGCTGTATAGAGTATGAAGCCTTTCCGTCAGGTCGAGCTCACATTTTATTAAATTATACCTTACATATGCATACAGCCTATAAATGTAACCTAACCTCCTCACCGCCTCCGTACCCTACGTACGTACGCTTGTCCGCTCGCTTCACATCAGAAGGTCGCGGGTTCGTTTCCCGGCGGGGTCCAACTTTGTAGGACTCGGTTTGGTTGGTGGTAGGGCATTTTCTGAGTCCGCCTGGCTAGCTACCACCATCTTATGTAAATCTTGCCACCAAACATCAATGTCTACAGCATTGATGTGTTCCGGCTTGAATATAAGAAGGCCACTTTCCCATGGCGTTGGGGAATCTTGGTAAGCTCGTTTCCATCTTCGGCATCATCATCACTTACCATCAGGTGAGATGATGCCAAGGGCTTACCAATAGGGTTTTTCACCATTTTTTGAAAAGTATCTCAAATTGATCATTAGGTGGGAAAAAGTAAAAAGTATTTTTTTAAAATTTTTTTGAAACCTGTAAGTACCTCAAAAGTACATTTTAAATTACCATTGCCAATAAGCGCGCGAAAACGATAGCCGCCATGATGCTTAGGTCGTGACGTCATTTCAGGAGTAAACAAAACAGCTCTGTACTAAAATTTTGACACATATCGCGAACAAAATGTCATTGTTTACCACTATTGTGACGTCACCTGACAACCAGCATGGCGGCTGTCGTTTCAGACATTTGAATAACAGATTAAAAAACTTGATTTTTGCAAATCAAAAATAAAATGTTTTTTCTCATTTTATTGTATAGAAATCATATTAAATCGATTACGTATTACAAATACCACAGTAAATAAGCAGTTTTAGATTTTTTCTTGTATAGAGTAAAATACCCTATTGAGGGTAAAAAAGGAGGAAAACATAATGCTTAGGAAAATGAAATTATTAAAAAATATCTGTACCTTGGAGATGGAAGGCTATTTGCGCCACACGATAAGAAAATGATTTTTTTTTCTTAGTAGGTAATACGTGAAACACGAAAAACTGGGAGTCAAAAATTTGAAAAAATGTTGTCAATTGCCTTTTATTTTGTAAATTGTGTATTGCATGGCTTGGCACTGGACATATTTGAATCGGTGATTTTTAAAACCCCACATGTTGCTAATAATTATTATAGAACATGTGGGGTTTTAAAAATCACCGATTCATTTGGACCTGGCATATAAGGTTCTACCATTAGTTCCAAATAAGTTTAGACAAATGTGGAAGCGCGGAGTTTGTAAACATTTTGGCACATCAAATATGAGCGCGTACCTTGTAAATACATTTTTACTTACCATTTATAAATGTAACATAAATATACGTATAACATTTGAAATTATTGTAAACGTAGGTTTACGTTCATAAGTTATTACTGTATTATATTAAAATAAATTATATGTATACTTACTTACTTAATAAAATAAAGCAATAAATATTTTTTATACTCAAATTAAACTTTTGATTTCTTATTTTCAACCGACTTCAAAAAAAGGAAGAGGTTCTCAATTCGTCGGAATCTTTTTTTTTATGTATGTTTACCGATTACTCGAAGACGCCTGAACCGATTTCGAAAATTCTTTTTTTGTTTAAAAGGGTATACTTCACAGGTGGTCCCATATAAATTTTATCGAAATCGATTCAGCGGTTTTTGAGAAAATCACAAAAAACATAGCAAAATTGGAGTTGTTGCGATTGAAGTCGGTTGTTTTTAACGTATTCAGCGTGGTCATTAATACAAAAGTTTTTCTGAAGAAAGAGTTTACTTTAAAACCGTTTCAGTGATGGATTTAAACATTTGCCGCTAGTAGGCTATTCAAATTTTGCCGCCCCTACCGCTCGCTACTGTTCGCTACCCTAGTCTACAATCATCTGATTATACCAAGTGTGTTCACACCGACTGTGGAGTATATGACCTAATCGAAGAGTTATGATCTCGAGTCGCAATCACCTATAAATGCTGCCATGAAAAACTTCAACCTACAAAATACCTAAATGTTCCGATGAGTGATAAGATTATAATCTTTTATACATATTATGTAACCAGGTTGGGAATTAACTAATCTAAGAAGAAAAAGCTAGAATAAATTATTTTTAAACGTTGGTACACGAACTGATTGGATAAAAACTGCGTTGCAGGAAATAGCGCGAGCGTAGCGAGCGCGAAATTTTTCCATTTTATATTAACAAATAACCCCTTTTTTATTAAATCTCTACTACCAACCAGACCCCAACGGAAACTGAACCCGCGAAATCCTGATGTTAAGCAAAAGCATTAGCCATTAAGCCATAGAGGCAGTTTTAAATAATTTCGGAGTCCTTGCTAAGTTTATGTGTTATTAAAAGCGCGAGCGAAGCGAGCGCGAAATTTTTTATGTAAGTATGTAATAATATTTTTGTAAGGGTATGTAGAAACCAACAAATCCATCTATCTGGAGTGCTTTGGGCGCCCTCCTATCCCATCTACCAGGCCCACATCCAACCACCAACGTATCCCAGGGTGCTTGACGCTTTATTATTATTCTATATTTGATTCTGAATAACCCCTTATTTCAAACGCACTTTTTGAACACGCTGTAAATAAATTATTATAGATACCTACAGTTTTCTCTGCATAACTACGATAAGTATTTCTTTTCGCATCAAACTACTTATATTTTTATGTATCACAGCAAAAATAGTTGAATGATAAGGAAATTTTTCGTAATTACTTATTTAAATGCTTCCGACGTTAAAAACCTGCATTTTTCACGTTTCACTTTATGCCGGTTCTTAAAAATGATTTTATACGGAAATATAATCATATTTTTATTTTCAACTATCTTAACACGACACAGTTCAGCGTCTTATCAACTGAACTTACTTCAGCACGATTCGAAAGTGTTCAAATTCGATTTTTTTGATATTAATCTTTTGAAGAAAAATGATGAGTCTTTGAGAAATTTTACTGAGGAGCGATCGATAGAACTCCCCGTTGATCAATTCAATGCCAGCGACAAGCGAAAATACAAAATGAGGTACTTTGAAAACTTGAAATACTTCAAAAAGAATGGCCCCATAATTTTCGAAATGGGATTAGAAGCTCCATCGTGCGATCATTTCGTGGACTTCAGTATTGAACTGGCTCAAGAAACAGGTGGTGCCCTCTATTTAAACGAGCACCGATATTATGGTCAAAGTTATCATCTGAAAGTTCATGATTACAAAGATTTTGATAATTATAAATATTTGAGTGCGAAACAATCATTGGCTGATGTAGCTTCCCTGCTGAAGATGTTAAAAGAGAGGCCAGAGTATAGGAATTCCAAAGTCGTGGCTATAGGGGGCTCCTACGGTGGCAATTTGGCCGCATGGGTGCGCCAACTTTACCCTCACCTTGTGGACGCCGCGCACGCCAGCAGCGCTCCTGTACTAGCCAAAGATGAATACTTCGAATACATAGAAAAAGTAAGCGAGGACTACGAAAATTATTGCAAGCCGAAAGATTATAAAAGAATAGAAAACATGTTTAAACGCTGGGACGAAATGCTAAAAACTGATGGTGGCATTAAAACATTAAAAAAAGGAACTTAACATTTGCGAAGATGTCGACTTACATATACCACATAATCGACATACGTTATTTCACCAGTTATTAGTTCATTTCGAATCCATGGCTCAATATGGTTCGCCATCTGAATTTTCAGAGAAATGTCCTCTATTAGGTCCAGATCTAAGTTCAGAATGCTATAACACAACAATAGAAGACGTTATAAACGGTATGCGAAATGAACCCTATTCTTGGTATTACCAAAAATGCAACGAGTTTGGCTACTTCAAAACATTGTCGTCGAAAGCACAGATATTTACACATAATCTGCCGATTGAGTTTTTCCACGCGGTATGCAAAGGAGTCTTTGGTCCGGAGTTTGGAGAGGAGAGAGTGAAACGGGGGATTGAAGAGGTGAACAAGATGTATGGTGGGAAGAGACCCAATGTGACTCGAGTGGTTTTCGTCAATGGAGTGGACATGGACCCTTGGAGTAAGCTGGGCATCACTCATGACCTTACTCCAGAAGTACCAGCGAGACTTTTGCACGATACTTCACACTGTCAAGATATAACCACACCAGAAAGTGATGCACCGGAGAACATTAAAGAAGTTCTTGCTTTCTCCAAGAAAATGATTAAGAAATGGATTGGGTTGTAAATAAATTATAATTATGTTGTAAATAAACATGTACATGATTGTAGTCAAGTGGAATTTATAATAATAAAAATGGCAGCCAGGTATAACAAAACTTAGCCTTGGCTTACTATTTTAAAATACTTTATTTAAATGGATGTTAAAAGGATAATTTTATTTATTTATTTATTTGTTTATTTCAGGCAACGAGGCCCATATAACATATACAATAATATACATTTTATACTTAAAATATTATACATAAATACTTAATATTAACTAACTAAAAATATCATATTATTTACGAGTAGTACAAGGTGTCGGTACTATTTCGGTGGCAGTGGTCGGCAAACTTCCTCGGAATCTCCGAAACACTACACCCTTCGGCCAGAATTCCTCCTTTGTCAAGGACTCCAGATGTTCCGTCGCAACTCGCACCACAAACGATTTGAAGTTCACGATGTGGCGCGACTCCAACGGCGTCACCCTCAAGCAGAACTTGGTCTTCACCTTGATATACTCCATCAGGTCTGCAGGAGTGGTGGTGTAATGCAGCCGGGATACGTACAACAGAGTAGTAGCACAAAATAGACACAGAAGGTCCGCTCAATACAAACCACTAAAATTGTAAGCATATACATGCTTATAGAAGCAAGGTCGTTCGAGGCAAGGCCACGATCGCACAGTACGTGATCGTGCCTACAACCACCGTATACGTATATAAGCATGTATATGTTTAGGATTTTTGTGAGCGTATTGAGCGGACCTTCTGTATCTATGTGTTTTGTGGTAGTAGGCACTGCGGCGCGCAACAAAAAGTCGGGCCCAGTCGCACAGTGGATCGAGCCCATACAAGCATTTTGACATAGGGTTCTTAATAAATGGTTTCTTGATTTGAGTAAAATAAATGATCCCAACGTGTTCTCCTAAACAATACAAGCCGAAAATACTCTTGCACTTTTTGCGATTAAACTTCAATTTTCAAAGATACAAGACAAAAACCAATTTCATTGTATGGGAAACCACAAACAAGAGTATGTTTCAATTTCAATTTCAATTTCAATTTATTTATTGCATTCATATGGTTTTACAAGATGGATAATAATAATAAAATAACAGAGCTCATATGACCCCGGTAGGGCACAGCAATAATGGAAGAGGGACCGATATTTCCGTTTTTTATTCATTTAAATATTCTTTTACGCTATATATTCGTTTCTGCCGAGTCCCGCATGTTTTTTTCATTTTGACGTTTATTATGACTTTATTCGAGTTATTAGCTAAATTCTGTCCAAACATACTTGTGTCCCCTGTAGTCCCCTTTAGGAGCTATGGAGGAAATTATTATTTTTCACACTTTGTTTGATATTTCGCATGTTTTTTCAGTTTGACGTTTATTAAGACTTTATTCGAGTTATTAGCTAAATTCTGTCCAAACATACTTATATCCCCTGGGGTCCCCTTTAGGAGCTATGGAGTAAATTATTATTTTTCAAACTTTATTTAATATTTCGCATGTTTTTTTTAATTTTGAAGTTTATTAAGACTTCATTCGAGTTATTAGCTAAATTCTGTCCAAACATACTTATGTCCCCTGGGGTCCCCTTTAGGAGCTATGGAGTAAATTATTATTTTACACTTTCTTTGATACTTCGACTGCTAGTGTTTTTATTTTATTACAGACTTTAGTTTTTGACCATGAAACATAGAAGTTTTTATTATTGATATAAGGAGTACCTTTTTTCATGCTGAAGTCTCTTAAGGTTATGTAGCGCCATTTAGATAGCTTCATTTATAGAGCCAGTGCTTTTATTACAGGTAATTCTGTAAGTGAATTCTGTGACTGGATTTTCTAGCATGTGTTTAAAAACCTCAGCAATTTCTTGATTCTCAGTTGCCTTAAGCTGCTATTGTATAACCTAGCTGCTATAAACGTAAACGCTAGCTCTGTGGCTTCACTTTTAGTACGAACTCGTCCTCATCACCCCATCACCTCGTACACCCTCCTCAGTGCGTCTTCGTTTTTGGCGTTCACTGAGGTCTTCAAATATTTTTCGAGTAACTTTTTGAGTTGAGCATCTATTTTGGAAGGTTTCTTATTCGGCACGAGTTTGATTTTAACTGGTCGAATAAAAACTAATCGTCGCCCCGAATCGCCTCGAATATCGTCCCGGTTACGAAAACAACATAAATGTCTAGGTACGTAGTGAAACCGTAGAAACACATAATCCCCTGTTAATTACTGATATTTTTGACTATTTGAGACTGGATTAATTTAATTAGGTTTTTACAATAAGAAAAAGAAACAACTCGATAACAGTGAAAAAGTGACAATGACAGTTTATTTTTTTTAAAAGATACATATCGAAGGATGCGTTCCAAAATATGCATTTAACATCATCATTCCCTCCTTAAATGCAAACCCATTTTGATTGCACAATTTTCAACTTGAGTCTTGAATGTAGCTTTCGTCAGGATGTCTGCAACCATGTTGTCCGTGTCCATGTAACAGACTTGTATCTCCTTTGTGATGATTTTTTCGCGTAAGAAATAATATCTGATATCTATGTGTTTGCTGCGGGGATTGTAGGAATCTCTTCCTGCAAAATGAATAGCACTTTGGTTATCACAATAAATTACAGTAGGAGATTCCTCCAGGTTGTAGTTTAGTTCAGCTTCCAGTTGTCTCAACCACATAGCTTCTTGTGTTGCTGAAGCCACGGCCATATATTCTGCCTCCATAGTGGAAAGAGCCACAGTACTTTGTCTTTTAGAACACCACGATATTGATGCTCCCTGAAACAGAAAAATATGCCCGGAGCAGGACCTCCGATTATCAGAGTCAGATGCCCAATCAGAATCGCAGAAACCAAACAATCTCTTCTCTTCACTGTTTTCCTTAAAAATTAGCTTATAGTTTATTGTTCCTTTTAAGTATCGTAAAACTCTTTTCACAGCTACCCAATGTTGTATTTCTGGTTTGTTATTAAAACTGCTTAACTTGTTTACTGCATAACATATGTAATAGAAATAAATAGAAACTCTTTATTTAATGTAAAAACACAACACCTTAAAGTAAGACATTCGTTCTTAAGCTAAAAATAAATGTAGGTGCTGCATAGTGACACTAAAAAAGGGTCCCCACTCAGCATTAGTCGTAACAGGCAGGTGCTGCTACAACGCTGGTTTTCTGTGGGGCCTTGTTTAATGTGTGTAAGACAGCAAAACTACGGGACACATTTAAAATACAATTAAAATTGCAAGAAGAAATAATAATTTGCGTAGGTATTGAAAGATACAAGCTGATAAAACTAGGCTATATGTATGTATGTTATAACATAATAGGTACTTACTGTAGACAACATTAAGACAACGATGTCTATCTCTGGTCTTGTACCATATGATAAATAGAGCAAACTTCCAATCGCTTCTTGGTATGGTACATTCTCCAAAATGTTTCTTTGATCTGTGACAGTCAATTTATTATTTGGGTCCCACGGTGAATTTGCTGTTTTACAATCGTTCATTCTGAAACGTTTCAGGATTTTTTTTATGTATGCAGTTTGATCAATTTCTATTTCAGTTCGTTCTTCATTTTGAGATATTCTCCATCCAATGAAATGATGTGCAGGTCCCAAATTTTTCATATTAAAAGCTGTCATCAGACTTTGTTTGACAACTTCTGCTTTTTGTTTGTTCAAACAAATCATCAACATATGTTATTATATACATCATGTTTGTTTCATCAATTTGGTAATAAATACAAGTATCCATAGATGAACATGTAAATCCAATTTGTTTCAGAGTAGAACTCAATTTTAAATTCCACTGACGGCTTGCTTGTTTCAAACCATAGATTGACTTATTCAATTTACATACTTTTTCTCCTTGAGCATAGAGTGGGGGTTGACTCATGTAAATTTCTGTATCTATGTCCCCTTGAAGAAATGCTGTAATTGCATCCATTTGTTCGATGTACAATTTATGTTTTACTGCCACAGCTAACAGATATCGAATTGAAGTATGTCTTACAACAGGAGCATATACTTCGTCATATTCTACTCCTTTCTTCTGTTTAAAACCTTTGATAACGAGCCTGGCTTTGAATCTTTCAATGTTTCCATTTGCATCAGTCTTCAATTTGAAAACCCATTTACATGGTATCTCCCTTTTATTCTCTGGTAGATCCTCTAGTGTCCATGTGTTATTTTGAATCAAAGATTGAAACTCACTGTCCATTGCCTCCTTCCATTTTTCTGCATATTGGCTTGACATGGCTTCTTCAACAGTCTTTGGTTCATTACACAAAAATGGTTCTAATGCAGGTGAATGACTATCTTCAAAGCATAGATATGTTGGTTTTTTTATTTGGTCTCTTGGTCTCAACGTTATGTTTCTAATAAATGAAATTGCTTCATTGATTTCAGGAACATATTCTTCCTCACTTGCAACGGAATCATCTTGATTTTTTATGCTTTCAAATGAATCTTCAGTTTGTTCTTCACTTTGTGGATCGGCAGAGCTTTTGATGTCAAAATTTTCTTCATTAAAATCGAATGACAGCTGTAAATCAGATAGGGGCATCATAACACTGTTATTATGTATGCTTTTTTCTAAAAATATTACATCTCTACTTTTTGTTATTGCTTTCTTTCTTTCATCATATAATCTATATCCTTTTGTATCATCACAATAACCTACAAATATCATTTTAACAGACTTAGGGTCCCATTTCTTTCTTTTTTCTTTAGGAACATGTACCATTGCTTGACATCCGAAAATTTTCATATGATGTAAATTTGGTTTCTTACCAGTCCAGATTTCTTCCGGAGTTTTATATTCTAGGGATTTTGTTGGAGACCGGTTTGTTATATATGCAGCTGTTGACACGGCCTCAGCCCAGAAACGTTTCTCTAATCTGGAATTTAAAAGCAAGCATTTAGCACGTTCAACAAGAGTAGACACTGAAATAAGAAAACATACATTACAAAACAATGCTATTTATAACTATAACTACTAAACTAATTGTCTGGATGTATACATATCAATAATGTGTATGTATTTAAAAAAATATATTTACGTATATCAGTCTCTGGTTTTTATAATACAGGGAATCCTAGTTTGGGGCCAGATGATCGTGTGTGGATTATTCCCGGATATTGTTATTTAAAAAAAAGGACTTAGTTAGATAAAGGGCCGAAAACATCATAAGGCAGTTTTATTCCGAAATTCTCATATACTAGCTCGCTAGCCGTAATGCGGCTCGCGTGCTGCTAAAAAGTCGGTCGGTTAAAAACGACTTCTATGTTGATAGATTCCTGGTCAAAAACTAACGTCTGTAATAAAATAAAAACACTAGTAGTCGAAATATCAAAGAAAGTGTGAAAAATAATACTTTCCTCCATAGCTCCTAAAGGGGACCCCAGGGGATATAAATATGTTTGGACAGAATTTAGCTAATAACTCGAATAAAGTCTTAATAAACGTCAAACTGAAAAAACATGCGAAATATCAAACAAAGTGTGAAAAATAATAATTTCCTCCATAGCTCCTAAAGGGGACCCCAGGGGATATAAATATGTTTGGACAGAATTTAGCTAATAACTCGAATAAAGTCTTAATAAACGTCAAACTGAAAAAACATGCGAAATATCAAACAAAGTGTGAAAAATAATAATTTCCTCCATAGCTCCTAAAGGGGATTATGTGTTTCTACGGTTTCACTACGTACCTAGACATTTATGTTGTTTTCGTAACCGGGACGATATTCGAGGCGATTCGGGGCGACGATTAGTTTTTATTCGACCAGTTAAAATCAAACTCGTGCCGAATAAGAAACCTTCCAAAATAGATGCTCAACTCAAAAAGCTGAGCCTCAACTCAAAAAGTTACTCGAAAAATATTTGAAGACCTCAGTAAACGCCAAAAACGAAGACGCACTGAGGAGGGTGTACGAGGTGATGGGGTGATGAGGACGAGTTCGTACTAAAAGTGAAGCCACAGAGCTAGCGTTTACGTTTATAGCAGCTAGGTTATACAATAGCAGCTTAAGGCAACTGAGAATCAAGAAATTGCTGAGGTTTTTAAACACATGCTAGAAAATCCAGTCACAGAATTCACTTACAGAATTACCTGTAATAAAAGCACTGGCTCTATAAATGAAGCTATCTAAATGGCGCTACATAACCTTAAGAGACTTCATCATGAAAAAAGGTACTCCTTATATCAATAATAAAAACTTCTATGTTTCATGGTCAAAAACTAAAGTCTGTAATAAAATAAAAACACTAGCAGTCGAAGTATCAAAGAAAGTGTAAAATAATAATTTACTCCATAGCTCCTAAAGGGGACCCCAGGGGACATAAGTATGTTTGGACAGAATTTAGCTAATAACTCGAATGAAGTCTTAATAAACTTCAAAATTAAAAAAAACATGCGAAATATTAAATAAAGTTTGAAAAATAATAATTTACTCCATAGCTCCTAAAGGGGACCCCAGGGGATATAAGTATGTTTGGACAGAATTTAGCTAATAACTCGAATAAAGTCTTAATAAACGTCAAACTGAAAAAACATGCGAAATATCAAACAAAGTGTGAAAAATAATAATTTCCTCCATAGCTCCTAAAGGGGACTGACTACAGGGGACACAAGTATGTTTGGACAGAATTTAGCTAATAACTCGAATAAAGTCATAATAAACGTCAAAATGAAAAAACATGCGGGACTCGGCAGAAACATACTCTTGTTTGTGGTTTCCCATACAACGAAATTGGTTTTTGTCTTGTATCTTTGAAAATTGAAGTTTAATCGCAAAAAGTGCAAGAGTATTTTCGGCTTGTATTGTTTAGGAGAACACGTTGGCATCATTTATTTTACTCAAATCAAGAAGCCATATATTAAGAACCCTATGTCAAAAGGCTTGTATAGACTTGATCCACTGTGAGTCGGTGCCGTACCGCACTTGTTGTTGTTCGGACGAGTTCGTGTTTTCTTCTGAACAGTAACAAACCCGTCATCGATGTCCACTCTGTTGGTAGCTGTAGAGCGTTCGGTCTCCTTGTCTAGTTTCTTATTGGAGACAGGTTGCCAAGATGAATTTCGCTTCACTGCGGAGGAGTAGGCAGCGATAGGCACGTCGTTGTTGGTGGACACTGGCGGCTGGCGGGGCTGCTTGCGGGGCGGGAGGAGCCCGCAGCCTGCGCCTACCTATTGTAAACACTTTGAAGATTCTTATAATATTTTATGAAGGAAAAGCACCTTTGATAATTTCGAAAGAGGTATTCTATTCTAATATAGATCCATATGAAACACCTAAAAAAATTAACCACGGCTTCTACTCATGAAACTGAACAACTTTCCCCAAGGAACCTATACTCAATTCGCATTTTTTTTGACTCCTCATACATTAATCAACTGTGAAAGTGAAACTATAATTTCACGGAGTTTTGTCAATAGTTCTCATTTCTCACTCACTCATTTCAGAATATCCCTGCGACATATACAGACATACACCGGCTTAACAGGCGAACCATCTTTGCCCTCATGGATATCGGCAAGGCAACCCTTCTGGGATTTCAGATGTTAATAGACAGCGGTATGCACTTACTAATATAGTTCATTCTAATCAAATAATGACCACGCTGAATACGTTCAAAACAACCGACTTCAATCGCAACAACTCCAATTTTGCTATGTTTTTGTTTTTCTCAAAAACTGCTGAATCGATTTCGATAAAATTTATATGGGACCACCTGTGAAGTATACCCTTTTAAACAGAAAAAGAATTTTCCAAATCGGTTCAGGCGTCTTCGAGTAATCGGTGAACATACATTAAAAAAAAAGATTCCGACGAATTGAGAACCTCCTCCTTTTTTTGAAGTCGGTTAAAAAAAAGCAAAAGGTAAACAAACGTAGTATGTAGATGACATTGACATGTGTCAGTTCCATAGTAAGTTTGTTTACGTTTTGCTTTTTTTTTTATTGGAATGAACTATAGGTGGATTGTCATGTCAACCTTTACCACAATAAATTGACCCATGGGTTGGTTGCCGGGACTTGTACCGAGCACACGTCTGCTGAGTTAATTTTTTAATTATTTCCGTTTTAGAGTAGTCTCAACGTTATTTTTGTGATGGGAAAATAGCTGTGAAACCAATTCAGTGATACGCGGTCATAAGAAGAGGATTAACTCGGGAGACAGCTCCGTTTTCCGAGTTCCAGCAGCGAACCACCACGTGGAGCGTCTTAGTGCCCAATCACCCTTAGAGCCGCGTCTTTCACTTGACATTAGCGTTTCGCCATTTTTTTTTCTTTGAAGATTCTCCCATTTTTCCCTTGACATTGGCAAAATCACGCTCGTTATGAGAAGTGGAATGCCAAATAGAAAAATAGAATAGAATAAATTGACCCATGGAATATAACATTCTTACACACGTAAGTAACTATGTATGTTGCGTAGCTTGTAGCAACCGACACCGGTTCTCACCCGGGGGGGGGGGGGGGGATCCGCCTTTAGGGAGAGGCCGTACTGTATGACAGTAAGTACTTCTCATTAATATTAAGTATATGTAAATGCGAAAGTAAGGATGTTTGTTTGTTTGTTCCACTTTCACACCGAAACTACTGAACGGATTTGGATGTTTGGTAGGTAGATAAAGCACTCGGCTACCACATAGGGTACTTTTTATCCCGGAAAAGTTAAGGGTTCCCGGAGAAATGCTTAAGAACTCGAAATTTCCACTTCGTCACTAGATGGCGCTACCTTAACATTTTCTTTCTCTCTAGAATAAGGTTGCCAGGCCCAAAAATAGTCGGCTTCTCCACACAAAATTATAAACTTGGACAGGACAGTTTGTATGGAGAAGCCAATTTTTTTTTTCGTTTTCTAAAAAAAAATCTTGTGGAAAGTTGTTCAGTTTCGTCTACTGAGCAAGCCCTAAAAGTTTTCGGAAACCTGTCCCTTACATCCTGTATAATTTGATGGAGGTAAATTAATATTTGGGATAAAACGCAGTTGAACTTTCAAAACAGCAATTTCATAGGTAGGTGCGACCCCTGTGAAAGGTCAGTCATGCGTGTCCATGTGAGTCACTCGCGCTTTCGTTCGACATATTTGGCGGAGCGGGGTTGACGAAAAGCCTAACAAAAGCCGGACAGGTCGGACTTGCATATATTTGGTCGGACACGACAGTAAAAAGCCGGACACCTGGCAACCCTACTCTAGAACTGTCCATGCAAACGAAGTCGCGGGCGGAACCTAGTTTAATATAATACGCTAATGCTGAACTATTCTGAAACAGTAGCGTCGTCGGCCATTCTCCACTCTCCATACTTATGGTTACATCAAAACAAAGTGTCATTCAGAGCGTGAACCCGACTTGTTTTACATATTGTTGGATCCTTATCCCAGTTATTCAAAATGGCTGACGTGACGACTGCATATCGACGGCGAAACAGCAATACCTCATATCTAACAAAAACCAAACATTTACATTTGAAACTTTATTATATTAGGGGTCGTCCATTAATCACGTGAAGCTCAAAAGAGGGGAGGGGGTTCGGAAAGAATCGGAAAGTTCGGAAAGGGGGGTGTAGTGAGATATTACGTGTACCTATTTATTTTTTCGTTGAATGCGCGATTTCTAGACTAAGTTCCAAACGTCGGACTGTTGTTGTTACATTGTTTTTAGGTCATCCCAAAGTTCGAAACGGCTTCAGGCAGTCATAAACAACCTGCGAACTTAATGTCTGTCTGGACATTTTTATCACGGTGCTCAATTTTCCAGAATTAAATTCCATTATACCTATATTTAAAGATAATATTTTGTACAAAAAATACACGTGATTTTGGGTAGGGGGTGGGGTGGTGGGGGTAGTCTAAAACCTCACCACGTATCACCAGGGGGGAGGGGGGGGAGGTCCAAAGTTGCTAAAAAACATCACGTGATTAATGGACGACCCCTTATATTATAGTTTAAAATGTAAAGTTTGTTTTTTGTCACATAGGAGGTATTGCTGTTTCGCCGTCGTTATGTAGTTTGACTTCAGTAAAAGTTTTATTAAGAACTACGAACGATTTCTATGTTTTTTTTTGTCACGAAATAAATAATAAGATTAATAAGTAATAATAAATATCCGGGACAAATCACACACGGTCATCTGGCCCCAAACTAGGATTCCCTGTATTATGGGAACCAGAGACTGATATACATACACAAATACGTTTTAAATACAAACAAATCTGCTCATCACAGAAATGTTTGCCCTGGGTGGGGATCGAACCCACAACTCTCGGATCAGTAGACAGGAGCGCTAACCACTGAGCCACCGAGTCAGTCAATGCTGAAAGAGACTGCACTGACTGAATATCAAAAACTGTAACACTGTGTAAAAAAAATATTTAGGTTACGTATATGTTTGTATGTCCACATTTTTTTTAAATCCACGGAACGTATTGGAATAAAACTTTTTATTTCTTTATTTTTATTGAAAGATTGGTGTCGATTTGTTGTTTGCGATTAAACTTATTTGATAGGACTAAACTTAATTTCAACGTCCTGTCCTTGACTTTTCGATATAGAAAGAAAAAGACAGAACACTTAAGTTTAATCCTGTTAAAACTCAAAACTCAAAATGTTTTTTATTTAAGTAGATGCTTTACACATGCTTTTAAATCGTCAATATTTTTTTTTTACCTAGTTCAAAGTCCCTACCACGCGGGACTTGTACGCTCAACGTTTCGGGAAGTGTTTGCGAAGCGAGAAAAAACGTCGAGCCCAAAAGAAACTCGCTTCAACACATTTTTTAAATAAAATCTTAAATTTTATTACAATTCATGTCAACAATAAAATTGTGAGCTGGATCTATACATGTCCAAATATCATTGTCATTTACATAATCTAGTATTTTCAACCGACTTCAAAAAAAGGAGGAGGTTCTCAATTCGTCGGAATCTTTTTTTTTTTTTTTCTATGTATGTTCACCGATTACTCGAAGACGCCTGAACCGATTTCAAAAATTCTTTTTTTGTTTGAAAGAGTATACTTCACAGGTGGTCCCATATTAATTTTATCGAAATCGATTCAGCGGTTTTTGAGAAAATCAACAAAAACATAGCAAAATTGGAGTTGCTGCGATTGAAGTCGGTTGTTTTTAACGTATTCATGTAATACACTCTAGAGCATAAACAATTTTTCACATGCAATTTGAATTTGTTTTCTGGCTTCTTTCTAAATGAGTTTAATCGAGAAAACCGAATCGACACCATTGTATACGCTCTGGAATAATTGTATTTCACGTCTAGTCTATGGTTCTCCAAGTCTAAACGGTGATATTTATTTAAAATAATTGACGACGCTGAATACGTTAAAAACAACCGACTTCAATCGCAACAACTCCAATTTTGCTGTTTTTGTTGATTTTCTCAAAAACCGCTGAATCGATTTCGATAAAATTTATATGGGACCACCTGTGAAGTATACCCTTTGAAACAAAAAAAGAATTTTCGAAATCGGTTCAGGCGTCTTCGAGTAATCGGTGAACATACATAAAAATAAAAAACGAATTGAGAACCTCCTCCTTTTCTTGAAGTCGGTTGAAAATTATATGTATTGCTTATCAAACAGCAGTCAGTTGCTTGTCAGGCGTCAATCACGTGGGTTAACATTACAGACACGACCATAACCTAGATGGGATTGACCATAAGTAATGAAATTTAACTTCTATTTACAAGGGCCAAGTCCTGCTTGGTGTAAGTTATTATTGTTAAAAATAAAAAAATGAAAATATTTTTATTCGAAGTAGGTAGCAGTGTGCACTTTTCGAACGTCATTATTTTATCTACCTAATACGAGGTTCCACTCGGAACTCGTATGTATACCCGCCGTTTCGGGAAGTGTTTGCGGAGTGAGAAGAAACGGCGGGCCCTAAAGAAACTCCCTCCAACACATTTTTTTTTTTAAAGTCTTATATTCTATTACATCTTAATGCTAGATCAATAAATGAATTATACAATGTCATGTCTGTAAATAAAATATACAAAATAAGAATAAAGAAAGAAAGGATTCAAAAGAGACAAAAGTAAAAATTATTTGTAGCTAATGACTAACAATTCCAAAAACCAATGACAAGAGCAGGCCAGTTCACACGGACAGCACCCGATCACGAGTATAACGCGAGAGTCATCACTCCCCTCATCCATATTCGAGGGAAGGGAATGACTCGGCTCCCGTAGGCATTTAACTGTATATCTGGCGATTAACTAATCTTTGTTTCGTTGAGCCAGTAAAGCACGCGACGACGTTGACGACGCGACGAAGCATGCTACACAAGGCAATAGGAACTGAAAATATACAAAGATGAGATGATTCTAAGGGCTTATCAATTGAGGATAAAAAAAAATTATTAAAATAGAGCCATTTATTTTTAAAAAGGTGTTAAAAATCCATGTTTGACTGACTCGGTGGCTTGGTGATTAACACTCTTGGCTATTGATACAAGTGTCGTGGGTTCAATTCCCATCAGGGCAAACATTTCTGTGATGTGCAGAATTGTTTGATCTCTGCCTGATTGTATTATATTTACATTATGTATGTATTAAAATGTGTATGTATGTATGTTTGTTATCTCCCATAATATACAGAAAATTTGGAAAAACCTAATTTTGGACAGAGAATCATAATATGTGATCTAACGACAACATTATCCAAACCGTTTAGGCTATACGCTCTGCTGAAGAGACAAACATACATACGCCCGGAACGTTACCCTCATTTGGGGCAACATTGACTATAAAAAATGATACTCCACAAGGCTCTCTCTTATCTCTTTAAGGTTTATCGTATGTGTTTTTCTATCTATCAGCCGAAAGACGTCCACTGCTGGACAAAGGCCTCCCCTAAGGATTTCCACACCGACCGTTCCTGTGCGGCTCGCATCCAGCGGCTTCCTGCAACCTTCACCAGGTCGTCGGTCCACCGAGTCGGAGGCCTGCCCACACTGTGTCTTCCGGTGCGCGGTCTTTGTGTTTTTCACGAGGTATTAAATCCTACATCAATCAAATATTGATTTCCTAATTAAAAACCGCAGTAAACCTTAAGCCCGCTTGCTACAAAGGGAAACGATTTAGAAAATAACATACCAACCTAATTTAATTACTTATTACCTTTCAACGATATCAAATTTTACGTTCCCCTACTCTGTAATCAAAACCACGCATGTCATGTATGTTCCATCAAAAATCTAAAGATAATATTGTAATATCGCCATCTTGGCGCGTGCCACTCCCGCGCGTACGGCGCGTGCTCACCAAACCGTGCAGAAAACAAAAGCAGCGGAAACATTACTCCAGTCGACGACAAGAAATGCCGCGAGACAGTTTTCTATACCACCATCCGTGTTTCGTCATAAAAAATCCCGTGAAATCCGCGTCAAAATCTGTTTGGTAACCCCAGTGGCTGTTTGAAAAGTGCGCCTTAGCTATTCGGCAGGAATTCGTATAAAAAAAAGTTTCGCAACGGAACTTTTAGTAGACCGCCAAAAAGTTTCATCATAATTTCATCAAGAGTTTTTTAAGTACTACATACTAAATGTAAAATTTATGAAAATTATGCAAACATAAAAGAAATTATGATTTAACGTTGCTTTATCGTCATTAATGAACAAACGTGAATAATTTAAATTCTAATTAAAGCAGTGTGTTGATTTAAATGGTTTGACAGTTATATTTTTCAAGATGGACGGCGGTGCCCGCACCGCGACTCTGCTCGCATTTTTTACTTTCTTCACTAGAATCGCGTGCAATGACGAGTATTTTAGAATGGTAAGCACTTGTGATTGATTCGGATCAAAATATTGAAGATGCATTCGCTTTTGTCACTTACGAAATGCTTTAGTGTGAATGCCTATTGCCTACATTCTATATAATACGCTATACAGAGTGTTATTAAAAGATATTTTCTGGAAATTAAAAAAAAAAAAAAAATAGCCTCGCTAGTTTCAAGAGTGAGAAACAGCAACAACTGCATCTTGAATGTGTTTTCTGATAAGTATGATTGCCCTATTCTTTAACTTTAAGCACTGGGTAAATCTGTTTATAAAGTAAATTACTTTATCTTATTTTATTTTTGTAAAATTTACTAATTTTCAGACAACACAGGTCTAGAATGAATGTTGCGTAACAAATAAAAAACTTTAAAAAGTAGGGATGCTACTTTTTTAAGTTTAACATTCATTCTAGACCTGTGTTGTCTGAAAAATCAATAAATAATTATAATAAACGAGTACTTCTCCTCATTATTCCAAAGCACCAGTAACGGATTATTCTTCTTCTTCTACTTAGCGTTATCCCGGCTGGAGCCAGGGTCCGGTTTCCTACTCAATTCTGACTTTGCCCGATCTTCAACATCCTCTTCAGTGAGGTCATTTTCTCTCATGACCGCTCTCACAACGTCAAGCCAGCGCTACCAGTAATGGATTATTGTCAAAATAATATATTTTTTTAATATTTCCAATCATTGAGTTTCTTGAATAATTGACAACACTGATCACTTACAAACAACCTACTTCCAATAATTTTGCTATGTTTTTTGTTTTAGCTGTTTTTTTCAAAAAGCGCTAAATCAATTTCGATAAAAAAAATTATGGGACCATCTCTGAAGTAAGACCTACCAAATAAAAAAAATAATCATTAAAATCAATTCATAATTGGCGGAGTTATCGCGTAACGTAACGTAATACATACAAAAAACCACACAGTCGAATTGAGAACCTCCTTCTTTTTGAAGTTTGTTAAAAAGTGATTAATGTTCTTATTTATGTTTAATCTTAACGTTCAATTTTTATTATTTATTTTTATTTTAAGGTGTAATTTCCAACACAATTTATATTGTTTGTGGAATAAATAAATGAATGAATGAATGAATGAATGAATTCAGCATGAGGAGTAGTCTCCAGTTTAAGTACCTATCCAGGCGATGTATTTTTATTACACCCCGTATAAATAAAAGAGAGTCGTAGAAAGCAATCCGCAATAAATCTTCTTGCAAGGTGGTTCAAAACTTTAATCATATTATCTATCAGCCGAAACACGCCCATTGCTGGACAAAGGCCTCCCCCAAGTATTTTCATACCGACCGGTCCTGCGCTGCCCGCATCCAGCAGCTTCACCAGGTCATCGGACCACCGAGTAGGAGGCCTGCCTACATAAAAATCATATTATTGACTGACTCGGTGGCTAAGTGATTGGCGATCCTGACCTCTGATCAGAGAGTCGTGGGTTCGATCCCCACACAGGGCAAACTTTTCTGTGATGAGCAGAATTGTTTGCTCTGTGTCTGGGTGTATTATATCTATATATGTATGTATTTAAAAGTTTATGTGTATGTATATCAGTCTCTGGTTCCCAAGATACAGGGAATCCTAGTTTGGGGCCAGATGACCGTGTGTGATTTGTCCCAGATATTATTATTATTATTAGTAAATATAGGTACAGTAAAAAAGGATACAGTTACACTTTAAGATTCAGCTTCCACTCAAGCAACTTCAAATCTTCTGTTCCATGACTTTCATGAAATATCCAAAAAGAAACTAATGTTCAAAGTTTCACACAAACCGCTCGTTGTTGTATGGGAAACAACTGATCTTTTTTTGTAATTTCATTAAAATTGAAGGCTAAAAGTTGTTTCATTCAACATTACTATATTGCTCTTAGATAGGGGCCCGTCGTTTCTTCTCACTCCGCAAACAGTTCCGGAAATGGCGGGTATTCCGAGTGGTAAGAATCTCGTATATAAGGTAGTTTAAAGATTGTCCTTCGAAAAGTGTACACTGCTACCTACTTCGAAAAAAATGGTTCCATTTTAATTTTTCTTTTCCTTTTTGCAATTTCAGGAAAGTTGTTAAACAATAGTTTTTTATTGTGACTTAAAAAAGTTTTCTCCATAAAATAATTATTTTTAATGCTTGTGAAACTCGCTATTAAAATGCGTGAAGGCAAATCTGCATATTCAATGAATTAATGTATTGTATACTATCGCGTCTTTTAATTGGAACTTGATTGTAATCGAACCGCTTATTACAATGTTATTGTAGTTTGATGACTTTTCATGGAAAGTGATTTTCAAAAACATATTTTTTTACTGTAATATCTGCTTGTAAAACTGAACAAGGTTCCTGATTTTTAAAATATTAATGAAACAATTACAAAAAATAAACTAAAACTAAACAAGACAACACAAAAAAAACAGTTGTCAATAAAAAAAACAGCATCCAATAAAAAACAATATTATTTTGTTTTAAATCAACTTAATATACTTACATTCTCATTAAAAAGTGCGTTTAATTTCGCTTTTCGATTTATTAAAGGAAACTGAAAAAACACTGTAGATCGGATTTTTAAAATCTTTTTCTTCTTCTTCTTGCCGAAAAGATATCGCTCATAGAAAATACTTTTTATAACCTATGTCGTTACCACAAGGGTTTCTTTTCAGGCAGCTTTTTCGTATGAACAAACTCAGTGAACATGACTCGTTTTAGCGCTAAAAACTGATTTCTTCTCACCAGCTTTAAATCGCTTTAAGTTTTTCTTTTTCTTCACATGGTACTTTCTGATCAAATATTTTAAAACCTGCCGGTTACTTTAAAAAAGAAACCCTACCTTTAGAGCCACACAGGAGTCTCTTTAGTGATTTGAATAAAAACTTTTTGCGCTCATTGTTGAAAAGTTTAAGTTACGCGATTGACTTCCGGATGTCTGGTAACAATAGCTATTATCGATTACAACTTTCGCTAAACAAAAGGCCTATAGAATATTTAGCTAAAATGAAAATATTTTATTCGAAGGTCATTTTTATGTCTACCTAATACGAGGTTCCTACCACTCGGAACTCGTATACCCGCCGTTTTGGGAAGTGTTTGCGGAGTGAGAAGAAACGACGCGACGGGTCCAAAGAAACTTCAATTAATAATTTGGAAGTATGGAAACTGATATATTGAATAATTAATGACGACTTTGTTAACAATTCAAACATTTTAGGATAAAATTTCGTTTGAAAATTAACTCGCACGACTAGCAGTCAGGTGGAAATCAAATAAAATCCCAAAAAAAATATTATATACTGCCAAGTGCCAATAACTACGTCCATTCAGGATTAAATACATATCAATCTGTGCCTATATTTAAACAATCATGTGCAATAAAATTTTAAATTATTTTGCTAGTTCTTGCATGGGTAACTGTGAAACATTCTAATAAAAAAAAAATATTATGATTTTTTCAAAAGATATAATAAGTGAACAAAATGTATTTTTTTTAAGCAACCTCCTGGATTGTACCAATGGCATAGAAAGCAAACATGAAGGACGTATTTTTAACATTGTCATATATATTTCTTTTACTTAAGTTTTTTAACTAATAAAAAATAGTCTAACTATTGTTCGTTCGATCCCCACCCAGGGCAAACATTTCTGTGATGAGCAGATTTGTTTGCTGTCTGTCTGGGTATATTATATCTATACATATAGGGTGACTTTAAATTAGTTCTTGATACGAAATGCTATGCATGTGCTCATGATAACAAACAACTTTCCCTAAGGAACCTATAGTCAAATCGCAAAAAAAGTTTTGGACTCTTCATACTAATTTGGCCGGTCGTTCATCGATTTGTATGGAGAGTCCAAAATTTTTTTTGCGGGATCACTATTTGTTCTTTAGGAAAAGTTGTTTGTTATCATGAGTACATGCAAAGTCTTAAGTATCAAGAACTAATTTAAAGTCACCCTACATATGCACCTATGTAAGTATTTAAATGTATATGTGTATATATATCAGTCTCTGGTTCCCAAGATACATACAGGGAATCCTAGTTTGGGGCCAGATGACCGTGTGTGATTTGTCCCGAGATATTAAGGATAATGTACTTTATGCCACTGATGTTATGTCGCTTACAATGGGTACAGATACACACACATACACATACACATAATTTAGGTGTATGTAAGTGTGTCGCATAAGTTTTGTATAGCCTTCTCGCCGTGGTTAAGATGGCATGACCGGCTTGGTTGACAAAATTGCTCGTTTTCTGTTATTTTTATTGCAGTTTTTTAACTGTTTTTTTTTTCATGTATCTGGTACATTACATTACATTACATTTTATGATGTAGTAGAAAATTGACAAGCATATTTTAAAGTAAACGGTGTTTTTTAACCGACTTCAAAAAAATGAGGAGGTTCTCAATTCGTCGGAATCATTTTTTTATGTATGTTCACTCGAAGACGCCTGAACCGATTTGGAAAATTCTTTTTTTGTTTAAAAGGGTATACTTCACAGGTGGTCCCATATAAATTTTATCGAAATCGATTCAGTGGTTTTTGAGAAAATCAACAAAAACATAGTAAAATTGGAGTTGTTGCGATTGAAGTCGGTTGTTTTTAACGTATTCAGCGTGGTCAATTATTGCGTTGCACTCAGGCACTGCAGTGCTTTGTCTAAAATATAATTACCTATCTGTAATAGACGCAGAGGGCATTGATAATTATTAATTTAGTGTACGATTTAACTAAAACTTAAAACCCGAATGCGATTTAAATGTACTTATCCTCAGTCAGTCTGGGGTAGAGCATTTTCGGAGTCCGCCTGTCTAGTTCATCGGTTCCCAAATAGTGTTCCGCGGAACCCTAGGGTTCCGTGGGAAGGTCACAGGGGTTCCAAAACCTGTAGAGGTGGGTTTTTCGCAGAATACGTGCAAGTTGCAACTAAATGGCCCTGCTGAAAATCAGCGCTGCACTGTGTTAACACAGACTGTAGCATTTGCTGAGTCAGGGACCAATTTTTGGCACACACACGCGTAATACGTATGTTATATTTCTATGTATTTTTAATTGTATAGTTTTGTTACTATACTCCTAACATGTTTTTTATGATGCCAGAAATAAAGAATTGTCTATGTTTATGTCTAGTTAGGTCTGTTGTAACTACATAGTTGACGCGCTGCCTTTTATTGGTTAGTTCGGTATAATTCGGTACCGAGCTGTGCAACACATAGTTTTTCCTTCCGCGCATACGGTACAAACAGTGCACAAAAATTCCAACCATTAAATTCAAACTTAAATGAGTTTTGGATGGTACTTTAAAATGAATCTTCCCTTTGGCGAGGTAGGGCTCCGCAAAAAAATTTTAGATTAATCAAGGTTCTACAGTAAAAAATAATTGGGAACCGCTGGTCTAATTACCACCTGGTGGTAGCTAGCTGGTGCACTACCTTATTAATGTTACCAGGAGGTAACTTAGCCTGGTTGGAGGTAGGATAGTCAGTTCCCCATTGCGTTGGTGAATCTTGGTAAGCCCGCTTCCATCTTCGGATTGAGTATAAAAATAACTCATCCGTTTGAAATTAACAAAGCTCATTGATTTTTTAAATTTCATAAAACACTATATTATACAGGTTGTAACAGAAAGGTGTGATAATACTTCAAGGTTGGCTTTTACCCATCAAACTGAACAACTTTTGTTCTACAACTTTGTTGAAATCGCAAAGAAATTTTCGGACTTTTCATACAAACTTGGTTCGCCAGCTGATCGATTTGTATGAAAAGACCAAAAAAAATTTTGCGATTTGAACAAAGTTGTAGAACAAAGTTGTTCAGTTTGATGGGTAAAAGCCAACCTTGAAGTATTATCACACCTTTCTATTACACCCTTATACCGGAATACATCAATGCTATTAACATTGATATTTGGTGACAAGAATTAAATAAGATAAAGGTAGCTAGCTAGGCGGACTCCGAAAATGCCCTACTCTACCAACCAAACCGAGACCTACAAAGTTGTCCCCGCCGGGAATCGAACCCACGACCTCCTGATATAAAGCAAGTAGAATAGCCACTAGACCACGGAGGTGGTTTATTTTCCTGTAATTCTATAGCTGATTATGAGTTTTCTTCTTTCTTCTGACTGACTCGGTGGCTAAGTGGTTAGCGATCCTGACCTCTGATCCGAGAGTCGTGGGTTCGATCCCCATACGGGGCAAACTTTTCTGTGATGAGCAGAATTGTTTGCTCTGAGTCTGGGTGTATAATATCTATATATGTATGTATTTAAATGTATATGTGTATGTATATCAGTCTCTGATTCCCAAGATACAGGGAATCCTAGTTTGGGGCCAGATGATCGTGTGTGATTTGTCCCGGATATTATTATTATTATTATTTCTTCTTTTACCTTGCCTTGTCATGGCTTGAGCCAGGTTTCGCTTTCTGACTCAGTCTCCTCCATTGCCCAATCTTGATCAGGATCAGGATCTTGAGTAAGTAACCAACCTATATCGTCCCCACTGCAAGGGCACGGGTCTCTTTCCATAACTCGGGAAGGTTAGGCCATACTCCCACACACGTGGGCCAAGTCCGGACTGGTGGAGGTTGCGGGGCTAGTGGCCAACCCGAGTGTCTGAAGTTTCAAGCCGCCTATACGGCCTCCGACATGGCTTAACGACTGCGATCTAGTGATAGCAGCCGGTGTGCCTTGCGAACCGGTCGTGGCTCTGTGCGGTTTGCGATCTTGAGTAACTAATTTGACTGAGTCGGTGGCTAAGTGGTTAGCGATCCTGACCTCTGATCCGAGAGTCGTGGGTTCGATCCCCACACAGGGCAAACTTTTCTGTGATGATCAGAATTGTTTGCTCTGAGTCTGGGTGTATATGTATGTATTTAAAAGTATATGTGTATGACTGTATGTATATCAGTCTCTGGTTCCCAAGATACAGGGAATCCTAGTTTGAGGCCAGATGACCATGTGTGATTTGTCCCAGATATTATAAATAAAAATTTTAACAGCCTGTATACGTAAGTATGTATGTCACGCTACAGTCGTGCATCTCCTGAAGGTCAAACCATTGTGGTTTCTTTAGAGTATGACGCTGTAATTCTAAATTGTTGTAATTCACTTAATTTTACATTTAACTTGGAGGATATCCTGTCATTTATTGTGTGCCATTTTTAACGACTTGTGTGGGTTTGGAGTATTTTATTTATCAACCGACTTCAAAAAAAGGAGGAGGTTCTCAATTCGTCGGAATCTTTTTTTTTTTTTATGTATGTTCACCGATTACTCGAAGACGCCTGAACCGATTTCGAAAATTCTTTTTTTGTTTGAAAGGGTATACTTCACAGGTGGTCCCATATAAATTTTATCGTAATCGATTCAGCGGTTTTTGAGAAAATCAACAAAACATAGCAAAATTGGAGTTGTTGCGATTGAAGTCGGTTGTTTTTAACGTATTCAGCGTGGTCAATTTTATTAATTAAAAAAGGAAATATTGCCGGGACTCGTACCGAGCACACTTCTGCTGAGTTAATATTTTAATTATTTCCGTTTTAGAGTAGTCTTATTAATAGGCCAGTCGTACAAGACATCGGAGGTCGCATTGGTTGCTGGTTGCGCCAATGCGCCTCTTTTCTTACGCGTCTATTCTAAATTATTATCTTTGCTTTCAATTCAATGTTTTTCAATGTCTTCTCTATCATATCGTTACCGCATCGCATCGCGAATAATAAATTAATTATAAAAACCTTTTAAAGTGAAAAGTGAACCGCATCATCCATTTCGCCACACACAGATTTACTCATACAGAGAAACTGTCCACGCAATCATCACTCCACATTCCATATTATCATCAGTCATAAACATACACCTCATACTTCGGCTCCATATCCGTAAGTTTCATTTTCTCTTACAAACTTATTAATCTTTAAATCTCCCGCCTGGTTTGGCACTCAACGGCCAGCGGGTGAAGCCGCTGCCCGGCCCAACTATAGTTTTGGTGCCTCCTGTGAGGAACTATTTGCGAATCGTGAATTTTCCTTTTTTCAAATTTTGATTTGGCCATTACGTAACCATGGCCGCCGGAGTAAAGAAATTAAAACGGGATCTCGCAATCTTTACGGGATTTCGGGATTTGTATATAAACCGCATGCAAACGATTCATGAAAGATCACTTAATATTAAGGATCCTATGTCCAAAGATATGTTCATCTCGTCTGCCGAGTCAATTGATGAAATCCGCGCCCAGTTTATGGAAAACATAGAGAAAATAAATTCTATAGAAATGCAGTTAGATTCGAGTTTTGAACCATCTTTCAAGGAATGGGAGACCATGGAAGATCTCTACTGTAAAGTCCGCCGCGTTAAGAACGAATTGCTGTCTCCTAAGCCTCTCGAACATTCAGTTAAGCAAGAATGTCTTACTAAATCTCATCTTCCTAAGTTACCTCCGATTGAAATACCAGATTTCCATGGTCAACCCAGTCAATGGAGTGTGTTCTACGAGACCTTTCGAACAGCCGTTCACAATAATCCGCAACTTTCCGATTCAGAAAGGCTTTATTATTTACTCGGGAAACTGAAAGGCAAGGCTCAACTCGTGTACGCAGGTATATCGCCGTCTAGTGAGAACTACGACTCGATTTGGGACGCACTTGTTCAGAAATATGAGGACAAAAGATACCTCGCATCGGTCTTCCTAGACCAAATTCTCGAAACTAAACCGATTCCGAGCCCTGCAACTGCGAATCAGTTAGAAAACTTTATTGATAAGTACGCAGCGTCTGTTGCAGCTCTTAAAGATTTGCAAATTCCTAACTTGTCCGATTACATTTTTGTGCATTTGGCTCTGAAACGTTTAGACAAGGACACTTCCACCGCGTTTGAAATGTCCTCTCGACACGTTGAGATTCCGGTGTACGACGATTTCGTGAAATTCGTAAAAGGTCAAGCTAAAATACTTCAACGTGTAAACTCTGCCCAAATTCATAGTCCGGCTTCTCAGAGTCAAAATAAAATTGACAATGATATAAGGAAATCTGAACTACCTAAGATAACACATGCTTTTCTAACTTCTGACATGCAATATAAAAAACCTACATTTACATGTCCGCTATGTAAAAATTTGCATGAACAAATATACGACTGTAAGGAGTTCCTGTCTTTTTCAACCGATGAACGCTTCAAGTTCGTAAAACAGAATGGCAATCAAAACTATGGTTGGGCCGGGCAGCGGCTTCACCCGCTGGCCGTTGAGTGCCAAACCAGGCGGGAGATTTAAAGATTAATAAGTTTGTAAGAGAAAATGAAACTTACGGATATGGAGCCGAAGTATGAGGTGTATGTTTATGACTGATGTTAATATGGAATGTGGAGTGATGATTGCGTGGACAGTTTCTCTGTATGAGTAAATCTGTGTGTGGCGAAATGGATGATGCGGTTCACTTTTCACTTTAAAAGGTTTTTATAATTAATTTATTATTCGCGATGCGATGCGGTAACGATATGATAGAGAAGACATTGAAAAACATTGAATTGAAAGCAAAGATAATAATTTAGAATAGACGCGTAAGAAAAGAGGCGCATTGGCGCAACCAGTTGCAACGGTTCTAATTTTTTGGTATGTTGTTAGCGTTGATAATAGTAGTGTAAAACTAATTTTTCAGCTTCGAAAGACTTGTGGTAACTGCGTGGTTCTCCAGAAACTACAAAATTTTCGGTCTTTTTTTCAGATTTTGGCTTATTATATTATTTTAGCTTATAAAATGGCTTAATGGCTTATAAAAAAACAGAACTGTTGCAACCAATGCGACCTAACGCGATTTTTATGTCTACGGTGACTGGCGTATAACGTTATTTTTGTGATGGGGAAATAGCTGTGATCCCGATTCGAGATAAGCGATAATAAGAAGAGGATTAACTCGGGAGACAGCTCCGTTTTCCGAGTTCCAGCAGCAAACCACCACGTGGAGCGTCTTTAAGTGCCCATCACCTTTAGAGCCGCGTCTTTCACTTCACATTGGCGTTTCGCCATTTTTTTTTTATTGAAGATTCTCCCATTTTTCACTTGACATTGGCAAAATCACTCCTTAAATGAGATGTGGAATGCCGAATAGAAAAATAGAATAGAATAGAAATACCTATAGTAAAGTCAAATTACTATAATCCTTCTAAGTTCCTTGTTATGGGGGAGGACCTATTCTGCCCTCATAAGAAAAAGGCCGCAAATAATACGGAAACTCCATTATGTACTTTTTTTTAGTGTGATAGGCGGCAAACTAGCAGACGGATCACCTGATGGTAAGCGATTACCGCCGCCCATAGACACCCGCAACACCAGAGGTTTCACAAGTGAGGGCAATATTATTGGGGCCATATTGGAGACATCTGGTTCGAAAACAGCATTGTCCCAAAAAACATTAAATTACTGAACTGTACCTCGTATAGCTACGACATCACAAAAACTAAGTATGCATGTCATAGTGTTATTAAATGAGGTAATTATTTGTATCGTCCTACTTTTCTGCTCATGTGTAGGTCGGTTAAGCTGAAGTAAGATTTTATCTTCCGTTAAAAAATCCGCTTCTTGGTTTTTGCTTAACTGACTCGTTGGTGGCTCAGTAGTTAAGAACTCCAGAATACCGATCCGAGGAATGTGGGACCGATTTCCACTCAGGGCAAACGTTTACGTGATAAACAGATTTGTTTGTTCTTTGTCTTGTTGATGTTATATGAAATAGTAATTATAACAAAGACAAATTGTTTTTTGCCGCTGCGGTGTCGATCAGGACCCATTTTAGCTTGTGCTGCAGCCAGAGCCACAGCGCTGGTTTTCAAATGTGCCCTCGTGAGCTTGCGTCCTCGTCTTGCTTTTAAGGAATTCAGTGTGAAACAATACAACGAAGATATGTCATATGTGTGATGATATTGACTTGTCCCCAGTGTGTGAACTATGGCCTAACCTTCCCGACGTATGGGATTAGACCCATGCCCCATCGGTGGGGACGAAATAGTCTGCTAACGTGGCCCCAGGAAAGAACCGCGATCCTTAATTAAATTTTTTTAGTTTACTTATTTTTCATAGGTGATTATTTTCGAATATTCTACAATACATAATATTATAATATTTATTTGTATGTATTTTTAAATTGTTGCTATTTTTATCCGACTGCGCCTGAAGGAGGGTTATGTTTTTCGAGTGTATGCATGTATAGGGTCCTTTTTTATGATATAGGTGGCAAACGAGCAGACGGATCACCTGATGGTAAGCGATTACGCCCATAGACACCCGCAACACCAGAGGAGTCACAATGCGTTGCTGGTCTTTGAAATGGGATGGGGGGATCCTTCTAAAATACCAGAAAAAATAAAGATAGGATAAGATAAATATACTTAAATTAACACGGCTTCTACTCATCAAACTGAACAACTTTCCCCAAGGAACCTACACTCAATTCGCAAAAAAATTGGACTTCCCATACAAAATTGGTTGCTCAGTTGATCAATTAGTACGTATGAGGACTCCAAAATTTTGTATAATAATTCCTTAATAATAGTTATTAATAATAGTTCCTTGGAGAAAGTTGTTCAATTTCATGAGTAGAATCCGTGGTCAAATTTTTTACGGTATTTAATAAGGACCCTACTTATATGTTTGTATGTATATGCACGCTTTGTAGTAGCCTAAACGGCTAGATGGATTTTAGCTTGAGAGGTGTCGTTACATTCGTCTTGATCCCGAGACATAGCGCACATTTTAATGCAGTCGGTTTTTTGTGGTTTCCGCTACAAAGGTCGTAACTCCAAAATGCATAGTTTTGGCAATAACCAAAAAACAAAAAATATATATTTTCAACATTATTTTTTTGTTTTTAAATTTATACATAAAAATTTGGTTCTAATAGTTCTTTTATTATTTAGTTTAAAAGTCTTTTTAGTATTTTTTACGTAGCGGAAACCATCGATATGGTTAGGTTATTTTTAATGTTTTCTATTGTCTTTGGATATTAACAACAGTTATCTTTATTCACAGGGTGTTAACACAAACGTGGCCGAAGCGACGCAGTTTCTACGCGAATATGACAGAGAAGCATCTGGAATGTGCTACAGGTACGCTCATGATTCTTGTCTCATCTCTTCTTATCTCATCTCATCTCACTGATAATATTCTAAGTGCGACAAAGTTACTCTGTTTGTTTGCTGTTTGTTGTTTCCGCTTTCACGTCAAAACTGCTGAACAGATTTGTATAAAATTTTGTAGGTAGATAGATCAAACACTGGATTTTGGAAAACTGTTTTTTGTCCTAGAAATGCTTATTTATGGTTCCCATTGGATACCTTTTTAAAGAAGGGGGATTTGCAAATATGTTTGTACTTCTTTCGAGTTGCAACGGAGCAAATGTGACATTTTGCACTGATGATGGTAAGAAGTTGAGAGTAGAAAGAAATATAAGATACTTTTTATCCCGGAAAATAGTTGCTCCCGAGAGATATTATATGCGATGGTTTTGAAATTATTTTATGCTGTAATTATCAGATGTTACTCTAGTTCGGAATATAGCTAAATAAAATAAAGACTTGGAAACAATACAATACAATACAATACAATAAATTTATTGGCAACATACATATTGCAGGTCAAATTCAAAGTAGAACATTAACAATAGTAATGTCGTTCATAATTATAACACAAATAAAATTGATGTTATTACGATATTAAGTAATAATACAAAATAAAATCTCGATATAAATAACTTAAAGAAATAAATAAATTTCTCAGGTTCGTGAGTTCCTCTAATACAACAAAGAATAATTTAAAAAGAACTTGGAAAAATCATTTCCGTCGTTAAGGGCAGTCCTAATAATAATTGACCACGCTGAATACGTTAAAAACAACCGACTTCAATCGCAACAACTCCAATTTTGCTATGTTTTTGTTGATTTTCTCAAAAACCGCTTAATCGATTTCGATAAAATTTATATGGGACTACCTGTGAAGTATAGTGGTTGTCTGGAAGAGATCGCTCTTTAGCGATAAGACCGCCTACCTGTATAACTTTTTTTATTTCAATGTTGATGTTTTTATTTTCCTGTTTTGTTGTGCAATAAAGTGTTTTCATTCATTATAAACAAAAAAATTTTCCAAATCGATTCAGGCGTCTTCGAGTAATCGGTGAACAATTGAACATACATTAAAAAAAAAGATACCGACGAATTGAGAACCTCCTCCTTTTTTTGAAGTCGTTTAAAAACCATTTTCATCCGGGCTGAGTCATCGGTAAAAGCTAGTTATAAAATAAAAACGAAAATGAACTTGGCATCATCTCACCTGAGAGTAAGTGATGATGATTCCGAAGATGGAAAAGGGCTTACCAAGATTCACCATCGCAATGGAGAATTATTCCCATACCGAAACATATTATCGAGGAAAGCTAAAAAAGCGGCCAAGTGCGAGTCGGACTCGGCCATGAAAGGTTCCGTAGCAGCAAGTAACATAATATAAAAGTTTTTCTAGTTCGTTGTAACTTGAATGAAAGGTAGATTGCGGTTTACGATTTATGACATATTAAAAAAAACTTACTAGATCTCGTTCAAACCAATTTTCGGTGGAAGTTTGCATGGTAATGTAAATCATAGATATATGTTTTTTAGTTTTATCATTCTCTTATTTTAGAAGTTCCATTTTACCACTTTGGAAGTGTCTCTCGCGCAAACTATTCAGATTAGAAAAAAATGATATTAGAAACCTCAATATCATTTTTGAAGATCTATCCATAGATACGCCATACGTATGGGTTTGACGAAAAAAAAATTAGTTTCAGTTCTTAGTATGGGGACACCCCAAAATTTATTGTTTTTTTTCTATTTTTGTGTGAAAATCTTAATGCGGTTCACAGAATACATCTACTTACCAAGTTTCAACAGTATAGTTCTTATAGTTTCGGAAAAAAGTGGCTGTGACATACGGACGGACAGACAAACAGACAGACATGACGAATCCATAAGGGTTCCGTTTTTTGCCATTTGGCTACGAAACCCTAAAAAACCTTATTATTAAGCCAACCAAGTACTACAAAGTAGTAATAACCCATCGAGAATCGAATTCGGTACCTTCTGATGAGAATGTTAAGTCAGTGGACTAACCACAATGCCGCGTACATCGGTGTAACAATAAATGCGTCACTTTCTTTGGAATTCATTATATACAGCGTGATTCTATTATGACACGGTCCGAGGCGCTAGAGAAATGATCGGCACTGATTCAATTTATAAAAATATATGGTGCGGAACTAAAAACTCTTGATACTTTGTAACATTTCTTTATAAATACTGACTAAAAAACCGATATTTCGCTAAAAGGTTTTTTACCCTCGACTTATCTTTATAAGAGTTTTGATAATTGACTGACTCCGTGACTCAGTGGTTAGAACTCCTAATTACTGACCCGATGTCGTGAGTTCGATTCCCACCAAGGACAAACATTTCGATGATCAGATTTGTTTTCTCTGTGTCTTTGTGTATTACATCTATGTATTTTAACGTATATTTTTATGTATGTATATTAGTCTCTGGCTCCCATAATGCAGGAAATCCTAGTTTGGGGTCGATGAACGTGTGTGATTAGATTAGCCCCTGTACATTTATTTATTTCATCACCATAATTTTTAACTAAAATACGTCCACTGTTAAACGGCCTTTAACCTCCAACCTCTCCCCCCCCAATTCCCCCATCCCCCCATCCCTTTTCAAAGGTCGGCAACGCACTTGTGACTCCTCTGGTGTTGCGTCTCTATGGGCGGTAAATCTTTCTGAGGTTACAGATGCCTATAACCAGCAGTAGCCAGGTAGCCGCTTTCCATCACCCTTGTGCCACCTCAACTTGAAAAAAACATTACTTATAATTTCAGGGTAACCATGTCCCAATGGAAATTCGTGACCAACATCACAGAATATAACAGAAGACGTATGACTGAGGAACTAGCTTTGAGCGCCAAGTTCGAACGGCTGTCCTGGAGGAAATCAGCTGCTTATGACGCCAGCAGACTATCTGACCCTCAGGTATCTTCAAAACCAGGATCCTTCTCATAATACCAGCTGGAAGACGTACACTGCTGAACTTAGGCCTCCTATCCTCCTATCGTCGCCTGAGAGAGTGAATACCTCGGGAACGCAAATTGATCATTTGTATTTCCGAACCGTTACGACATTCAAACCTTCAAGAAAAGAGCGTACTCCCATATCAAAGGCCGGCAACGCACTTGTGACTCCTCTGGTACTGCGGGTGTCTATGGGCGGCGGTAATCGCTTACCATCAGGTGATCCGTCTGCTCGTTTGCCACCTCTGCCATAAAAAATATATATATATATCTCTTATAATAACTATATTTGTTATTTTTAACGAATTTAAGACGACAATTCTAAATGAATTGTAGAAGCATTTGAAACCTCATCTTTGCTAATAAATACACAATCACGGGACAAATTCTAGTAGTAACAAAATTTTTACGACGAGGTTTTTCCTTCCTCCTGAAAAATTATACGAGGTTTTCACTCTCAGGCGACGCTAAAGACTTCCAGCAACCCTGACTAGGTCATCAGTCCACTTGGTAGGAGGGTCCAACACTACGTGGTCCTTCTAAAATGCCTGTTATGAATTTAATCGCTAACTCATCTTTATCTTCATCTTTCATCTCATTTTCGGATACTACTTTCCAAAAATCCCTATGTAAATCGAACTGTAGACCTCTTAAAAGGTCGAATAACTTAAAAACCACAAAACCGATTTTCATCAAACAAGCTGAGAGCTACAGCAATAAATCTTGCTTTCAATAAAAAAAAAAAAAAAATATTTTATCCATTTCAAAGTTACAATACCACAAACAGACAAACACATATAGGGTTGAATAACAGCTATTTTTTACACCAAATGCGCCTTATTTTGGAACAGGGAAGGAGACAACTGGCTCGAATAGTGCTGGCTAGCAGAGCAGCATTGCCAGATGACAAGTTTACTGAGGTAAAGTATTTTTTCTCCATTATTGGTAAGCCCTTGATATTATCTCGTCTGATGGTACGTGATGATGATGCTGAGGATAGAAGCGGGCTTACCTAGATTCTCCAACGCAATCGGGAATTGGCTGACTTTTATCTATTGCCAAATTGTTTACATACTGACTGATAGGTGATAGATATACAGGGTTATTTTTGAACCCCCGACCAAACTTCACAGTGGCTTCTTCTCATTAAACTGCGCAACTGTCCCCAAGTAACCAATGGTCAATTGGTTACTTGGGGACAGTTTGAAAAAATAATATTGGACTTTTCATACTAATTTGATTACGTAATCGTCCTATTTTGTATGGAGATGCCCAAACTTTTTTTGCCATTGCAATTGACCATTGGTTATTTGGGGAAAGTTGCTCAGTTTCATGAGTAGAAACCACTGTGAATATACTGTAATTACCACTGTAATGTATTTTCATAAAGATTTTTATTCACGAAATAACACACACATTAAAATATTCATTGTTTTAGCTTCAACAGCTAATAGCCGAAATGAAAGAGATATACAATTCAGCAAAAATCTGTCCATACGGACAGAAACCTTTCGATCCTCATGTCCCAAGGATGTACTCGGAAATGCAACATTCAAATCTTGGATATCAACATTCCAATCTTGGATATCAACAGTCAAATCTTGGATATCAACAGTCAAATGTTGGATATCAACCTTACACAGAAACAACAGAGCATCCAAACTATTGCGATATGCAACTGGATCCAGAAATTTCTAGAATTCTAGCACATTCTAGAATTGAGAGCGAACTGTTGTATGTTTGGAGGAGTTTTAGAGATCAGACAGGACCTAAGTTGAAGAATAGGTTCATGAGATACGTGCAGTTGGCTAACCAGGCAGCTGAAAGTACAGGTGAGACAATAGATTCTTAAATCTAAAATCATCTATCTATTAAGCCCTTGGCATCATCTCACCTAATGGTAAGTGATGCTGATGCCGAAAGAGATGCAATGGGAAACTGGCTATCTTATTCATGCCTGAACATGATGTTTGGAAGCAAAACGTAGATAAAATGGAGGTTTAGCGGACTCAAAAAATACCACCAACCAAACCATGTCTTACAAACTTGGACCTTCTATATTCTTCCACTATTGGCAGGGGCCAACTTCATAAAAATATTGGGAGGGGGGATGGGCGGAAAAAGTATTACTTATTTTCCTTGTATTTTCTAACTAACTTTATATATTTTTTGTGATTATTATTGAGGGACTACGGTGCAAGGAAATGCATTTTTGGGATGAAAGTATCCTAAGAAACACCAGTTTCATTTTAATATTAAATATTGGGGGTGCTCAGGAACCCCAGGCCCTGAGTCGGCGCCAGTGACTATTGGTAAATGCTTGGCTACGCTCGGTACAGTAATTAACTAGAAGAATACTTATATACTTCTTTTTATTTGACTCGTACGGGTGCTAATGCTAAGTAAACATTTCCAGGTGTTCTTTAATTTCCATGGTCAAATTTTGATCCAGAACAAAGCGCACGTCACCTATAGCGATGCATCCTATTTAATAACGTATACTTTTGCATCATGTTGTGAAACAAATATGTTTTTTACTTCAGGCTACTCAGACGCAGGAGAGCAAATGCGAGCAGCTTACGAAGATCCGTCGTTCAGAGCAAGTGTCGAGGAGATGTACAACCAAGTAGCACCATTGTACAAACAGCTGTTCACGTATGTGAGGAGGAAACTCGTCCAGAGATATGGGGAAACAACAGTGAGGAGTGATGGGCCTATACCAGCTCATCTTCTGGGTAAAAATTAGATTTTTGACCTGTAAGATAAGTATAGAGTTTGCAAGCGTGAAAATAGTGCCAGCTTGAAAGCAAAACGAAACAAAGCCTGATTTTCATGTCACATGGTCTCCGCCATTATAAACATCTTATGAAATAAAGAAGGCCCTGTATTTTTTAATTTTATTTCGCTTCCCCTCACCTGCAGGCACATAATAACATTACACTTTGTTTCTGAAAACAACTTTAAAAAAATAAACGGATAGTCATAGTATGATAGCTAAAAAAGATTCTGACTTCTTTGTTACCAGGTAACATGTGGGCACAGAACTGGAAGTCGATCATGGATCTGGTGATGCCGTTTCCTCAAGCGCCCAACGTGGATGTCACCTCTGAGATGCTGAGACAAGGGTTCACGCCACTCAGGTAAGGGTAGTTGAGGAGTTAGTTAGAATGGGATGATTATCAGTTGAGGCACTTGAATATGGTTTCAAATGAATTTAATTTTTTCTTAATATTCATTATCATTTACCCGTTTATAAAAAGCGACAGACGAGATTAGTCAACAACCTCACATTTGCAGAATGTTCCAAATGGCTGAAGAGTTCTATACCTCCATGGGTCTTAAACCAGTTCCTCCTGAGTTCTGGCGAGGCTCCATGCTGGTCAGACCTCCGCAGCGCAGTGTCCAGTGCACCGCTAGTGCCTGGGACTTTTGCAACAGGATAGATTACAGGTAGGTAACACAACTACCAAAGACGTGAAAGTAGATTGCAGTCTCTTGCATAAGTCACTCATGCAGCTACAAACATTCAAATGTGGGTCACATTTACCTACCATATACCATAACGAAAAATGTAAATAAAGAACAGGTCCTAAGCGAAACCCCTGTGACACCCCCAAATTTAATATATATAAGGTGCTACTTTATTAGTGCCCGATATTTTAGTCAGTGCTTCCACTCCTGAGTCTGATCAACTTTTCCCAAGGAACCCATAGTCAAATCGCAAAAAAAAATTTTGACTCTTCATACAAATCGATCAGCCAAGCGGCCAATTTAGTATGAAGCAGGGTTTGCATGATATATATCAATTGATATATATCGGATATATATCATGATATATATCAATTGATATTTATGCTTGATATATATCAATATTGATATTTATATTTTCCTAGCTTCTAAGAGCTGCTTCTTACGAATGAATGTGCCAAATGCAAAGAATAAAGATATGATTATCACAATAATAAATCAATGAGTTTAGTTTAATTAACTATCTTCAAATTTGCAAAAATAAAATATACATTTTAGATTCAGTTATTTCGAAAAAACATATCAGAGTATAAAATTTGAATGTTATTTTAATAAAAATCTTCAAATTATCAAACATATTATACCTACATTTTAAATTAAGCTATTTCGAAAATCATGTATTAAAGTAAGAAATTGAAATTAGTATGTAATTTTGATAAATATCAAAAATATCAAAGATATCGAAAATATCGGATATATATCAAAAATATCTGATATTTTGATATTTATTATAAATATCGGATATTTACGAACCCTGGTATGAAGACTCCAAAAATTGTTTTGCGATTTGACTATGGGTTCCTTGGGAAAAGTTGATCAGACTCAGGAGTGGAAGCACTGACTAAAATATCGGGCACTAATAAAGTAGCACCTTATATATATGGAATCCGTAAGCCTTTTCATATTTATTTATTACTGTTTTAATACTTTAATGTATATTGAGTTTCGACGAAAAAACGTCTAACAGTTACCAATCATTATCTACCATCTCTAACTGTATTATTATTACAAAATTGTGTAAGTGGTACACTCGATCGAATGCCTCTGATAACGCTCAAAGCATTTTGTAAACCTCTAACCCAAAGCATGTTTATGAATATAATACCTACTTGAGAATTCGGTGTATGCTGTAGTTTATTTAGTCGTGTTAAATCATTAATGTTAAGCCATTACTAATACAGTGAATATCTAGATTGATTTGACTGATAGCGGCAATTTCCTTTGCGGTAAGGTGGAGGTTTTAAGCAGTAGTGTTTTATTTTCCATGCTTCCAGAATAAAGCAATGTACAGAAGTGACAATGCAAGATCTGATCTCCACGCACCACGAGATGGCACATATACAATACTATCTACAGTACGCTGAACAACCGCAGCTGTTCCGAGATGGAGCGAATCCAGGTGAGAGTAGTTGGATTTTAAAAGTTATTTTTAGGTAATTCCCGGGACTTCTGACTGACTCGGTGGCTAAGTGGTTAGCGATCCTCACCTCTGATCCGAGAGTCGTGGGTTCGATCCCCACACAGGCCAAACTTTTCGGCGATGAGCAGAATTGTTTGCTCTGAGTCTCCGCGCTCTTTTCCAGTCCTGAAAAAATTACGTTTTTATCTAATAGAAGACGAAGAAAGTGACCGTTTTCTTTTGTTCTGTTCAATTTAATGCTTGTAGGTGGATCAAAATGAGATGAAATTATGAATATTCTATTTCTTTGCAGCGTTCCACGAGGCAGTAGCCAACGCGGCGACACTATCCGTCTACAACCTGCCACACTTGCAGCGCGTTGGGCTCTATTTGAACAAGTTTGTGCCTATTTTTCATTTACTTATACAAAATTTTGTACTAGTCTGCAACCCTCTTTTTAACCGACTTCAAAAAAAGGAGGAGGTTCTCAATTCGTCGGAATCTTTTTTTTTATGTATGTTCACCGATTACTCGAAGACGCCTGAACCGATATGGAAAATTCTTTTTTTGTTTAAAAGGGTATACTTCACAGGTGGTCCCATATAAATTTTATCGAAATCGATTTAGCGGTTTTTGAGAAAATCAACAAAAACATATCAAAATTGGAGTTGTTGTGATTGAAGTCGGTTGTTTTTAACGTATTCAGCGTGGTCAATTATATAGGATGGGATTAAGGTATACAAGAGCCAACAAAGAATATGAATGTGCCATGTTCAAGAAAAGATAGTGCAAGGTAGTTGGATACAGATCGCCAGTCATATTTTGATTTCTTCCAGTCAACCTTTCACTGGAAGAAATCGCTGATAGCAATAAGACCGCTATTGCAAATTTTGTATTTTAACTTGCTAGTTTAACGAATTTGGCCGATACGCTCCCGTGTATCTAATCGAAAAGTGACAACAAGGGAGTGCCATAAAAAAATCTGGTCTTTTCTGAATTTTAATTCAACTTTTAATAGCTGTTTTAGATACATCAGATAAGTGAACAGTTTTTTGAATACCTACCTAATTAGGTATTCCAAATGGCTGAAGAGTTCTATACCTCCACGGGTCTCAAACCCGTTTCTCCTGAGTTCTAGTGAGGCTCTATGCTGGTCCAGTGCCGTAAATAGCCTTTTTTGCGCCCTGTGCGAGCTTCTACAACTGCGTCCTTGTTTTTTTTTTAGATATTATAGGTACCCTAGAGCAATGCTATGTATGTATAGGCCTACTTTATTTCATTCAGGGTGATAAAATAAAACTTGGTGTTGGTGGACCAATTATGTAATATTTTGCGCTGCCAAAAAAATGAGCGCGATGTTTTGTCTAAATTAATAGACGTTTCTGATGATACTGGGATGTAGGTACGTATGTGTTGGAATCGAGCACTAGGGGCGCAGTGGGAACTTATCAGGAGCAAACCGAAAAAATAATAGTCCTGCCTGGTCTGGCCATTCTTGCGCCCCCCAGAGTCTACGCCCTGTGCCTGGGCACCGGTGGCACCGCCCTATTTACGGCACTGTGCTGGTCAGACCTCTACAGTGCAGTGTAGAGTTAAAATAATTATTTCAGAACGAAAATTATATAAACTCTTAATTTCACCATTTTTGACAGGACCCAAGATCCTTACGAAGTGAGCATGAACTTCCTGATGACCATGGCTTTGGAGAAGGTGGCTTATCTACCCTTCGCTTTCATGGTGGATCAGGTGAGATGCTGTACTATTTTTTATCTCGATGGAGAGACCTCACGATGGATGCCTGACAAAAAGTTTTAGTACATGTTGTGTTTTTTTTTAAAGTAATATAAAATTTTATAAAATCCAACTTTGATTATTTACTGTCTGACAGTAAATAATCAAAGAAATCCAAGATAAGAAAGTTACGGCCCGAAAAATGTGTCATACCTAATATCACAGAAACTATCAATAATCGAATTATGCAATTTTGTTAAAACTTTGTAAAAAAAAACAGACCTTATAAGTAATATAAAAAAACCAAGATGAGAAAGTAACGGTCTAAAAAATGTGTCATACCATAGCTAAAATCAACGAAATTATCATAAATCTAATTTTGCGATTTTGTTAAAACTGTGTACAAAAAAACAGAACCCTAGGTTACTTGTATAATAATCTGTGCAAGAGAGGGATCTTCCAAATAGGTATGATGTTAGAATGAAAACTTACTAAGTAAATTTTTCTTTACAAGGATTTAGTAAAAGTCATTTTTGAATTTGTATTAAAGAAAATAAGACTTAACTGTTAACGATTTAAAATTATTAAAGATTTAAGCTTTTTATTTAGAAATCCTTTTATTCGCGAATATTTCTCGAACCATTAGGTAGATAAATTGAAACAAAGTCAATAAATAATTAATAGAATTTTACTAGAATTTGAATTTCCATTTATCTACTTAATACGGTTCATGATATAATTTCATTTCATTTCATTTATTTAAAATAAGGATAAAATTAAAGAGAACCTAACGTAACCAAATATTGTCATTCTATGAACTGTGTGTAAGTATAATGTATAAGTAAGAACTCTAGATTTTTCAGTTTTAATTCTATAAAGAAACATACTCTCAATTCTCATTCTTTCTATAAATCGACAGTAAAAAGGCAAAAGCGTTTAAGCGCCATTTTCAGAACTTAACAGAAATGTTAAGTTTTTTGTTACAAAATAAATCGTATTTCGAAGTTTAATAACAAAAAAAAACGTACCTCGTTTACCACAAGGAGAATTTAATGTTATGTACAGTATTTTTTATTCAAAGATTACTTGGTAGAAAACAATTATCTTTAAACCTAATCCTTGTCGTTTTGGAAATGGTGCTTAAGAGGTTTTTTCATCTTTCCACTGTCAAAATATACTTATTTCCCCAGTGGCGTTGGTCTGTGTTTGAAGATGGCGTACACAACATGAATAACCGGTGGTGGCAGATGAAACTGCGATATCAGGTGGGTTTTTTAAATCACAATATTTCCGAGTTACGACAACGAATTCGTTTATTTATTTTATTTTAACTCCTCTCTCCGGGGTTGGTTATTCGCTGTCAAGCAGGAAATGGAAGATGAAGATGATCCTTATACTAACTACCTTTCTTTAAGCCGTCAATAACAATTTTTGGACGGACTTCTTCAATAACAAAAAAAACTTTAAAAATATTTATTAATAGACAGTAAAATGACAGGTAGACAGGTTGCTTCGAATAGTAAAATGGCGTGAATAACTTAATAGAATTCGACTAAACTAAATTTAATATTAAATTAAATTTAGTTTAGTCTACTAAATTTAATATTAAATTAAATTTAGTTTAGTCGAATTCTATTAAATTTAATTTAATTTTAGTTTAGTTTAATGGATTTGCGTCTAATCGACACCATAATAGGCACATAATACAACATTCCGGGCAATTCCACACTAGACAAAGCTTATATCGGGGTAGTTACAACAGAAAAAATATAAAAAATTGTACTTATTATTTCAGGGCGTCATACCTCCAATACCAAGAAGCGAAGCCGATTTCGATCCAGGATCAAAATACCACGTTATTTCTGATCAGGTAAAAAATTACAAAAAACTACAAAAAAATTGAGTAGGCCGGCAACGCACTTGCGACTCCTCTGGTGTTGCGGGTGTCTATGGGCGGCGGTAATCGCTTACCATCAGGTGATCCGTCTACTCGTTTGCCACCTCTGCCATAAAAAAAAGATTTGTTTTTTTATCCATAATCGGTCAGCTCTTTGCATCATTGATAAATGATGATGCCGAAGTGAGCTTACCAAGATTCCCCAATAATTGTGAACTGGCTATCTTATCTCTATGCTAAGTTAACAAATCAGTTACTTTAATAAAGATCTTTTATAAAAGATTTTCTTCTGAAACGTTCGTGCTACTTACAGACATATCGTCCCTCGCACGACTAACTCTCCTATCTCATAACCTTGATGATTTGAGTTTGGACTTTTTCTAATTGAAATACGGTTGTTTTTAAGAACTTGATAAAAATGAGATAGGAGTGTTAGTCGTGCGAGGGACGATATGACGTCATACATCTGTTATAATATTTTTGACAAACTAATTATAGATTTTTATTGATTGTAAAATTGAAAATGGTTTAAAATTTCAATAGTGTAATCTTACGTATAAACTTTCCACGATTGCAGGAGTACATAAAATACTTTCTGGCGACGATACTCGAGTTCCAAATCTTCGAGCAGCTGTGCCAAGCGGCTGGTCACACTGGCCACCTGCACGAGTGCGATGTCTACAGAAGTAGAGATGCTGGAAGGGTGCTCAGGTATAATCTGTTAATTGATAGCTAATTTGTTTTTTAAAACTTTATTTTTATTAAGGCGCTCTTATACTAAAATGACGTTTTATTGAACAGTTTTGATGGAAACCTGTAGAAGTTTCAAGTCTGAAAAAAATAATACTTATTTTTGACTATATTTCCTAAGATCATACGCCATCTGAAAAACGATTCATCAATTTCGGCTCGGTAAAAAAAATCCAAAGATGGGTCTACCGTTACTTAAAACTTAAAACAGTTCCCTGAATATCAAAAGAAAAAAAAAGAAAATTATATGACAATATTGGTTTCGAAGATATGAAGGAAACTACGCCATTAGTTTGAGCACTTTCATTCAGAAAAAAAAGCAAAATAACCAAAAACGTTAATAATTCGCGTGGCGCGTGGGGGTGGGACTTGCATTTAGGACTGCGCAGATGGATGAGCAGTAGGTCTGTGCTACCTGGCCTTAAACAAAAAGTTTTAGACGCTGAGCAACTATTGCAGCCATTTGATATTTTAAAAAGTTTATTTAGTGAAAACAAACATGACAATCAAACCATAGACCAGACAGAGTGTGACAGATGTATAGACAATGCTTATAAATTAGGGATGATTCACACTATCTATAACATCGTCTTCTACTTGTAATACTTATACAGAGTTATTTTTGGACCCCCCCCCACCAAAACTTCACAGTGGCTTCTACTCTTGAAACTGAGCAATTTTCCCCAAATAACCAATAGTCAATTCGCAAAAAAATTTAGGTCATACAAAATAGACAGATCACGTGATCAAATTAGTATGAAAGGTCCAAAAATTTTTTTGCGAAGTGATTGAAGTTTTGGTGGGGGGGGGGGGGTCCAAAAATAACCCTGTACATACAGTTCAGTGTCATGTGACTAAAGCCACAGTAAAAAAAATCCGCGATTTTAATTTCACCTGTATAAAACAGAATCGTGACTGATCGGTACAAAGAGAAATTAAGAACATCAAATTGAGAACCAAACAAATCTTCTCATCAGAGAAATGTTTACTCAGGGTGGTAGACATATTTTGCAATCAGATTTTTTTAATGCTCTGTACATTTAGTTTTTGGTATTAAAAGCAACAATTCGTGTATTGTTTCAGTGAAATTATGCAGCCAGGCGCTTCGAAGACAGCTTCAGACATCATTAGAACAATGACGAGAGGAAAGACCAACAGGATATCACCCGAATCTATTGTCAAGTGAGTCATCATCAAGATAATTTTTTTGATGATAGGATAGTAGATTTGATAGCGGCCGGCACCAACGGCTTAACGTGGCTTGTTGCGAAGCACGGAAACGGTCGAGATGAATGCCACTAACAGTCAAACCCATCCAGGTTATTACCGTGTCTGTAGTCAGTTAATCTGCGTGATCGACGCGAGTGGTCGGATCAGTGACAGCCACGACCACTTACATCGTATACAGTTAAGTTTTTTTGATAGAAGTATTTATTTACAGATACTTCAGACCGCTGGAACTCTGGCTCCGAGTACAGAATAGAGATGAACCGCTTATTGGATGGAACTCAAACTACCATGACGTTGCGTTATTCGCACCCCAAAGAAGCGGTGTAGGCAGAAATGCGTTGTCGCTTCTGTTGTTGACTTACTTAGTCTATGACTTAATGTTATAAAGTTGTTTTTGTGTGAAAGGTTCCTTATTGTAAATTTTCTTTACGAATTTGATTTTTTGGCCGCTTCGCTGTATTTCCCATTTAAATATACAGGGTGTAAGGGACAGGTTTCCGAAAACTTTAAGAGCTTGCTCAGTAGACGAAACTGAACAACTTTCCACAAGAATTTTTTTTTCAGGAAACGAAAAAAAAAATCGGCTTCTGCATACAAAATTATAAACTTGATTGGACAGTTTGTATGGAGAAGCGGATTTTGTTTAGTTTCGACTACTGAGCAAGCCCTTAAAGTTTTCGGAGACCTGTCCCTTACACCCTGTATATAAAAACTCCTTTGTGATTTTCATACACTCTCTTTACCGATTTCCGTTTTTAGGGTTCCGTATTTTAATAAGTATATGAAATGGATATTAAGTAATTCTATTTGTTATAAAAAAAGTTTATGAATAAAGATTACCCATCTTTTTTAAACTTTTATTTTTTCTGTAAAATACCTTATTAAAAGACAACAAAATATCGCAGTTTGTTTCAAATTACCTCCATTAATGACATTAATAGATTACACAAACACGAAAGTGCAAAGTTTTTTTAAACGGCTCGACCGGAGTGATACCACGGCCTCACAGAAAACCGGCGTAAAGCAACGCTTGCGTTGTGTTTCGCCGAGTGAGTGAGGATACCGGAGGCCCAACTTCCTCCCCCCCCCCCCCAATTCCCGCCATTCGCCCATCCCATTTCAAAGGTCGGCAACGCACTTGTGACTCATCTGGTGTTGCGGGTGTCTATGGGCGGCGGTAATCGCTTACCATCAGATGATCCGTCTGCTCGTTTGCCACCTATCACATAAAAAAAAACGAAAAATAGGAGCAAATTGACTTTTAATTTCTTGACAAATTAAGTATTGTGGGAAGTGAACAAGATTTGCCCAGATTATGTCCCTTGTGGAAAATCTATACTTGACGAAATCTATAACAAAAACCCATGACGTCCCCACTGCAGAGGCACGGGTCTCTTCGCATACCTCGGGAAGGTTAGGCCATACTCCACACACGGGGGCCAAGTTTGGATTGGTGGAGGTTGTGGGGCTAGTGGCCAACCCCAGCGTCAGAAGTTTTCAAGCCGCCTATAAGGCCTCCGACATGGCTTAACGACTGCCATCTAGCGATAGCAACCGGCACCAACGGCTTAACGTGCCTTGCGAAGCACGGAAACGGCCGAGATAAAATGCCACTGTCACACCCATCCCGATTACGACCGTGTCTATAATCAGTTAACCTGCGTAATTGACGCGATCACGCAAGCCGCACTGAGCTATGATTACTTTAAAAAAATGCTGAAAGTATTTCAATTAAACTGAACTACACACTCTATTTATCTATTTAATATAATAATAATAATATTGCGGGACAAATCACACACGGTCATCTGGCCCCAAACTAGGATTCCCTGTATCTTGGGAACCAGAGACTGATATACATACACTTAAACTTTTAAATACATACATATATAGATATAATACACCCAGACTGTATAGTTTTCTGGATACTCATCTGTAAAAGCTACATAATGATGTCGATTTGGTGTTCACGATTTAACTTATTTGACAGGACTAAACTTAATTTAGGCGTCCTGTCCTTGTTCTTTTCGATACAGAAGGAAAGAGACAGAATACTTAAATCAAGTTCAGTCCTGTCAAATAAGTTAAATCGTGAAAACCGAATCTACCCCAATATTGAACTTAAAATACTATACAGGGTGTAAGGGACAGGTTTCTGAAAACTTTAGGGGCTTGCTCAGTAGACGAAACTGAACAACTTTCCACAAGATTTTTTTTCAGGAAACGAAAAAAAATCGGCTTCTCCATACAAAATTATAAACTTGATTGGACAGTTTGTATGGAGAAGCCGATTTTTTTTCGTTTCCTGAAAAAAAAAATTGTGCAAAGTTGTTCAGTTTCGTCTACTGAGCGAGGCCAAGTTTTCGGAAACCTGTCCCTTACACCCTGTACAATCATTTCTACAATGCGTAACATAATTTCTATTCTATTTTTCTATTTGGCATTGCACATCTCAGATCGAGCGTGATTTTGCCAATGTCAACTGAAAGTCACGGCTCTAAGGGTGATGGGCACTTAAAGACGCTCCACGTGGTGGTTTGCAACTGGACCTCGGAAAACGGAGCTGTCTCCTCAATCAATCCTCTTCTTATTATGGCTTACCTCGGAATCGGGATCACAGCTATTTCTCTATCACAAAAATAACGTTGAAACTATTCTAAAACGGTAATAATTGTAAAATTAACTCAACAGACGTGTGCTCGGTACAGAGTCCCGGCAACTAACCGTGACATTATTTATATCCATAGTACGAAGCTTCCTTGAAAGCCCGTATCATGCCTTCAGAGTTGCGTCTGATTCGCCTCCCGATTGGCTCTAAGTCATCATAGCACTTTGGTAACTTTTTCTATTACATCAATGGCCTCTAATATGCTTATTTGTCGAACTGCCATTACAGAATACAGGGCTTTAGTTTTTACACAGTCCTGATGGGCCTTTTTTATCTTAGTCCATGATGCATCACCCTGGGACCAAGCACTTGCGAACGAACAGTGTGTGAGGTTAGCAGCGCGGATCTCAGTGCACACTAGATGCTCCATGTTCTTGAAGTCTAGCTCATTGCGGCAGAAGTCAAACATGTGGATCATTTCATGTGCCAACACTCCTTGCACCATGCCTTTGCGTGTTGAAACATTCTGGCATACAACTATCTGATTTAATTCTGGATCGTATCCACCACTGACTGAATAATCACAGACTTCGCATGATATATGTCTCCGAATGTCAATAGGACAACCAGAACTTTTGAGGGCAGCCATCATTACTTTGACTATAGCACTATTTTTAACCGACTTCAAAAAAAGGAGGAGGTTCTCAATTCGTCGGAATCTTTTTTTTTACGTATGTTCACCGATTACTCGAAGACGCCTGAACCGATTTGGAAAAATTCTTTTTTTTGTTTAAAAGAGTATACTTCACAGGTGGTCCCATATAAATTTTAACGAAATCGATTCAGCGGTTTTTCAGAAAATCAACAAAAACATAGCAAAATTGGAGTTATTGCGATCGAAGTCGGTTGTTATGTTTAATTATGCTTTTAACAGAGTCGTAAACATTCTTCTCACACTTTAGCTATGTTCTCCTTCCCTTCGCTACCGGTGAGTACCTTGCTTAGCCGAGGCGAAAATGTCCCGCGCCTCTCCGGATACAGATCGTAGCCCCAAGCGTCTCTCTGGGTACTCTCTTCTTTATTCTCAGTAGTTTTCTTAGCCATTTTCACTCACTTGAGTTGAGGTTCTGTTTTGCTAGGATTCCCATTCGTCATGGTTGTAATTGTATACTTTTGGGAGGTTATGTAAACATCGTATCAGGTCAATAAGTAATAACAAAATAATATGTATTTGCCAACTGATTTTTTTTTCAGTTTCAACTATATAACAATAAGAAAAGCAGTTTTGTTGATTAAATTCAACGAACAAAATCAAAATCTGTTTTATTTAAGTATTAGATCCTTTACACATACTTTTAAATCGCCTTTTTTTTCTTTCTTTTTTCTCATCTAAATTAAAGCCAAACCAAACCCAGACAGAATAATAAAAATGACATCTATATCTGTCTCGAATAGGAACTCTCAGCAAATTCGCAATAGACCTCTTATCTTACCAAAAGTGATTGCACATATTGGAGTCGATTCGGTTTTCACGATTATGTAAACATATTTGACAGAATTAAACTTAATTTAAATGTTCTGTCCTTTTCTATATCAAAAAGACAAGGACGAGACGCTTAAATTAATTTTTGTCCTATCGTAAACAGCGAATCGACACCATTGTCGAAAATAAAACGAGTAAAAGTCCCAGGCATGAGAAGTTTCTGATAATTTTTCTAGTTTTACAGAAGCTCGTAAGCGGGCGTAAGCCACTTTCCAAGTGGACACTAAAAAAAATCGACCAAAAATATAAAAAAATACATTTTTTGCTACAACAAAAAAATCGACCAGGTGCGAGTTGAATATGCACCGCAGGTTCCGTATCCGTACCAACCCACAATATTTACCAAAATTATTAATTTCCTTTCATTCTGTTTGGAAACAGGAAGTCTGACGATTTTATGTTTATGATCATTATACCTAATATTTTTATTTATATAGAAACCTAAAATACATATTACGTTGAAACAAAAACAGAAACTTGAACCGTCCTAATATCACATTTAATTATTTTTCATTTCATTTAATTTCATTTTAATATACTTTATTGTAATAAATACATAGACAAAAGTGAGGTTACAAAGAGAATAGAAGGAAAAGAGATACAACAGGCGGCCTTATTGCAAGGTAGCAATTTCTTCCAGGCAACCTTTGGGTAGGAAAACATCGATATAATAATATAGGGGGTAGCAAAAATCACATGAAAATAAAAATACACTACTATTAAAAAATATATATATTTTTTTAATAAAACATATTCGTCATAATAAAACATATTTTGTGTATTTTAGCCTACTGGCAATTCAAGACAGACACAAAAGCCATTTAAAGGTAGGATAGATCTCAGGCCATGTATCAGGGTCCCGTTGGCATAATACGGCATGGAACCCTAAAAACGAAAAAGCTTTCCTATGTACCTACTTCTAATATTCTATTAATGACTATAGTAAAATCTCTTTTAAATTCAAAACCACTGTATGAACCAAAAGATAAACCGCAAAAATAGAACGTTGCTATTGTTCGAGATAATCTACTTTCAAAGTCTTCGCAAATTACAGCAGTATTCGCGAATTTGTCTTGTAAGTTAGATACGTATTCACGCGTTCCCAAAAAATATTTTTAAAAGAAAAAGTGACGTGAAAAAACTATTTATTGAAGAGAAAAATGATTTCCCGCGCAAATCTGACATTAAACTTTTTATTAACTGTGTTTTTGGTCAGGGCATTAGCAAATACAGAGGAAAATAAAGGAAAAAATGAGAAAGGAGGATTTATATCTCTCATAGAAGAGAGTTTGGAATCGAAATTGTGCGATTATTTGGACTCCTTGACTTTGTGGCTTGAAGATTTTAATGAAAGACATATTAGTAATACTGAGTGGGGAAGATTTCTACATTACGACAAGATTAAACCTAAATCTCTCCTAGAAAGTGGTAGAGGCAAAGGTATGTATGATATATGTTTTTATTTCTAATCTTTCTTTTAAATATACAGTGTGAGTCTTTATAAAGTGCACAAATGAAAGAGGGTGAAATAAGAGCCAATTTTATCACCTAGAAAAAGAAAAGGAAAAACAAAAATTTTATGTACGTTTATTTTTTTAAATAGCATCTGCTGTCTCCAAGTAAACAAAACGTTGTAACTTTTAAATTAAGTAGGTTAGAAGGTTAATACAAAAAAAGGGAGGATTGCTAGTAGATGGCCGTGCCACTTAAAAAAAATACACAAACAATTTAATTCAATTAAATATAAGAATTTTTTTACAGAACATTTTTCATTTTTTGTGTTTAATTGCAAAAAGAAAATAACACCTATTAACCCAATTTTTTATTAATTTAAGATATCTGAAATTAGTTTAGCTTTCAAATAATGAAAACCTCAAGTTTCTAACCTACACACAACGTTTGCTATGAGCGATTAAACAATGGTATTCCAGATAGGTACGCTATTTTTTTAACACTGTTACTCTAAATGCTAGTTTTGGGTTTTTTTAGTCTTAGTTTTGACTATTTTTAGGGTTCCGTAGCCAAATGGCAAAAAACGGAACCCTTATGGATTCGTCATGTCTGTCTGTCTGTCCGTCCGTATGTCACAGCCACTTTTTTCCGAAACTATAAGAACTATACTGTTGAAACTTGGTAAGTAGATGTATTCTGTAAACCGCATTAAGATTTTCACACAAAAATAAGAAAAAAAACAATAAATGGGGGTTCCCCATACTTAGAACTGAAACTCAAAAATTGTTTTTTCATCAAACCCATACGTCTGGGGTATCTATGGATAGGTCTTCAAAAATGATATTGAGGTTTCTAACATATTTTTTTTCTAAACTGAATAGTTTGCGCGAGAGACACTTCCAAAGTGGTAAAATGTGTCACCCCCCCCCCCCCTGTAACTTCTAAAATAAGAGAATGATAAAACTAAAAAAAATATATGATGTACATTACCATGCAAACTTCCACCGAAAATTGGTTTGAACGAGATCTAGTAAGTAGTTTTTTTTAATACGTCATAAATCGTAAACCGCAATTTACCTACAACGAACTACAAGAACTTTTATATTATGTTACTTGCTGCTACGGAAGCCTTCATGGGCGAGTCCGACTCGCACTTGGCTGCTTTTATTTTTATTTTTGTGGCACGCCCATCTACTGCCAGTCCTCACTTTTTTGTTTTAACGTTCTAGCCTAGTTAATTTAAAAGTTACAGCGTTTTGTTTACTTGGGGACAGCAGATGTTATTAAAAAATAATAAAGTCCACAATTTTTTTTTTCTGGGCGATAAAATTGGGTCTTATTTCACCTCCTGTCATATGTGCACTTTATAAAGACTCACACTGTATGATATTTTTGCTGTTAAGAAAAAAATAGAAGTTTATAAGATTGCTCGCGCCTGAAAATTCAAATTTAATACTTTAACGAAAGTTATCTTTAGTGTGTCATAAAAAAATCAAATAATATAATGTATTGGAAAGATACCTCCCCCAAGCGAGCTCCGAAAATGCCCTAGCACCAGACAAACCCAGTCCTACAAAGTTGCACACCGCCGGGAATCGAACCCGCGACCTCCTGATGTGAGGCAAGCAGACTAATCTCTAGACCACAGTATAAGGAAATTATACAGTATGGACACTCCCTGCCGCTCTCTGAAGGCTACCTCACCCCCCCTGTGTGACCGATCCGTGACCATTTGTTAAGAGGTTGGCACAGTTCCAAAACAGTTCCATAGCACAGTATTATAACCAAAGACAATTTTATTTTTTAAGGAAAGAGCTAAGCCTTCTAAGGCTATACAGCCTTGTCTGGTTTATACAGCCTTTACTTTATTTGTGAAAGTCTAGCTAAATTCAACCCTAGTACATCACGCACACATTTACATGTGTACAAACATGAATGTCTTTGTAAACAGTAAACAATGGCGCGAAATTTGTATGAAGTGTCCGGGGTGTGCTCTAGACCACGGAAGTGGTTGAGTTTTGGGCCATATAACCTGTGTATACGACTGTGTGTGATCTGTGTGCCCCTTTATCTCAATCTCTGAGAACCTCCCGCCTGGATATAAGTTATCATGGCCAACCTGGGGATCCCTAAATAGACTGCGGGTACAGGTCGGTTGTAGTAAAGAACACTTGTTCAGGTGGGGGTTCTTAGGGAGTGCTGGCTTGGGCTATATAGCCCAAGCCAGCATATATATGCGGGACGGTCCCCCAAACTATGGACCATCTGACATCTTGTCCTTCCTGCCCTGCCACCTGTTCACGGGAGGACTTGATGCTGGCCAACGAGAACGCTATCCGCGGAGGAGTCCGTTTGCCATCGACTCGAGAAGAAGAAAAAGAAGAAGTGATCTATGATATAAAATCTCATTGCTGCTTGCAGGGCACCACAAGAAGAAGATCGCAATGTCAATGATGCCGCTGATGTTCCACGCGGGAGCCACCTCAGCGTGGACCATGATATCTGCCTTAATGGCGGCTAAGTCAGTCGCTATAGGACTGGCGCTGCTGATTTTGAAGGTCGCTGTCAGTTCTGCAAAGGTATGTCAATCATTTCACTTAAAATCATCTACTGATGGGGTTGGCCACTCGCCCCACAACCTCCACCAATCCGGACATGCCCCTGTGTGGGAGCATGGCCTAACCTTTCAGAGGTATGGGAAGAGACCCGTGCCCCTGCAGTGGGGACGATATGGGTTCTTAACTGAATAAGTTACTTTAAGAATCTGCGCTACAAAATATGCCCGTTGGTATGATAATTTTTTTGTGTATTGGTATAAACCAAGGTACTTATAAATAGTATTTAAAATACGCAAATTGTAATTGGACCATCTGCGAATAAGACCAATCGCTAAGTGAACTTAGTACTAAACCAAATGCGAATTGAACCAATAGCGACAAACAGGTTTTAAATAGCATCTCATAATTTGTCTCACAATTTACAATTGTTTGTTTTCCCAAAGCAATGGCGACTAGTCGCTGCGTCGGTACATCTCTAAGAAAAAGTACTGAAAATGTTCTTTTACATTTCAGTTGGCGTCGTTGTTCGCAGCGAAAAAAAACATTGACCATCACGGTACGTATACAGAGCAGAGATTGTATAGGTTCCTTCTAAAATACCTGAAAAAATTTAATTGTGGCTTATACTTGTGAAACTGAACAGCTTTTCCAAAGAAACCTATACTGGGAATTCTCAAACTTTTTGGAATTCCCATACAAAGACTGATCAGTTAATCAATTGGAGAAAATCGTTCACTTTCATAAGTAGAAGCCACTGTAATTACTTTTCGGAGTTACTAAGCACTAGAATGTGAAATCCGCCTAAAAGCTGCCCCAGCAGTGGGGACACTAATGGGTTATTATAGCCTATCTACTAGCAAAATCTCATTTATTTTTCGTTTTTGGTTGCAGGCTATGACTGGACAAATACTAAGGATAGACTCGATGCTAGTAATAGTAAAATTAATACAGATAACATTTTTGAGGTAAGAATATTTAAAAATCATTAACGATTAAGATTTTGTTAGTAGATTGTGCAATTTTCTAAATTTGTAATCATAATAGTTGTTCTTTTAAGAGATATGGAGTCAAAAATTGTTAAATCGACGACCAAAAATACACGCACACCTCTCGGATCGAACGCTCCGTCGTAGATAAAAAAGTGGCCGGAAAACGTCCACATTCGCCATTACAAATCATTTCACACGATTAGTTACAATACGATTATTAAAGAAATTACGATTAATACAAAATTAGAGTGGCGCTTACGAAATTTTTCCTGAAAAAGCTCAATCAGTCAAGTTTATTTTTCTTTACAGAATCTCCAACATTTATAGAAGAACCTCCAGTACAATACCACAGTCTACCACCAGAACCCACAGAGTATTGGAACTCTTACCCCGAGTGGAATGACGAAAACCCTCCCCTAACAACTAGCTACAAGAACCCAACTTACAGAAGCAGTGACGTGGACAACGAAGCTAGTATAAATACTAGTTACAATTATAACGTTAACGCCGGTTTCCGCGGAGAAAGTAATAGGGATTTGAGGAATTACTTAATTTGATTTTTTTCTTTTATTTAGTAGCTTAATGTTACTGGAAAGTGGCCTACAATGTGACCAAGATCTTATGGTGTGTAACTGAAATCGGAACTAACGCCGCCATCTTGTAAAACGTCACTATTTGCATTAACAAGTCATATTTGTGTTAAAAGCGCGCCATAAGATCTTGGAAGCACTGCACTGTATAAAACATAATTTAATTTATAAATAAAATAAATTATTGAAAAATAAAAAAGGTCTTTATTTAAAATATATTTTTTACAAAAATGGACGGATTTAATTTAGGCTAGAAGATTTCGTATAAAATATAATGAAAATATATAAATTATCTAATTGTGTATGGTAAAAGTTACAATAATAGTAAAGGTAACATGTCAAAAATACACTTACAAACTAAAAGTGTACATTTAGCACCGACTCTTAATAATATAAATAAGTACAATGTGGAACTTCAGTATAAAAATTGGAATGTTTAAAAATGTTTTTAAACTCTTAAACAATACGAAGGGAGAAAGGCTATTTTTGAAATTTTCAGGAGAATCGTTTTAATTTTTTTTTTCTTAGAATAAAAAGTGACTAAAAAAAACTTCCTAATATAGGTTGCTACTTTATTAGTGCCCGATATTTTAGTCAGTGCTTCCAATCCTGATTCTGATCAACTTTCCCCAAGGAACCCATAGTCAAGTCGTAAAAAAAATTTTGGACTCTTCATACTAATTTTGCCGCTGGGCTGATCCATTTGTATGAAGAGTGCAAATTTTTTATGCTATTTTACTATGGGTTCCTTTGGGAAAGTAGATCAGAATCAGAAGTAGACGCACTGACTAAAATATCAGGCACTAAAAAAGTAGCACCTTATACAGGGTGACTGGTAAATCAACGGACGCATTTAAGGAGGTGAATAAGAAGCTGATACACATTCCAAATATGTAAAAAAACATGACCTTCATTTACATCATTTAAAAATAATTTTAAAGTTCACTTCTACATTTTACTAAATACTAAGTCACGTGTACGCGGCCTCGGGCAACGACCCCGAGTAGCGGCTCGGACTCGCCACTGCGCGATACTGCGCATGCGCGTGAGTGACTGCTCCCGCGTCTCTGCCCTCCGCCGCGCCGCGTCGGCCCTAGTCAGTCGCCCGCGGGCCATCGTAGGGGTGGTGTGCGTCCACGCGCGTCCCGTTCGTCGCGAATATTCTGGTTTTACTTACGTAGCTGTCGCGTAGATTTCGGTGCCTTGATAGTGAGTGATAATGGCTTATCAGTACTCTAATGAGGATACTGGGATATGGTGTGGTGCTATGTGATGTAAGCTAGTGTTGTTAGACGTGAATTTACGTCATATTGCAATGTATCATGAATTACATAAGTTGCCGTCATAGGACTTCTTAGGAGACTTAGAGCGTTTGGCCTTCCTTCAGTTCCTAACCCTGGTCAAGGACGAGGAAGGAATCCTTGGTTATTGGTTAAGCAATTTACTTCGATTATTACCCATGTGAAAGTACGCGGAATGCAGGAAGTCATTTCCAGGTATCCCAGTGGTTGGGGTAATGTATCCTACATGAAGACGAACTCCATCCTTTCATTATCAGTGTGTTATCAGCCTGTCTAAGAGATTGGCCTTAACGACCACAAGCAGCACGGTGCACGCTGTGGGAAAGTGGTAAGTACCTAGGCATAGAGTTAGAAAGCACAAGAATAGTTGCGTTTTATAAAAAAATATGTAACTTGTGTTTTTTTAATGTATGATTATTTTGTTTTATATGGTTGAAAAGTATGTAAATTATCCTATCATCTCCTTAAATACGTCCGTCGTTCAACCAGTCACCCTGTATAATTTAGATTCTTAATATTTTTATTAATTATTCTTTCTCCAAGAAAGTAAGTAATTTTTAAAATGAGTCTGCAACATTTGACAACATTATGACGCTTAAGACTTAAAGAGATTCATATTTTTTGAACTTCAAATTACACAGGCTGAAAATGGCTGAAATTAAAATCACTGGCAATATTTATATAAATTCAAGATCTTACTAGTGACCTCAGATTAAAAATGTCTTTATTTCATAACTTATGTATGACAGTAAAATAATAACCAAGAAACCTTACAGAATTAGATCAAAAAGTTGCCTACCCCTCAGTTTAATGCTATTCATCTCAGATACTGTTTATCAAATATCATAAACGTCATTTTGTTTAAAATAGTAAAATATAGTCTTTCCATAATTTTGTTTAAAATAATAAAATACAAAACACTGAAAATTTACGCTAGTAAGTTTTCCAATTTTTTTGTTGTTGTTTAAGTTGGGAAAAGGCTGACGTCCCATCTGATGGAAAGCGACATTCACCGCCTATGAACTATGAGCATATATAGGGTGACATTAAATTAGTTCTTGATATGAGAGGCTATGAATGTGCTCATGATAACAAACAACTTTCCCTAAGGAACCCATAGTCAAATCGCAAAAAAAATTTTGACTCTCCATACAAATCAATAAACTGACCGGCCAAATTAGTATGAAGAGTCCAATTTTTTTTTTGCGATTTGACTATGGGTTCCTTAGGGAAAGTTGTTCGTTATCATGAGCACATGCATAGCCTTTCGTATCAAGAACTAATTTAAAGTCATATAATCCCAAAAGGGTAGTTATCAGTGCCTTGCCGATCTTGAGGTCTTACAATTAGATACCTCTTATCAAATCAAATCAAATCAAAAAACTATGCCGGTATACGCTATATAACTATGCTAATTATGCCGGTATACGCTGGCTATCTCGCGCCTCCCGCCGCCGGCACACAGCACAATAAAAGAGTAATTTAATGCCATAATAAGCGCCACAGTATAAATTATTGCAAATGAATGCAATTTCACCCTGTACATGTGTTTTTTTTAAAAGAACATGTCAAACAATATGTCTAAGAACACGTCAAAAAAGGAGAACATTGGCTCATTGTGACTTTATTTTTCCTTATATGTAAGGTAAACTTATATTTAAAAAATGCTTAAAACTAATGTTAGCCCATGGCAGTGACTTAAGAGATATTTTAGAAAAAAAAGTGTAAAAAAGATTAAAAGATCAGATCACAGAATTAAAGCTCATAATTTAAAAGTTAAAAAATTGATCAAAAACACTTTTTTTCATCCAGAAATCCATACGTTCTTTAATTAAACCTTCATAGAGTAAAAAAACAGTTCTATTGCCAGTTTTCTTTAAAAGAAACTTTCAATTTCTGCTTGTTTATTAACTTTTTGTCTTATGCATATCTTTCATAAAATAATGAAGCGGACGGTACAATCAACGCACACGACCGATGCTTCTAAATTGCCCTTTTTTTTATTGAGTATGCGTTTGTAGGCTCATTGACATGGATACAAAAAAAATGTTTTACAAAAGTAACTGTTCTATACTTTAGTTATGTAGTTCCAACTTCATAAATCATAATCAGACAACCTTCCAAAACAAACGCTCAAAAATATACACAAAGTTATCAAAATCGAATCGCTTACCAATCCCAGCACGCTATTACCAAACCAAGAGTATTTCACCTTTTTTTTAGTCAATCTCCTTTTGTCTATACTTGTATTTTTCGACCACGAATCGTAATCCGAAGGCACCGCTTGACACTGGCTGGCGTACCATTTGCGCGCGAAACCGTTTGACGTTTTAGCGGAGATACAAATCTCGAACTTGCCGCCACTTCGCAAATGAGTCTGCATATCTTTGTCTATGACTATAGTGAGGGAACGGAGGTTGTATGCTATATCTTTGGAGTAAATAACGTTATTTTTGTCGTCTCGAATGTAAATGTAGAAATCGGCGATATCTTGTGTCGTACGGACGAACCAATGGGCATAAATTTGCGGTTGGGAACTGAAATGATATTAATAAAAATCTTAGAAATGAGAATGAAGTTATTTACTGAGGTAAACGTTTTAACTAAAACAAAATTTTGCAAGCAAAACCGTGGGCAGAAAGCTAGTATTTTATAAAATATAGACATATTTATTTATATAATTAAAATAACAATTAATGCTACTTTAGAAACATTGTAGAAAAAAACTGTTATGAAGACATAACAGCTTTTTTGTACTAGGAACATCTCGGACATCACTAAGAATTATATTAATGAAAAGATATTGTATACTGGGCCCTGTTCTAATCATACCAAATAAGACTTCCTTCATACAAATTCCTAATGGACAGTTTTTGTATGGAAACTATTTTTTTTGCAATTTCACTTAAATTGTAGGACAAAAGTGTATACTTACTACTGAACATCCCTCCACGCCAAATCGGGCTCGCTTTCCAATGCAAACTCCCCATACAAATCCTTCTTTCCATACAACTCCACATTCCCCGCACATAACAGTCTCTCTTCATCCACGGATACTATATTTTCACCCTTTAGAGTTTCTGGTTCGGAGCAACTCAGGTTTCGGTATCTGGTATCGGTTTTGAAGAACGAGGGGGGGAGGTGGTTCAAATAGTGTTTTAGTGGACGAAGTAGGCAATCGCATTTTATATTGTTTCCTGTGAAATGAGAAATGAAATTCTTTATTTGCGTATGATTTTGGGTACAAAATAGGGTGGAAGCTTAGGGTTAAATCCATACAAAATCTGCTCTTATTCGAGCGTGCAAATAATTGTCCATGAGTATAAGGGAGAAAAAAATGCTTATTAAAGGAACGCTGAAAATCAAAACTGAGTCATATTCTTGCAATATTTGTTTATTTGTTGATCACCATCATCAGCCGAAATGCGTCCACTGCTGGACAAAGGCCTCCCCCAAGGATCTCCACACCGACCCGTCCTGCGCTGCCCGCATCCAGCGGCTTCTCGCGACCTTCACCAGGTCGTCGGTCCACCGAGTGGGAGGCTGCCTACACTGCGTCTTCCGGTGCGCGGTCGCCACTCGAGAACTTTACTGCCCCAACGGCCATCTGTTCTACGAGATATGTGCCCCGCCCACTGCCACTTCAGTTTAGCGATTCTGTGAGCTATGTCGGGTACTTTAGTTCGCATACGTATCTCCTCATTTCTGATGACTTAAGGAAACTCCATCGTCCTTTGGGTGACCATATCTCGGTTCCATATGTCATAACTGGCAACACACACTGTTCAAAGAGCTTAGTCTTGCTGTATTTTAGACGTGAAGATATTGTTGTTTTTATAACCCATTACGTCCCCCACTGCAGGGGCACACGGGTCTCTTCCCACAACTCGGGAAGGTTAGACCATACTCCATACACACGGGGGCCAAGTCCGGATTGGTGGAGGTTGTGGGGCTAGTCACCGACCCCAGTGTCAGAAGTTTTCAAGCCGCCTATAAAGCCTCCGACATGGCTTAACGACAAATGGCTTAATATGCCTTGCGAAGCACGGAAACGGTCAAACATAAATGCCACTAACGGTCAAACCCATCCAGGTTATGACCGTATCTGTAGCCAGTTAACCTGCGTGATCGACGCGACCACGGAAACCGCACTGAGCCACGACCGCTTCTGAAGATATTACTGAAAATGAACATTACCTTCAAAATACATTTCCAATCCATTCTCTTTGATTTTCTTAACCAACTCCGGGTAAATGGACGTCAACTGATTGCTTCTGACATCCAGAACTTTAAGACGAGAAGCGTTGGCCAAATGTTCTATTGGTAATGTTTGGAGTCGGTTATCTTGGAGGTAAAGTTTGGTTATGTTTTCGGGCAAGTGGAATTCTAGATCGGCTGAAAAAAATGGATTAAGTGATTTTTAGATAATACGGTAATTGACTGCTAGTTATGTGTTATTTTTCATCGAAATTGTAAAAAAACATCTTAAAAATGTTTGAAATTCTGAGCTATGACGTCATAACTCAATACAGTCGTTTTTACTCTCATAAGAATATTTTTTTAATTAAAAATACGAACTGACTGCATCAACAATTAATTATTAAATATTTTTCACCAAATAACTCTCTTAATGAAAGCTATTTAGTGAAAAAAGATGTCAAAATTTATTTTTGATGCTTTCAACAGGAAGACCACTTAGGGTAGGCTGGGGTGAATCGGATCACAGGGCGAATTGGATCACAATTAGAAATAAAGAAATACTTTAAAAATCCGGGCTAGACTGACCGTTGTCATAGCGACACGACGTATAATGTTGCTATGACAACAGTCAGTCTAGCGCGGTATTTAAAATATTTATTTATTTCTAATTGTGATCCGATTCGCCCCGTGATCCGATTCGCCGCGGTCTACCCTACATGATTTCCTTAAAAATGCTTCACTTAATTAAATACATAATATTGTATTGCATACTTACAATTCCTTGAAATCAAATCTTCCAATGTATTGTTAGACAAATCTAATTCTTCGAGAGACGTTAAATTGCCCAGAACATCTGAAAAAATAATTAAAATTAATGTTTATAGCTTTAAAAACAGCTGGTTAACTTCTTGAAAATCAAAGAGTCCCTCCCAACTATCAAAGTGTGGCGATATATCAGTGATAGAAACGTGTCTATCACCGCGAAATGGCCCCAGATTTAACATGTGGTGATATAAGGGTTGTATTTAAGCAACGCTTATCACTATTTGGTGATATATCGGTGATATTTCAGAGTTAGTGACGCCAGCCACCGCATTGCTTTTATATCACCCTTATAACACTATTTAGTATTAATTGGCCCCTTTTACCACTTCTTTACTAGTTGCGCGGCCCCTCTCTTAAGGCGACCCCCCCCCTCCTGGGGGTAAGATCCGGTGGCGGCTGCTTAAGCAAGCCATGCAACACACATTTACGCATGTCGTCATTACGTCATATTTCTATGTACATAGTAAAAGTATGCGGCAACATCTATCGCACCGCCACAAACTAAACCTACAACGCGCTTTCGAAAATTTCTTCGGCTTAACTATACAGGGTGTAAGGGACAGGTTTCCGAAAACTTTAAGGGCTTGCTCAGTAGACGAAACTGAACAACTTTCCACAAGATTTTTTTTAAGGAAACGAAAAAAAATATCGGCTTCTCCATACAAACTGTCCAATCAAGTTTATAATTTTGTATGGAGAAGCCGATTTTTCTTCGTTTCGGAAACCTGTCCCTTACACCTGTATATACGACTTCCAACCATCGTCGGTCGGACCACGCCGGTCCCCAGGCATACCGCCTCGCCTGGAGGAGGTACCTCCCTTTCTCGTCAAAGAACAGTGATCACATTCCCTTCAAGTAAATAAATAAATATCCGGGACAAATCACACACGGTCATCTGGCCCCAAACTAGGATTCCCTGTATCTTGGGAACCAGAGACTGATATGCATACACATATACGTTTTAAATACATACATATATAGATATAATACACCCAGACACAGAGCAAACAAATCTGCTCATCACAGAACTGTTTGCCCTGGGGTCGGGATCGAACCCGCAACTCTCAGATCAGTAGCCAGGAGCACTAACCACTGAGCCACAGAGTCATAGTAGGCGATAATAAAACAACATTTGTATAGTTTCCGGGATATGCAAAATCAAAATCACATTTTCAAATTTTTACTTACTATTTCTAATATCGTTCAAATTATTTCCGACCAATTTCAATTTTTTCAATTTCTTCCCGCCAATAGTGATGTCCATAGTCAGCACTGGTATGCTGTTGTAACTCAGATCGACTTCGAACAGTCTGTACGGGATCCAAGGATTGGACGGTAACATCTTTTTCGTTAAAAAACTTATGTCGTTGTGACTCAGATCCACCTGAGAATTTAAAAATATCGTCTTTTATTTATACGACAGGCAAAAAGAAAAATTGAACTGAAGAAAATTTATTTTATCGTCATTTAGTGCAACCAAAATGACAAATTAATTAAAAAAAATCTACAACGTAGGTACGTAAGGTGACAAATTAAGATCTACTCCCTACAGGGTGTAACAGAAAGGTGTGATAATACTTCAAGGTTGGCTTTTACCCATCAAACTGAACAACTTTTGTTCTACAACTTTGTTCAAATCTCAAAGAAATTTTCGGACTTTTCATACAAACTTGGTTCGCCAGCTGATCGATTTGTATGAAAAGTCCAAAAAAAAATTTGCGATTTCAACAAAGTTGTAGAACAAAAGTTATTCAGTTTGCTGGGTAAAAGCCAACCTTGAAGTATTATCACACCTTTCTGTTACAGCTTGTATAATCAAAACTAGAAAAAGGACGAAATAAAAACATCTGTTACTGCCGGTGTCCAACTATTACTGCTGCTACGCACAACAGTCATCATCACCATCGTCAGCCGAAGACGTCCACTGCTGGACAAAGGCCTCCCCCAAGGATTTCCACACCGACCGGTCCTGCGCTGCCCGCATCCAGCGGCTTCCCGCGACCTTCACCAGGTCATCGGTCCACCGAGTGGGAGACCTGCCTACGCATCACAATACGTAGTTTTTTTTAATTGTTTTTTTTTCCTCTGGTGTTGCGGGTGTCTATGGGCGGCGGTAATCGCTTACCATCAGGTGATCCGTCTGCTCGTTTGCCGCCTATCACATTTACAAAACATATGTTTTTTCTCCATATTGCGCATGAATGTTCGATTTTATTATCTGAATTTAATGCAATGGGTTTTTTCGACACATATTTAAGATAAGATAAGATAAATCTTTTTAGCTGTTGAACTGGGTGCATTATGATCTTAAGAAATTATAATAAAAAAGAAAGTCCGCCAAGCTCAGCCATAAATTCATAGCACGCAAACATATTATAAACATAAAACAGTCACTTTTATTGCCTACTGTTTGTGCTCCAAGAATTGTGTCACTGAGTAAAAAAAATATTGAAGAAGAAATCTGTTCATTAAAATTTTAAAGAATAATGGCAAACTGCCATACATTAATTTACCTGGATTAAATTTGTTAAAGTATAAAAATAAAAAACACAAAAAACTATTCAGGTGTTACTCCAGAATGTATTTCTTCAAGAATTAAGACTCTCTGAACCAGAGAAAAAACATAAAGAGAATAATTTCCTTACACTAAAAGTGAAATAAGAAATAATCTTCTACAATTGTGAAGTATCTAGCGAATGGCAACACTAAAAGCACAACAATGACATTTTGCTCAGGGCCGCGTTCAATGGGTACACTCTGAGAGCAACTGTTGTTGTTATGTACTTTCCCTTTCGCACTTACGAGATTTATATTAGGCTATCCTGCTGTCAAAGTGAACGGGTGCTGTCTGATCGTACCCTCGGAACGCGCTACGGGACCAGTAACTACACTTCCAGTCAACTAAACTTCCAAAAAGAATGTATTAATTTCCTCCGGTTGCAATAACCATATTGACTTATTTAAAAATCAAGAGTAAATATTTAACTTTTTGTTTTCGTCTTTATTTTATACGTTTTAAAAAGTCAGGTATGATCTTGCCATAATTCTTTCTTTACCGGTTGTGGCATTAAATAAATGATTACACAAAATAGAAAACTTACACTCTCCAAGGAAAGGCAGTCGTCCAAAAGTCCGTTCGTTTTATTATCGATCCTTTGAAGCATATTGTGTGATAGATCCAGTTTTCTGTGTAAAAAAAGAAGAAAAAAATATTTAACCAATTTAACAAAAATAATAATAATAATATAATAATAATAATATCAAACTAGGATTCCCTGTATTATGGGAACCAGAGACTGATATACATACACATATACTTTTAAATACAAAAATATACATACATATATCGATATAATACACCCAGTCTCAGAGCAAACATTTCTGCTCATCACAGAAAAGTTTGCCCTGTGTAGGGATCGAACCCACAACTCTCGGATCAGAGGTCAGGATCGCTAACCACTTAGCCACCGAGTCAGTCGATAAGATAAATATACGTATTCTTTATTGTACACAAAAAAAAGATACACTGTAATTTACAATAGGATATCATCATCAGCCGAAAGACGTCCACTGCTGGACAAAGGCCTCCCCCAAGGATTTCCACGCCGACCGGTCCCGCAGTCGTTAAGCCATGTCGGAGGCCTTATAGGCGGCTTGAAATCTTCTGACACTGGGTTAAGCCACATGCCACAAGCCCCACAACCTCCACCAATCCGGACTTGGCCCCCGTATGTGGAGTATAGGAAGACCCTTGCCCCTACAGTGGGGACGATATGGGTTGTTAATAATGTGAAATAAAAGCTAATCTCATCCGGGTTGTCTGTAAGAAATCTCTTTGAGCCATAACACCGCCCAAGTTGCACCACCACATATACTAAATGTTAATATTCTCGAGTGGCGACCGCGCACCGGAAGACGCAGTGTGGGCAGGCTCCCACTCGGTGGACCGACGACCTGGTGAAGGTCGCGGGAAGCCGCTGGATGCGGGCAGCGCGGGACCGGTCGGTGTGGAAATCCTTGGGGGAGGCCTTTGTCCAGCAGTGGACGTCTTTCGGCTGATGATGATATCCTATTGTAAATTACAGTGTATCTTTTTTTTGTGTACAATAAAGAATACGTATATTTATCTTATCGACTGACTCGGTGGCTAAGTGGTTAGCGATCCTGACCTCTGATCCGAGAGTTGTGGGTTCGATCCCCACTCAGGGCAAACTTTTCTGTGATGAGCAGAATTGTTTGCTCCGAGTCTGGGTGTATATCTATATATGTATGTATTTAAATGTATATGTGTATGTATATCAGTCTCTGGTTCCCAAGATACAGGGAATCCTAGTTTGGGGCCAGATGACCGTGTGTGATTTGTCCCGGATATTATTATTATGCCCAATATAAGCTTTCGCTACACTGCTCATTTCGCGCTTGGCGAAGTGGCAGGAGCTACTCCAGCAGAAGCACAGTCGGCTGGAGGTCAGTGCGACGAGGAGAGAAAGCGTCGAACAATCCGGGCATTGTCGAGGAGGACTGCCTTTTGCATAGCCGCTATTATCGGTCTGCCTCGAAGTCCCAGCTCCAAGTCAGTTGGGATCAAACCATTAACGGACAGGACTACAGGAACGATTTATTATTATTATATTAATCTACTGTACTGACCTCAAAGCAACTAGTCCTTTAAAAGCCTCATTAGGTACAGTCTCCAGCTGATTCCACGCTAAAGACAACTTTAGCAGCTGCTGCATTCCATGGAACGCTTGGTTCTGTATCGAGGTTAACTGGTTTTGGGTCAAATCTAGCTCGAACATTGTTGGAAGGTTACCGAAAGCCGATTTCGAGAGGGACGACAGATTGTTACGCTGAAAAGAAACCAGTTTTTGAACGCCACATCACACTGTTCAGTAACATTTTCTTTTATGTGATAGGTGGCAAACGAGCAGACGGATCACCTGATGGTAAGCGATTACCGCCGCCCATAGACACCCGCAACACCAGAGGAGTCACAAGTGCGTTGCCGGCCTTTGGAATAGTAAGTAAATATCATCGATATGGGAAACATTAGATAAGGTTACTCGCTCTGTTTGTTTCTGAACCAGCGTGTTCGTCTTGCGGGGCCTGAAGCGGGGTGAAGAGGGAGGCATGTATTTAAACAAATATCGCCGTTGTGTGATAATAATAATAATAATTTTATTTCAGATATTTAAAATCCATTACAATTTTTATGAAGAACACACATTGAAATTAATTAAAATAAAATTAAAACATAAAAAAAAATCATTAAAACATAAAATAAATTATCAACACTAAAAAATACATGATAAAAAAGTCATGAAGGGAGTGAGGGATACTACTTCACTGCATAAAGTCGTATCCACCGACCCAACATGGGACTGTCCCACCTGTCTGCTACAATGCCCAAGATGCCGTTGGTGCTGGCGCGCAGTCGCCTCAGCATAGAGGCACATCGTTTTCTGATGATGGCATGGAAACCATCAATTCGAGCCTCCGCGAACATGCCTGAGGCGCTACAAAAGCGCGGCAGACGCAACAGCACCCGGAAGGCATTGTTATACTGGACACGCAGAGCTCCGTATGCACTCTGCGAATACTTGACCCATAGACTGCACGTGTAGAATGACTGACAGTATGCTCGGAAGAGCGTCTTCTTGACCTCGTCCGTACAGCGTGCAAACCTACGGGCCAGCATGTTGCATCGGACAGACAGAGCCCTGCGCTCCCTCTCCAGATCCAAGTTGTCATTGAGATTCTCATCGACCCAGTGACCCAGATACTTAAATTGTGCCACTTTCTTTAGAGGAATGCCAGCAAGCTTCACTGGGGGCACAGTGGAGTAACATTTGGCGCCTGCTTTAAAAACTAGCAATTCACTTTTTTTGGCGTTGTATCTGAGCCCATGGGCCTCAGAGTATTTCTCACAGATATGTAGCAGCCTCCTCATTGCACTGATTGTCGGGCTCAGCAAGACCATATCGTCCGCATAGCTCAGATTATTGACGCATATCCCATCAATGTGACATCCGATACTAGTCTTACTGAGCTCAACAATCAGCCCGTTCATATACAAGTTGAAAAGTCTGGGGGAAGTAAGGCCACCTTGCCTCACCCCACACCCCAACCTGTACATGTCCGAGAGAGAACCTGCCCAGCGCACATAGTTTGTCTGGTGGTTATGCCAATATTTAAGTATTGATATAACCTCCCCACTCACATTAGTCTCGCATCTAAGCTTTTGCCATAGGACATCGTAGGACACTAAATCAAATGCCTTCGAGAGGTCTAAAAAACAAGCATTTACAGGTGTACCTCTGTCCGTATAGTACCTAATGTACTAAGATAAGCTTAAGGTTTATGTATTTAATGTTATCTACTAGCGACATCTAGCGACGAATAGGGAGGCATGTATTTAATTAATGTTATCTACTAGCGACATTTAGCGACGAGTAGCGTAGCATCACTATAAAATGACAAAATATTCATAAAATAACAAGAAAAAAGTGATAAGAAATGTTACTGTTAGTTTTGTTCTTTTTTTTTTTTTTTTTTGTTTTAACACATTTCACTGCTCTGTAAGACATATTTTCATTTAAACACGGGATGTTTACTCGTCGCTTGTGAGATTGCGAATGGTGCGCGAAAAGGCGGCGCTACTCAATATAGGGGAGCAAACCACTATCAGCGACTACGCAGTCAGGAAGTATTAACCTCATCTAATGTTTCTCATATCGATGGTAAATATACTTCATTATAGTTCGCGTCACGTAAAAAGAGCGCTGCGCTGGTGACGTACCTACGCAGTGAACGAATTACCGATCAAATTGGTGGTATGAGGTGAGGCGCGACGAGGGGAATAGTTTGTTCTGTGGCGCTATTGGTTCGTCAACTGTCATTTGCTTCCCGCGCTGTGACACATCACAACAACGTCACTGTCAGCATACTACGCAACAGTCGCGCGGAAAACTTTTTTGTACGATGGTATTACATTCGAAAAGAAAGGAAAGTAATTTATGATGTTTATTGCTTCCTGAAGAGAGAAGCTGATAGCGGGGCAGTAAATAATATAAAACAATGTATCAAAAGAACTGCAGAAGCAACTAAAACTCCCAATATTTTAATTCCAACCTATTCTAAGTTAGCTACAAAAATACCTGCTAATGTATTATTTTATTCTGCAATAGTAAATATTACCACAGATCCATAGATTACTTAATATTACACAACATCATAAAATAATAGCCTGGTATATATAGAACTTTGGTGCGCGACTGTACACATGCGCAGAAACATACCCACCACTGTCGCCCAGCGCTCTTTTTACATGACGCGACCCGTACTATTATACACCAACATCAAAATATGTACATTTTCTTCCAAGCAACCTTTAGAAAGCGATGGAATGGTAGAAAAAGTTAGAATAGGGTGGCTGCAATTCCAAATATAGAAGCATGTAATGCTGTCAAGAGTGCTGACCACTTAACTACAAAAAAATATATATGACAGGACCTATATTGTTGTATAAATAGTATTTTTAATCCACAATTGGTAAGCCCTTGGCATCATCTCACCTGGTGGCAAGTGATGATGATGCCGAAGATGGAAGCGAGCTCACCAAGATTCCCCAACGCAATGGGGAACTGGCTATCTTATCTTCATGCCGAAACACATCAGTGCTATTACCATTGTGGTTGGCGACATGATTTAGTTAAGATGGTGGTAGCTAGCGAGGTGGGCTCCGAAAATGGCCTACCACCAACCAAAATTATAGTTTGAAAATTAAATATTCACCTGCATATACAAATACTGGAGACTGCTCATTGTGTTAAGAGCCTCCCAAGGCGGCCTGGTTAACCCGTTCCCGGATAAATCCAGCACTTGCAATGTTAAAAGCCCCGAGAAGCTTTCACTAGATAACCTTATAAAAAAAACATAAAAATCTCATCTCACTAATATTATAAATGCGAAAGTATGGATGTTTGTTTGTTTGTCTGACTGTTTGTTTGTTCCGCTTTTACGCCGAAACTACTGAACGGATTTGGATGAAAGTTGGTAGGTAGATAGATAAAGCACTCGGCTAACACATACGATACTTTTTGTCCCGGAAACCTTAAGGATTCCTGTAGGAATGCTTAAAAACTCAAAATGTCCAACTTCATCACTAGATGGCGCTATCTTAACATTTTGTTTCTGTCTGTACACAATTCTGAAGTTCCCGCGGACGAAGTCGCGAGCGGAAGCTAGTAAATCATAAATAAAACATTTAAAAACTTAAATACATTGAACTGTGTCTTTGTATTTCGGTCACTTAATAAGTAAATAGTAAATTTATTTCATTTTATTTATTAGGCACATAAAACAGATTAAGATAAAAAAATGTCAGTAATACGTACATAGTACCAAAAATCTTACGAATGGTCTTAATCCAAAACATATATAAGTATGTGCACAACATGGAATTAAATTATTGCCCAAGCAGTTATTCAAAATCATTTATTTCTTTATGTAGGTACATTAAGCACTCTTATAAACGTCATATCATTTTGCTGGAGTAATATTCCAAATGTCATTATCATTAAAATAATCTATAGTCTTATAGTATCCTCTTGAACAAATACAGCGTTTTGTATGTTTCTTAAATTTACATTCAGGTAGTTCACACACGTCATTCGGAATTCTGTTATAAAAGCGTACACACTGCCCCACAAATGATTTTTTCACCTTCCTAAGCCTCGAGAAAGCTATGTCAAGATTATATACAGGGTGTAACAGAAGTGTGTGACAATACTTCAAGGTTGGCTTTTACCCATCAAACTGAACAACTTTTGTTCTATAACTTTGTTGAAATCGCAAAATTTTTTTTGGACTTTTCATACAAATCGATCAGCTGGCGAACCAAGTTTGTATGAAAAGTCCAAAAATTTTTTGCGATTTCAACAAAGTTGTAGAACAAAAGTTGTTCAGTTTGATGGGTAAAAGCCAACCTTGAAGTATTGTCACACACTTCTGTTACACCCTGTATATTTGTTAAATAAGTACTTTTTCTTCAAGACTATGTATTAATAAAGTTAAGTATTTATATTTTATATTTATTCAATACTATCTTCTGCCCGCGACTTCGTCTGCGTAAGCTTCAGAACTGGCTTCAGAGAGATACAATTTTAAGGCAGCGCCATCTAGTGGGTTCCGTCTAGTGGCGAAGTAAAAATTACAGTTTTTAGCCATTCCTCCGGGAACCTTCGAGTTTTCCGGCATAAAAAGAATCATATGTGTTAGCCGAATGCTTTATCTATCTACCTACCTATAGTTCATTCCAATCAAAAAAAGCAAAAGGTAAACAAACGTAGTATGCAGATGACATTAACATGTGTCAGTTCCATAGTAAGTTTGTTTACGTTTTGCTTTTTTTTTATTGGAATGAACCATACTTAATTTCATCCAAATCCGTTCAGTAGTTTCATCATGAAAGCTGAACCAACAAATAAACAAACAAACATCCAAACTTTCGCTTTTATAATATTAGTGAGATGAGATGAGATGAGATGAGAAGGAATCAAAATATTGTACACTTCTTCTTGTCGTATGGCACAATTTAATGGTATTATCACATGGGATACGGTAGCGGTTGCCTAGTGTTGCACTTAGCAGCATCCCTAGGTATCTTTTGACGGACGGGTAACTTTTTGACCTTTTGAGACTCTTTTTAACCGACTTCAAAAAAAGGAGGAGGTTCTCAATCTTCTTTCTTCTCTCTCCTTCTTTCTTCGGAATCTTTTTTTTTTTTTGTATGTTCACCGATTACTCGAAGACGCCTGAACCGATTTGGAAAATTCTTTTTTTGTTTAAAAAGGTATACTTCACAGGTGGTCCCATATAAATTAAATCGAAATCGATTCAGCGGTTTTTGAGAAAATCAACAAAAACATAGCAAAATTGGAGTTGTTGCGATTGAAGTCGGTTGTTTTTAACGTATTCAGCGTGGTCAATTAAATGCTGAAACTTATTAACTGATTTCTTTTCTTTCTTCTTTCGTTCTTCTTTCTAAATCAAAGTATTATTTATTCGAAGTAGGTATCACTGTACACTTTTCGCAGGTCATACTTTTTTCTACTTAATACGAAGCTCCTACCACTTGGAACTCGTGTACCCAACATTTCGAGAAGTGTTTGCGGGGAGAGAAGAAACGTCGGGCCCAAAGAAACTCCCTCCAACGCATTTCTGAACCGATATTCACGCGTGAAGCTAGAGAAAAAAAGCTAGTAAAAAAATAGTATCTCACCGATCCTCCAAGTTGTTCTCGGATAGGTTCAGCCGTAACAGAGCGTTCATAGTCGGCCATGTGTTCTTCGCCACCTCTGTCAAGTTATTGTGGGCGAAATTCAGCTCGCTAGGGCAAAGAAACATCGCATTTTGACTGACTGACACGGTGGTTCAGTGGTCAGTGCTCCTGGCTACTGATCCGAGAGTCGTGGGTTCGATCCCCACCCATGGCAAACATTCCTGTGATAAGCAGATTTGTTTGCTCTGTGTCTGGGTGTATTATATCTATATATGTATGTATTTAAATGTATATGTGTATGTATATCAGTCTCTGGTTCCCATAGTACAGGGAATCCTAGTTTGGGGCCAGGTGACCGTATGTGATTTGTCCCGGATATTATTACTATTATCTAACCCACTTAACCTTACGGAAATCTTCCGACACTGGGGTTGACCACTAACCCCAGAACCTCCATCAATCCGGACTTGGCCCCCATGTGTGGAGTATACCCTAACCATCCCGAGTGATGGGAAGAGACCCGTGCCCCTGCAGTGGGGACGTAACGGGTTGTTAACTTGTAACATGTAACCTTAAGTAATGATTTGGGGTCTTTTCGATTGGAAAACTTTTTCGATGAGCAGGTAGGTATGCAGAATTTGAACTTAATTTTGAGTTCGTTTACAACTCATATCGTCCCCACTGCAGGGGCACGGGTTCTTCCCATACCTCGGGAAGGTTACGCCATACTCCACACACGGGGCCAAGTCCGGATTGGTAGAGGTTGTGGGGTTAGCGGCCAACCCCATTGTCAGAAGATGTACTTATTAAATGTGTGTATATCAGTCTCTGGTTCCCATAGTACAGGGAATCCTAGTATGGGGCCAGATGACCGTGTGTAATTTGTCCCCAAATACTAGTGTAGGCAGGCCACCGATGGATCGATGACCTGGTGAAGGTTGCGGGAAGCCGCTGGATGCGGGCAGCGCAGGACCAGCCGGTGTGGAAATCCTTAGGGGGAGGCCTTTGTCCAGCAGTGGACTGATGAAGATTATTTATACGTATACTAGCTTCCGCCCGCGACTTCGTCTGCTGCGTGGACTTTAGAATTGGGTCCAGAGAGAAATAAAATGTGAAAGCAGCGCCACGCCATTAGTTACAAAGTAAAATTTCAGTTTTTAGCCATTCCTCCGGGAACCCTCGTTGTTTTCCGGGATAAAAACTCCCATGTGTTATCCGAGTGCTCTATCTACCTACCAAATTTCATCCAAGTCCGTTCAGTAATTTCGGCGTGAAAGTGGAACAAACAAACAAATATACGAACAAACATCCATACTTTCGCATTTATTATAAGTGAGATGTTTCTTCTTACCCAAGACTAATAGGAATCTGTGGTATCCTCTGCAGCAGATTGTGGCTTAGATCCAGCTTCCTACAGCTGGCCAGCTTAGCTAGACCTCCCCTAGAGCCATCCCTCAGCTTATTATGAGACAAATCTAGCTCTAGTATCGTTGGTATCGACCCAAACGTAGCCGGCTTTATAATCTCCATCGAGTTGTGACTGAGATCTAGAAATCTAGGATAGGAAAAAAAATATGGTCTTAACTGGGGCTTTTATACAATACAATACTGAACAACTTTTGTTCTACGATTTTGCTGAAATCGCAAGAAAATAAGTTTTTGGACTTTTCACACAAACTTGGCTCATAAGCTGAATCAATTTGTATGAAAGGTAGTGATTTGTTTGTATTTGTATGATTAGTAGGTTTATGCTTGTATATTCCAGTCATTCTGTATACAAGGTTTTTTTTGTTCGAAACTTTACAGTAGCTTCCATTAAGGACACTGAACAACTTTCCCCAAAAAAAAAGTGGACATTCCATACAGTTTCCAATCAACTGAGCAAATAAGTACGTCAAAGATTCAAATTTTTTTTAGAATTAAGTATAGGTTCCTTGGGGAAAGTTGTTCAGTTTCATGAGTAGAAGATACTGTAAAGTTTTGGCGGGCAGGACTTGTACACTCAACGTTTCAGGAACTATTAGCAAAGCTAGAAACCCATTTTAGCTTAAAAAATATGCAGGGTGTTACAAAACTACCCCTAATAAATTAAGGGTGTTAAAGTGTGTCATGTAAGGAGTCCATTGTAATATTTTTTTTTTCAAAACGTTAAATATAAAATTTGCGAAAACTAATTATTTTTAATCATAAATAAGATTATCGACTATGTAGAACCACAGCACTATTGTATTCACCTGTCAGTTCATAATAGGAGTACAGATAGCCGCGCTATGACAGGCTGCGTTCATGTGCCGCTGCGCTATGATTGGCGCCTTTGCGCGCGGGGTCATGACCGCGACCAAATGATCGCTAGAGTTGGAAAATTGTAAATATCATATCGATATTTTTGAAGAAATTCGATAGAAGATTTCTCCGAAACGTGAACTGACGCAGCAAAAAGAAAAAGTACCCAAATTTTAAAATGATTCACAGTCCACGCCGTTTCAACCATTCGGGGTAGTTTTGTAACATCCTGTATAATTCATTAATTAATTTTATTAATTCAACACCAACTTCGAATCAAAATAATATATTGTTAGTGAAACTTTAAAAAAATATGTTGACTTTACCTTAGCGAAAACAAGTTTTGAAACACAGCATTGTATATCTCCGACAGATTATTATACGATATATCTACAGTATGCAACTCGTAAAGTTTTGGAAACGCCATTTTTGGTATATGAGTTATCCTGTTGTGAGAGGCATTTAAAACGCGTATACCAGTCATGTTTTGTATTGGTATCTGTGGAATAAATACATAAATTAAAAACCACACCCCGGACACTTCATACAAATTTCGCGCCATTGTTTACTACATAGACATTCATGTTTGTACACATGTAAATGTGTGCGTGATGTACTAGGGTTGAATCGAGATTCAATAATTAGCCCTCATTGTCTTTATTGTAAGCTAGACTTTTACAAATAAGTTGAAGACTGTATACACCAGACAAGGCTGTATAGCCTTAGAAGCCTTTAACTCTTTCCGTAAAAAAATAAAATTGTCTTTGGTTATTATATTGAGCTTTGGTTTGCCAACCCCTTGACAAATGGTCACGGATCGGTCACACAGGGGGGGTGAGGTAGCCTTCAGAGAGCGGCAGGGAGTGTCCATACTGTATAATATCCTTATACTGTGATTAATAATAACCGATATCGTCCCCACTGCAGGGGCACGGGTCTCTTCCCATAACTAGCGAAGGTTAAGCTATCCACACAACGGGACCAAGTCCGGATTGATGGAGGTTGTGGGGCTAGCGGCCAACCTTAGTGTCAGAAGTTTCAAGCCGCCTATAAGGCCTCTGACATGGCTTAAAGATTGCCATCTAGTAACATCAACCGGGATCTACGGCTTAGCGTGTCTAAGGAAGAAAAGTGTCTTGTTAATAACCCATATCGTCCCCACTACAGGGGCACAAGTCTCTTTACAAACCTAGGGAAGGTTAGGCCATACTTCACACACGGGGGCCAAGACCGGATTGTTGGAAGTGTCCTGTTATCAACCCACATCGTCCCCACTACTAGGGCACAGGTCTCTTCCCATACTTAGAGAAGATTATGCCTCACTCCACACACGGGGACCAAGTCCGGATTAGTGGAAAGTATCTAAGCTGACCAATATCCTTATCGTTCTTACTAACTTTTGTTAGTATTAATTGACTGACTCGGTGGCTAAGTGGTTAGCGATCCTGACCTCTGATCCGAGAGTCGTGGGTTCGATCCCCACACAGGGCAAACTTTTCTGTGATGAGCAGAATTGTTTGCTCTGAGTCTGGGTGTATTATATCTATACAGGGTGTAACAGAAGTGTGTGACAATACTTCAAGGTTGGCTTTTACCCATCAAACTGAACAACTTTTGTTCTACAACTTTGTTGAAATCGCAAAAAATTTTTTGGACTTTTCATACAAATCGATCAGCTGGCGAACCAAGTTTTTATGAAAAGTCCAAAAATTTTTTTGCGATTTCAACAAAGTTGTAGAACAAAAGTTGTTCAGTTTGATGGATAAAAGCCAACCTTGAAGTATTGTCACACACTTCTATTACACCCTGTATATTTAAATGTATATGTGTATGTATATCAGTCTCTGGTTCCCAAGATACAGGGAATCCTACTTTGGGGCCAGATGACCGTGTGTGATTTGTCCCAGATATTATTATTATAATGATAATATTATTATTATCATTATAATAATAATATCTGGGACAAATCATAATGATAATATAATGATAATATTATTATTATCTTACCTGTCCAAAGTCTTCAAACACATTATAAGCGACAACAAACTCCCCCGCGTAACTGTTTTCGTCAAAGGCGTTCTTTTTGAAACTTTTCAGTTTATTGTAACTCAAATCCAAAAGTGTCATGTTATTGCAATTTTGGAATGACCCCGATTCGACAGTTGTCAGTTCGTTGTGAGAAATATTCACTACAGCTTGGTACAAGTCTGTGAAAGCTTGCGTTTCGATTATTGTAATGTTATTTTCTGCTAGGTTTATTATCTGAAAAACGGGAGCTCTTTTTATGGAAGCGATAAATCATATTAAATACTTTGACAGATAAGTTTTTTTCTTTTCTTTGTTTTATTGAAAAAATAAACTGCATTAATCAATGTCGGTACCGCATGGATGTCTTTTAGAGCAAGATTTACTTTAAAATAATGAAAAATAAAAGCGTAAAAAACGCAAAATTTATTTCTATCAATCGATTTCAGTTCAGTTTGCGATGGCTTCACGGCAGTAACTTCGGCCTTCTAACCAGAGGTCTCGGGTTCAAATCTTGACCAATGCTAAAGAGTATTTTCAAAACTTAAGGATATTGTCATGCTGTTTGCATAACCTCATCTGATTATACGTATAAAATTATTTTCAAATCAGTCGGTTGTTAACAACCTATTACGTCCCCATTATTACTATTACGTACTGGGGCACGGGTCTCTTACCATGACTCGGAAAAATCAGTCGTTTAGTTTCATAAAAATTCAAATACTAGGTTTTCATAAAATAATTTATACTTTTTTTTTAATTGTCATGCAGAAGGTCACCTCACCTCAGCATATTTGACCTGCTGGAACATCTGGAAATCCACTTTCTTGATCTGGTTCCTGGCCAGGTCTATTGTCCCTATCCTGGTGACGGCCGCGAAGGTCCCACGACCCACATCCGAGATTTGGTTGTCTTGGAGGTACAAACGTCTGTGAAATATTCATACTCAATTTATTCATAACTAGCTTCCGCCCGCGACCTCGTCTGCCTGGACTTCAGAATTGGGTCCAGGAGAAATAAAATGTTATGTCAGCGCCAATGGATCAGCCAATTTTGTATCGAGTGACCAAAACTTTTGAGAGAATTCAGATTATAAGTTCCATTGGAAAAGTCATTCAGATTCATGTGTAGACACCCCAGTTTAAGCGCTGACAGGTATTTTAAGAGCACTCTTTATATATTTTTTTTTATGTGATAGGTGGCAAACGAGCAGACGGATCACCTGATGGTAAGCGATTACCGCCGCCCATAAACACCAGAGGAGTCACAAAGAAGAATGTTAATGGGTCCGTTAAATCACTTGAAACTTTATGACCTTGTAGCCTAAATGTCTAGAAATACACTTGTTTTTGTTTCATTTAAATCAAGCGAGTAGTTTTGAAGTTACGATAATTTTAGTTTCCGCCTTTTTCAAATACTTCGCTCGGGCGCGCCAAGCGCGCGTGACGTCATACCGCAACTCGCCGCTCTCACCGTACTGTGTTCTTCATACATTGCTATCGGATGGTCCCTACGTTCGCCCACAATAACATTTCTAACTGTAGCTTTTTTGATGTGAATCGGTGTTACAGTAGTGTTACAAGTATAATCGATGACAGTTTTAAAAATTGATTGAAAAATCGAATGATTCATTAAATAGACGAGTTAAGCTACTATTTCTCAAATAACTCCGATTTCTTTACCGCGGCCGCCGAGACAATGATTAAAAATGCAAAAGTACTTACAACTTATTTTTTTCTTTCTTATCACAAATCTGTTGATCCTTATACATATATACCTACATACCTATTTTTCATTACTAGTATTGAAAAATTTAGGTAATAATGATATTTATGAACTTGATATTTCGGAAATAAGGAGTGAGGGGCAAGGTAAAAGTGATGGTGTCAAAATCACTTATGTCATCAACTGTAATATAATGACACAATAACGACACTGAAGCGGTCATGGCTCAGCGCTGCTTACGTGGTCGCGTCGATCACGCAGGTTAACTGACTACAAACACGGTTACAGCTTGGATGGACTTGACTAGCAGTCCATCCAAGCTGCCTATAACGCCTCCGACAAAGCTTGACGACTGCCATCTAGTGATAGTTACTGATATTTAAGCCCATCCAAGTTGTGACCGTGTCTGTAGTCAGTTAACTTGCGTGATCGATTCGACCACATAAGCAGCGCTGTGCCATGACCGCTTAAGTGCCGTTATTGTGTCATTATATTACAGTTGATGACATAAGTGATTTTGACACCATCACCTTTACCATGTTCCTCACTCCTTATTTCCGAAAACTGGGCATAAAACTTAAACAAATATATATACAGAAAATAGATCTTCGCTTATAAATTACTTGAAAATCTCTAAGAAGTTATCTATAAATCTTAAAATAAGTTGATAAAATTTAAAATATTGTTTGTTTGTAGGTGTGGACAAAGCCCTCTGCGCGAGAGACAGACTCGCACTTGTCCGGTTTTTATTTTTTATGTGTATCGGTTAACTCATATTTATTTTATTTTAGATTGGCTAGAAATAGCTACGGCGACGACGTTACTGTTTATGCAAAAGTTATCAGATAAGGAGAAGGTGATAGACACAACTTTTGGCTTTAGGTCTGGGTGGATCATACTTTCATGTATTTCTTTTGACTTCAAGGTTCAAAAATATAACAGTAAAAAATAACTTTTCGGGTATATTGGTAGTTGTATTTAAGCACTTTGACACGAGCACGATTTTCTAGTTTTTGGATTCGTCATTTTTAATATTTGCAACGCAAACTTCATACATAGAGGTAGGGAGCGGTGCGCGCACTGAGCGACCGTTGCAGAGTGACGTCACAGCAGCGTGCGGCGACCCCGCGTCACTTGCCTACCTAAATAATTCAGTATCTCGGAAACTATCAAACGTATCAAAAAAAATTTTCACCATATTTTTTTATTTTTAATAGAGTATATTTTAAGATAAAAAACAAAAATTGGTGGTATTCTTCATTAATTGTAATTGTTTCATCACTAGTGTAAATCTAAATGCTCTACCATGTGTAGAGTATTAAGATTTACACCTTCAGATTGCTGTAAGTGCAACATCAGGCAACTGCCGTCTATGTTCAGTTAAATTGTGCCACAGATCACACACACAGTAAGAATAATATCAATAAAATGCTAAGTATATAGAGTTACTTATCACCCAAAATAGAAAGATATAGAATAGAAAAGAGCAAACAAATTTGTTAGTCACAAAACTGCAGTGATTGATTAATTTACCATTAACCCTAATGTGACTAAGATTGAAATATTTGCTCTCGAAAAGCTGAACTTACGATTGTGTTACGTCCAAAAAAGTGTAAATCAAAAATAGAAATTGGACTTATGGCCTACAAATTTGCAGAAACGTATTACCAGTCAGACCTCTGTGTCGGCTGTCCCGATGCATATCATGTGTAAGTGAATTTATATTGGATTTTATGTGCCCTGCGGTATACGTGACGGCCGGAAGATATACCGGTCGGTTAGCCATTCACGGTGGATTTATTTTTCTCTAGGGGGCAGTAACGAGAATAATCATGTTAGGTTAAAAAAAAGGAATATTTTTTTGTCGTTTTGTAAAGGTTGCTTGATAGGAGATGGGAATAGTCACACCAAAGAGGTTTTATTTCGTCTGCTGGGGAGCGGGGTGCAAGTCTGTGTAGATTTTATGTTGGTGTCCCATGAAATGACCATATCAGCGAGGAAGTCCGACAAAACAGACTCTACGTATTAACGCTTTTTATTCTTGAAGCTGAGAGGCAGAATTACTAGTAGCTCTTAGTTCAGAACTTAATCACTAGATGGCGCCACCAACGTTTTACAACGCGTTATCGCAACGTTCAGTCTAAACGGTCTAGTTTCAAAGCAACACTTGAAAGCGTTGATGTCGCTACTTGAATGAGATACTTTATGTATCTTGCCAATTTTTGTATTCTCATTCACGGTGTATTCCGTGTAAGGGAATTATTTTATAGTTTAGACTTTAGTTTAAAAGTCAACTATGTGATTGTTAAATTAAAGCTCGCAATGAAGAATGTTAATGGGTCCGTTAAATCACTTGAAACTTTATGACCTTGTAGCCTAAATGTCTAGAAATACACTTGTTTTTGTTTCATTTAAATCAAGCGAGAAGTTTTGAAGTTACGATAATTTTAGTTTCCGCCTTTTTCAAATACTTCGCTCGGGCGCGCCAAGCGCGCGTGACGTCATACCGCAACTCGCCGCTCTCACCGTACTGTGTTCTTCATACATTGCTATCGGATGGTCCCTACGTTCGCCCTTAACATTTCTAACTGTAGTTTTTTTTTATGTGAATCGGTGTTACAGTAGTGTTACAAGTATAATCGATGACAGTTTTAAAAATTGATTGAAAAATCGAATGATTCCTTAAATAGACGAGTTAAGCTACTATTTCTCAAATAACTCCGATTTCTTTACCGCGGCCGCCGAGACAATGATTAAAAATGCAAAAGTACTTACAACTTACTTTTTTTCTTTCTTATCACAAATCTGTTGATCCTTATAAGATACCTATACATATATACCTACATACCTATTTTTCATTACTAGTATTGAAAAATTTAGGTAATAATGATATTTATGAACTTGATATTTCGGAAATAAGGAGTGAGGGGCAAGGTAAAAGTGATGGTGTCAAAATCACTTATGTCATCAACTGTAATATAATGACACAATAACGACACTGAAGCGGTCATGGCTCAGCGCTGCTTACGTGGTCGCTTCGATCACGCAGGTTAACTGACTACAAACACGGTCACAGCTTGGATGGACTTGACTAGCAGTCCATCCAAGCTGCCTATAACGCCTCCGACATAGCTTGGCGACTGCCATCTAGTGATAGTTACTGATATTTAAGCCCATCCAAGTTGTGACCGTGTCTGTAGTCAGTTAACTTGCGTGATCGATGCGACCACATAAGCAGCGCTGTGCCATGACCGCTTAAGTGCCGTTATTGTGTCATTATATTACAGCTGATGACATAAGTGATTTTGACACCATCACCTTTACCATGCTCCTCACTCCTTATTTCCGAAAACTGGGCATAAAACTTAAACAAATATATTTACAGAAAATAGATCTTCGCTTATAAATTACTTGAAAATCTCTAAGAAGTTATCTATAAATCTTAAAATAAGTTGATAAAATTTAAAATATTGTTTGTTTGTAGGTGTGGACAAAGCCCTCTGCGCGAGAGTCAGACTCGCACTTGTCCGGTTTTTATTTTTTATGTGTATCGGTTAACTCATATTTATTTTATTTTAGATTGGCTAGAAATAGCTACGGCGACGACGTTACTGTTTATGCAAAAGTTATCAGATAAGGAGAAGGTGATAGACACAACTTTTGGCTTTGGGTCTGGGTGGATCATACTTTTCATGTATTTCTTTTGACTTTAAGGTTCAAAAATATAACAGTAAAAAATAACTTTTCGGGTATATTGGTAGTTGTATTTAAGCACTTTGACACGAGCACGATTTTCTAGTTTTGGATTCGTCATTTTTAGGGTTCCGTAGCCAAATGGCAAAAAACGGAACCCTTATGGATTCGTCATGTCTGTCTGTCTGTCTGTCCGTATGTCACAGCCACTTTTTTTCCGAAACTATAAGAACTATACTGTTGAAACTTGGTAAGTAGATGTATTCTGTGAACCGCATTAAGATTTTTACACAAAAATAGAAAAAAAACAATAAATTTTGGGGGCTCCCCATACTTAGAACTGAAACTCGAAAATTTTTTTTTCATCATACCCATACGTGTGGAGTATCTATGGATAGGTCTTCAAAAATGATATTGAGGTTTCTAATATCATTTTCTTCTAAACTGAATAGTTTGCGCGCTTCCAAAGTGGTAAAATGTGTCCCCCCCCCCCCCCCCGTAACTTCTAAAATAAGAGAATGATAAAACTAAAAAAATATATGATGTACATTACTATGCAAACTTCCACCGAAAATTGGTTTGAACGATATCTAGTAAGTAGTTTTTTTTAATATTTCATAAATCGTAAACCGCAATTTACCGTTCATTCAAGTTACAACGAACTACAAGAACTTCTATATTATGTAACTTGCTGCTACGGAACCCTTCATGGGCGAGTCCGACTCGCACTTGGCCGCTTTTAAAATTTTCAACGCAAACTTCATACATAGAGGTAGGGAGCGGTGCGCGCACTGAGCGACCGTTGCAGAGTGACGTCACAGCAGCGTGCGGCGACCCCGCGTCACTTGCCTACCTAAATAATTCAGTATCTCGGAAACTATCAAACGTATCAAAAAATTTTTTTCACCATATTTTTTTATTTTTAATAGAGTATATTTTAAGATAAAAAACAAAAATTGGTGGTATTCTTCATTGCGTTGCCGACCTTCAAATGGGATGGGGGGCATTGGGGGGGGGGGGGTCGGGGAATGTTGGGCCTCCGCCCACACTTACTCGGAGAAACACAACGCATTGCTTCACTATACTTCGCTTCTTTATATACTATTAGGTCAAAGTCTCACAAAATCAGCTGAAACTACGATATATAAACTAGGGCTTCTACATATAAAGCTGAATTTTCCCTTACGAACAAACTGTAGTCAAATCAAAAAGCATATAAGATTATTAACATAAGAGATAAACAAAACAAGAAGATAACCTCAAAAATCTCACCTTAAAAATCGCATCCCTCTAAAACTGTTCGTATCCAACTTTTTAATCTTATTGTTGTCCAAGTGCACAACTTTTAGAACTGTATTCCTTGCGAACATACCCCTGAAAAATTTGAATAAAAAAAAAACAATAAAATTAACAATGAATAAAGAATTAACAATGGCGGTGCTACATAAATGATCAATCCGACTAGACAATTTATAGAAGTATGGAGAGTTCAAAAACTTTCTTGTTTAAAAATTAAGTAAAAGAAAATCAACCATGGCTTAAATAGTTCTACTCGTAAATTGTTTGTATTAGCTTTACCTTAAAGCTTTGCAGCCATCTCCCAATCACCCTGTATAAATCAAGATTCTTTACCTAAAATTATACAGGATGTAACAGAAAGGTGTGACAATACTTCAAGGTTGGCTTTTACCCATCAAACTGAACAACTTTTGTTCTACAACTTTGTTGAAATCGCAATTTTTTTTTTCGGACTTTTCATACAAATCGATTAGTTGGCGAACCAAGTTTGTATGAAAAGTCCAAAAAATTTTTTGCGATTTCAACAAAGTTGTAGAAGAAAAGTTGTTCAGTTTGATGGGTAAAAGCCAACCTTGAAGTATTGTCACACCTTTCTGTTACACCCTGTATAAGTACATATCATATACGTTGTTTTTAATGTGTTGGAGGGAGATTCTTTGGGCCAATCGTGTCTTCCCGAAACGGCGGCAGCGGGTATACGTACAAGTTCCGAGTGGTAGGAATCTCGAATTAGGTAAGACAAAATAATTGACCACGCTGAATACGTTAAAAACAACCGACTTCAATCGCAGCAACTCCAATTTTGCTATGTTTTTTTTTATTTTCTCAAAAACCGCTGAATCGATTTCGATAAAATTAATATGGGACCACCTGTGAAGTATACCCTTTCAAACAAAAAAAGAATTTTCGAAATCGGTTCAGGCGTCTTCGAGTAATCGGTGAACATACATAAAAAAAAAAAAAAAAAAAAGATTCCGACGAATTGAGAACCTCCTCCTTTTTTTGAAGTCGGATGAAAAGTACCTTATGTGTACAATTCTACCTAAATTCGTTCACATAAAATACCTACATTCATTTCAAAGTTGTGTCATTTCTTTCATTAAAATACTACTTTGCATACTGTAATTCTATACTCAAATTTTTTATTCCGCGGAATTCTGACAGATGTCATTTTGATTTTGACAACTGTGAATGCAGAGGTTGCAAACCAAACTCCTACTTAGATTATGAAAAAATATAGTAGACTAACTAAATATTGTGATATATATAAATAAATATAATTTACTTAAATTAATTAATATAATAATCTTAAATGTAAATTAATACGGTTATTTAAATGGTAAATAAATTTAAAAAAAAGGATACTTTATTTAATTTTGGTTATTGTTTTGGTCATCTATTCATAACAAAAATATTATAAATTAGTTACAAATGTTCAAAATTAATATATTTTTTTAAATACTTGGAAAAACCTATACCACAAAATTATAAATTATTATTTTCATAATTCTGCCAAATGTGTGCCACCACCGCCACTTTATTGAGTGATGTTAGTGCATTTTTTTAAATTTCCCCTTTGCTGACAATAGCTCAGTGGTATATGATTTGAAATAATAATATGTAATTTTATTATTAACGAATAATTTTAAATAACATATTAACTTATATTTTTTGACTGAAGCGTTCTTTCGGAAAATATTGTTTTTCCTTGTGTATCGTTTTGCCGCTTTTCGGGACTAATTTTCTATAATGACAACACCAAGAAACGTCAGAATTTCGCGGAATTAAAAATCAGAGTGTAGGTCTTAACTTAGCTCTTACCTGGGTATGTCCCCAATCAGATTGTGGCTGACATTGCACCAGCCCAGCTTGGTCAGATCTCCGATGTGCGACCCATCCAGTTTAGTTATATTGTTGTAGCTAAAATAGGAAGATAATCGTTACAATTTGTCATAATAAAAAATAAAAAAAATTGTCACAATTGAAAAATAATTATCGAATTCTCTTGGGAATCACAAAAATAATACAGGGTATTTTAGCTGTTAAAACAAGTGTATTTGAAATTTTAAGGGGTTAATCAGAATCAAGTACTTATAGAATACAGAAAAAAATATCGAAAAAAATCCCATCTACATTTTTTTTAGTTTCCCATACTAAATCTGAATAGTGAATCAAGAATTTGTATGGGAATCGTTTTTTTTTTATATTCTTCCTGTATTCTATACTTGATTCTGAGCAGCCCCTTAAAAAACGCACTTTTTGAACACCCTGTATTGTTAAAACTCATTTACGGGTGGTTTGCGGGTGTCTATGGGCGGCGGTTATCGCTTACCATCAGGTGATCCGTCTGCTCGTTTGCCACCTATCACATAAAAAAATACACTCTCTCTCTCTTTACACGCACACACACACACGCTCGCACGCACACGCTCGCACGCACACGCACGCATTCATAACAAATACAGACCTGAGATCAAGAACTTCTGTCTCCCGCAGTCCTTTAAACTGATTCCTCTTCAGACTGGCTAATCTATTACCGTGGAGGTCCAACGTTCGCAGTTTCTTAAGATTCTACAAGGAGAAACACAAAAATGTATAATTTATTATTATTATCGAGGGTTCACGGGCGACTTGTATTAAGCGACATTTTTAGAAATGTTCAGGAGACTGATTTAAAAAAATATTTCTTAGAAAAATAATCATTAAAACTTAACTTCTTAGTATTATATAGATTCTCGATATTCTTAATATTTTAAATATTATTCAGAAGTTATTTTTTGTGAGGTATTTTGTAAGAAATAAATTTTTAAAGTAGAGGTTACCTGTATTTCCAAAAATGTCGCTTAATACAAGTCGCCCGTGAACCCTCGTTATTATAGACAATAACCAACAGAACCATAAAGCGGACTAGTTAACAGAAACAGTTGGAGGGAGTTTCTTTAGGGCCCGACGTTTCTTCTCTCTCAGCAAACAATTCCCGAAACGTCGGGTATACCAGTTCCGAGCGGTAGGAACTTCGTATTAGGTAGAAAAAATATGACGTTCGAAAAGTGTACAGAGATACCTACTTCGAATAAAATATTGTTTCATTTCAAAATATTATTTCATTTCATTTCATTTCATTTCAAAACAACTGAATAAAAAAGCTGTCTTAAAAAGTTATAACAGAACCATAAAGCAGACAAGTTAATACAGGCACTTGAATAAAAAACTGTTCTAAAAAGTTATTTTGATTATTATCTAGAATCCTGATGCCTCTTACACATGCCCGCGAGTGGCGAGGCGAATGGGGAGGTGAGCTTGAAGCTGGTAGCCTTACCATACAATTTCGACATTCTAATTATACCAAGTGTATCCACATCGGGTGTGGAGTATGGCCTAACCAAAGAGTTTTATTATCTAGGGACGCAAACGCCTATAACGCTTCCAAAGAAAACTTCCTGATTTATGAGAAGAGACGAGACCATTTGTTTAGTTCCTTTTTGGTGAGGCTGTTAGCTTCACGCTCACCGCCTCACCTCCCCATTCGCCTCGCCACTCGCGGACATGTGTAACTGAGGTATAAGATACCACTGGAAAAACATAGGACCATAGACAGGATCTAAAAGAAGGACCATAAAGAAGACCAGTTAACAGAGAGACTTGAATAAAAAACTTTCCTAAAAAGTTAATATGATTCTGACAATGGACTCTAGAATTTGGAAGATCATAAGACCACAGACGATATCCAACAAGAGGACCATAAAGCAGACCAGTTAACACAGACATCTGATTTCTCGCAGTTCTTCTCGCTCAGCTTACACTTTCCGAAACTTTAGGTAGGAACTTTGTACAGTAGTACACAAAAAATAAGGCGCGTCGGTAATCTTCGTTCGCGCAGACAAGAACAAACTATCGACGGAAACACCCGAAACAATCAATGCACGGTGACAGTCTTCAATCAGGCGCGACTTCAATCAACCAATAGCGGCCGAGATTTTAGGAACATGTAATGGTGGATGACAATGAAGCTATTTGATTGGTCCATCAGTTTCCCGCGTAATTAAAATGAGACTACTGCGCAGGTACATCCGTAAGCCTTATTAAATGTGTATTACTGTACTAGGTTAAAAAAAAACACATGACGGTTTAAAAGAATGTGCAACGCATGTAACTTCTTAAATAAAAAATATTTTCATTTTGAAACTAAAAAAGCTGACCTGAAAAGCGTCCGGGGCCACATCACTAATGAGGCCGTTGGACAAGTGCAGTCTCTCCAGCCTGCCTGCAGCTTCACTGCCCGCAAAAATGTCTTTGTTGAGACGAGACATCGAGTGTCCATTGATCGATAGTACTGTTAAGTTGCCTAGGATCTGAAAAGAAATGAAGGGTGAAGGATTTGTCTGTTTGGGAACCCTTTATTGTACAAATTTCACAGACACATATACAAAAAAATACAAAGGAGGACTTCTGGGGTGGGTATTGTTTGCTAGATATTTTTTTAACCACACTCAGTAAGCCCCTGAAATTATCTCATATGATGGTAAAGTGCTGATGATGTCGAAAGATGGAAGCGAGCTTACCAAGGTTCCCCAATGCAATGGGAAACTGGAATTATCTCCAAATAAAGCTGAGTAACGAAATAAATATACATAGACGTAATAATAATAAATATCCGGGACAAATCACACACGGTCATCTAACCCCAAACTAGGATTCCTCTACTCTGGGAACCAAAGACTGATATACATATACGTTTAAATACATACATATATAGAACACCAATATAGTACACCCAGACACAGCAAACAAATCTGCTCATCACAGAAATGTTTGCCCTGGGTGGAGATCGAACGACTCTCAGATCAGTAGTCAGGAGCACTAACCACTGGGCCAACAAGTCAGTCAAATATTACATGTTTGATAAGTACCTTAAATGCATCTTTTGGAAACTCATCTATCTTAGTATTAACCATGTACAGTTCCTGTAGGGTTCTATTCACACCAGCAAATGTGTAGACATCGATACTCCTGATCGGTGTGTCTTCAATATGTATGACCCTTATTTTTGATCTGTGGAACAGGGGACCAAATAGATGGGCTGGAAAAAAAGATTGTTAAGAAGTTTATTGTTGTGCTAAAAGACGTCCACTGCTGGACAAAGGCCTTCCCTGCTGACTCCCAGGATTGCACTGCCTGCATCCGGCGGCTTCTCAGACTTATATATGCTTTGGTACTAAATAATTTGAGTGACCTTTATATACATTTAATACACTGGTGGACTAAAAAATCGACTCAAGATTTGTTGCTCGACTTTTGAAAAAATAAGTCTACAAAACTGCTAAACACTAAGAACAAAAAAACTAGAAAACCACCAAACTAAAATCATAAACAGTAAACAGACAGTTTTTGAACTTTTGGTTTAGATTTTTTTTTTGCTAGATTGAGTTAATTTTCCAAAAGTCGTGCAACAAACCTTGAGTCGTTTTTTTTTGTCCATGAGTATAGTTAGGTGTGCAGGTTTCCAGACAATGCTTTTCTCCAATTTCAAAAGCATTTGGTACATTTTTCAGAAAATTAATTGGTTTAACGTTTTTATATGACACCATAATTTAATTATTTTTTAACTGAAGATACCCTATACCCTACATGTTATCGGCTATGACACTAACTAAACCACCCGGCCTGCTAGGCAACTGCCATCTTTGAAGATAATAAAAATAAAGCCTTTTATTACTGACACTTATGTTAACTTACACATATTTAAAATATACTATATACCTAATTATTATATGTTACTATTTTAATTTAACACATCGGCAACCTTGTCAGTTTGCCTTCCGGCATAGGCCTCCCCCAGATTTTGCCAAAGACGTCTATCCATTGCCTTCCTGGTCCATGTTCCTCCAGCTGCTTTTCTTAAGTCATCTTCCCATCTTATTCTTTAGGGTTTCTTTAGGGCCCGACGTTTCTTCTCTCTCCGCAAACACTTCCCGAAACGTCGGGTATACGAGTTCCGAGTGGTAGGAACTTCGTATTAGGTAGAAAAAATATGACGTTCGAAAAGTGTACAGAGATACCTACTTCGAATAAATATTATTTCATTTCATTTCATTTCTTTGTCTCCCTTTTTTTTTTGGAGATAGCACTCTATAACTGCCACATGAGAAGAAGAAGAATGTTGCTATCCATATAATCTAGCCAAATCATTGAACGATAAAAAAACTCACCGATATTACACTCCTTGACTGTAAGCCTCTCAATAGGCAGATCCAAGCCGGCAATATTACCCAGCGCAACACTCAACGTAGCTAAACCCGTATTCTCACATCGTACATACAATCCTGTGTCGGTTCCTTTCTCGCATACGCACGGGTATAGCAAGTGTTTGTCGGTCTCTTTCGGACACGGGTATGCGGGGCCCGGTGGAATGTACTCCGAAAGGGTTACGTGTAGAATTGAGATGAGTATGTAAGTCAGCATTTTGGATGGTCTGTAATGTAAAAATTTATGATACAAGTTCTGTCCTGAACTTGCTAACAATTATACGGTTCACTTAATCGTTATTTATTATATGGGCCTCCTTAAATTCTTCCTATTTCTAGACTTTTGTATCTTGTAAATTATCAGTTACTTTTTATTGAATCTCAAAAATGCAATCTTGTTCTTAAAGTGTTTAAAATAGTTAAGAAAGTTCAAGTAATTTAGTTCCCATATTTTTAATTAAGTTTGAAAAATTTTACACCTTTAAGGTACAGTAATACACATTTAATAAGGCTTGCCGATGTACCTGCGCAGTAGACAATATTTTAATTACGCGGGAAACTGATGGACCAATCAAGTAGCTTCATTGTCACCCGTTATTACATGTTCCGAAAATCTCTGCCGCTATTGGTTGATTGATTTCGCGCCTGATTCAATGAAATTATCAGCTGTCAGAAAGCTGTCACCGTGCGTTGATTGTTTTGGGTGTTTCCATCGATAGTTTGTTCTTGTCTGCGCGAACGAAGATAACTGACGCGCCTTATTTTTTGTGTACTACTGTAAGCCATGGAGGACTTCTCAAATATTATTTTTAAGATCTTTTTTGTAATACCTGTAGTTATGCAATAAATGAAATTTGAATTTGAATTTTCAATAAAAAAGCTATACTAAACAATATTTCCTAATTTTTTCTTGATGCAGTCAGTTATTCAAAATTTTATAGGAGCATGTGACGGTTAGAATGAAGAACATAATAGTTTCCGTTGGACCCCGTTAGGTCAGAAAACTATATATTTTTTTACCATAAAAAAAAAGTTTCAAACTTCAAGGCTCCAGGAACAAAAAGCGTTTTATGATTACAAGGTCATGATTCATAACTTAAAAGTAGTGAAACGAAGTTAAAACCATACCTGTTGACCTTCGCATAATTGCAATGTAGTTATCGATGATAGAAAAGCAATCTAAACAGCACAAAACAGCGACAACCGAACGCAATGCGACCATAAGTAACAAACAACTTTTTCGCAACTTTCACTTTCGAATACTGATGCGTATTTTGTTTACCTGCTAATTAAAGTTACAGTAATCATCACTTATGACCAGGCAGTGTGTAGAAAATTGTCGTAGTTCCCAACATATTACTTAATTCTTTTATAAAACACGAATTATAAAAACTGCGCAAACATCCTCCCCATTTCGTTCTAAACTAAGAATCAGTTCCAAAATAGTAAATATTGAACTTGAGACGAGTATATCTCTTTCACACTTTAAAAAATAACAATAAGCTATCCTACTTTACGGTGATATGTACTCGTGAAAAAGTTTTTGGAACGAAGCCCTAACTGTCGTCATGCAAAACGTCAAAATAAAGTGTTGTAAACACACAAAAAAAGTTTATTTATGGAAGAAGTCTAATCTTCTTGGACGAAAAATATAGAACCCAGTGAAATTAGAAGGATACTTATATTATACCAAAAGCAAGAACATGATAAAGTTTTAAGTTAGGAACTAAGTTCTCCAATGCTCGTTTACCATCTATCACATAAAAAATGAGGTTTAGGCAAGAAGGGGTCCAAACGGAAATTATCTATTCTTCTTCCTTTCACAAGCTCCTAGCAATACCTACGTTATATAACTCACTGGCCGATTAACCGATCTCTTGTTACTCCGCTTTAGGTCTTACGAGTTACAATCTTTGCTTCGTTTTGATAACAGTTCATAATATTTAGGTTATGGTCTTCTATGTCCATATAATTATAGCCAGTAACCACTCAGTAACAGATAAAAAATCTATTTGTACCTACCTACTTTCTACATTACATTGGGTTATGGTAATGGTACGAATAACAGGGTCATACAATAAAAAGACACATTAGTAAATGAGTATGAATTTTTATAGTGATTTAGTAAAGAGCTTGATATAAAAATAAATCAACAACAATAACAAATATGTTAAGAGTAATGTCAGGATTTGCAAATGTCCCGTAATTATTCTCCTCCTTCATATCGAATATTTCACTTTTCCTGAAGCAATACCTCCTGAATGCCAATTTTGTCGTATTTTTCTTTGGTGTCTCCGGTTCTGGGCCCTCATGGAATGCCGTCCAATACGAAACAAAGTACGGAATAAGTATTGTACGTCCAAATAAGTTCCAGAGTATTATAAATCCTACAGTCAGTACTATTACTTGGCAGAAAACGTAGAAAAAGTATGGAAATATTATTGGATCTGGAGTTGTGATCTTGGTTAGCTTGCAAACCAGCCATTGTATGACCATCCAGTAGATGAGACAGTGATTGGTGCCGGCACATAGTGTGACGCAGCATTCCCAAACTCGAGCGCACAGAATATAAGGAAAGCAGAAAACTTCCCACCAATTATATCGAAAGATATCATCTATTTGAGCGTGAAATCTTTCCCCCTTGACATTTTCACAGTTGTGGAGTGCTTGACGCCGCTGCGCAAGGGCTTTCCTTTTTGGTGGCATACTTGTTTTTCTTTTAGAAAAATCGCAGTTTTATTTATTTACAAATAAATATTTTGATTCTAAGAAATATTCGCATTGTTAAACAGCAGTATGAAAACGTAAGAATTAGGAATACGGCACATCTGTCTGATTTTTATAAAAGTAAAATGTTGTTGGTTATTTATTGCATTCAGTTGAATTGAATACACAAATCTGTTTGTTATGAGTTATGACTTATGACATACAGACATAATTCATAAAAAAAAGATTAAATACAACTAAAACATGTAGAAAGGTCCTATATAGTAGCTCTGGTGCAACCTGAAAAATTAAGCGGTGTGTAAGAGTATCAAACAGTCACCAAAAATATTGTATCCACGACACTGTCTGAATCGTCGGTCATAGATGTTTTAGGCAAATGATGATGTATAAACGTGAACGTGAGCAACCTTGCGTGGTAATTTAATCACGCAGGTTTTTCTGGCTACAGAAAAGGTCACAACTCACAACCTGGATGGTTTAACCTGATAACCTGAGGATAAATTCACAGAATACAGAATACAGAATTTATTGATAAAATTATTATAAAATTTTACATGTCATCTTAACTTAATTTTATCGTAATTAGTGAGCATTCATTTAATAACCTGGGTCAATGAACAGGTTTTGCGTAATATTCATTTATTGAATAGAAAGCTTGTGAGATTAAACTTCTTTTTAATTTGTTTACAAAAGACATATAACTGGAAGAATTACATATCTCCTGTCCAATTTTATTATACACATTATCCGAAAATCTGTTTAAAACAGCAAAATTAAGTAAAGTTTAGTAAAGAAGAATCGAAGTGGTGCGGCTTGCGTGGTCGCATCGATCGCACAGGTTAACTGATCACCGACACAATCATAACCTGGATGGGTTTGACTGTTAGTGGCATTTATCTCGACCGCTTCCGTGCTTCGCAAGGCACGCTAAGCCGTTGGTGCCGGCTGCTATCGCTAGCAGTCGTTAAGCCATGTCAATGGTTTTATAGGCGGCTCGAAAACTTCTGACACTGGGATTGGCCACTAGCCCCACAACCTCCACCAATCCGGACTTGGCCCCCGTGTGTGGAGTATGGCCTTAACCTTCCCGAGTTATGGGAAGAGACCCGTGCCTACTGATGTGCCGTTACCGGGAATATTCCCTTAGACAGAGACAGCGCTCTATATTGCATATAGCGCTGTCCTTTGGGAATATTGGATATATTCCCATGGAAATATTCCCAAGAGATGGCGCTATATGTAATACAGAGCGCTGTCTCTGTCTTGCGGGAATATTCCCGGGCATGGCACATCAGTACCCGTGCCCCTGCAGTGGGGACGTAATGGGTTGTTAACAATTTTAATAAATAGAACCTATGTAATGAAATGCCTGTGTTCTAAAGGATAGTAAAACGCTAAACTTCAATGTATGTATGTCAATGAAAAAGATGTATGGATGTGTATAGATCCTCCTAGTCGTAGTTTTAGTAATGATATCGTTTGTAATAGATATTAAGTTTATATTTGAAATGAGTTGAGGCAAGTTTCTTCTGAACTGGCTTCTTCTCGCTTCGCTAACATTTCCCGAAGCGTTGAGTGTACAAGTTCCAGGTGGTAAGAATTTTGTATTAGGTAGCAAAAGTATATACGAGGGCGGTTCAAATATGATGGAGACAAACGCTGTAGATGGCGTGCATGTATGCTTTGAAGGTCGTGGCTTGAGTATGTGATAGCTGGGTCCCTTACGAACAGTGTGGCATAGTTTTCATCGGGAGCTCATGTTTCACGCGCGTGCTACGACCATGAGTGAACGTCATGTGCCGACCGCCGTTGCGCAACGTATTGTCATTCGTTTTTTAGTGTGGGAAGGCGTTAAAAACACGGAAATTTAGACAGACAAGACATGGGTACACTATTACACTCCCGAAAGCAAGGTGTCTTCTAAAGAGTGGAGGAAGAAGGAGAAAGGACCGCCAGTCAAAGCGAAGACAACCAGGTCCGCGGGTAAGGTTACGTATACTGTGTTCTGGGACCGGCAGGGCGTGCTGTACGTCGACTTTCTGCGCACCCCACGTTCCATCAATGCTGCATACTACTCTTAACTTCTGAAACAAACATGAAACCCGCTTATTGCGGACGGAACGGAGGAGCATTCCAGCATGAAGTGCGATTCTTCTCCAGGATAACGCGCGCCCTCATACCGCGAGTCTCACGCTCGATACAATACCGGAATTGGGGTGGGAGGTACTGGAACACCCCCCCCCCCCCCTACAGTCCAGATTTATCACCCTGCGACTACCACATGTCCCACATGAGTTCGTGCGCACATAGCTGTCCGAGTTGCCCAAGGAATTCTTCGATACCGGCATCAAAAAGCTTCCGGAAAGGTCGACAAAATGCGTAACTAGTGAGGGGAAGTACCTAGAAAAATTGTAAATTTTTGTAAATTTTTTCGATAGTAAATAAACATGTCAAAGCATTTGTCTCGATCATATTTGAACCACCCTCGTACAATTCAACTCAGCCCGAGCGTTATGTTTCAGTTTCGTTTACTTCATAACAAAGTGCGCCTCAAGAAACTTTTACTTCAATAAAATATAATTCTTTGTTTTTATTACGTAGTGTGTACTAACCCTTATGGTAGATTTACAATGCAAGCATATGGCAACATTTTTATCAACTGTCAAAGTCTGAGAATATTTTCTCGCTCATTTTCCTTACAGAAATGGCGAAGTGTGTCAAGTCGGTTTAATTTCACAACTCTTTTTATTACTAAATCTCATTTTCCTTGAGATACCGCATTAGTTGGCTCCAAAAAGTGTGAAAGAAATCGTCTGTGAGTGATTACACTTCAATTATATTCTACTGGTAAGTGTTTTAATACTGTTTTCAGAGAGTGAAATTTTTTCTCCGAGCCGACCAAGTTTCGATGATATTTATTTATTCAAATAATTTGAATAATAAAAAGGTATCGATGCGTTTATTGTCTGAGCCCTATATTTAGCCAGCTATCTTATTATCTAAATTTCGTTTTGAAACTTTTGTTCGTGAACGAGAAATCGAAATATACGTTGGTTTATAAGTGCATTGCGTGACTTTCAAATACGTATTAAAAATCAGGAAATTATTAATTTATATTCGCGGCCAATAGACGGAATTGGACTGTTTAATTAAAAAATACGTGTTTTCTGTACTTTACAAGGCTTGTATCAAAATATCGGTAAATAACAGTATTTAAAGACGAGATGAGAGTGACCTCAATACCTGACATACAAACATACATAGCAAAACTGTAAATACATATTCACATGACTTAATATGCCATGAACAGTAACTAATTTGTTTTAAAATGTTTCTAAATTGCCAATTATATAAATTACCAATTGACATAAACTTAGAAAATTTAGTGACTCGGTCGCTTGAACTTTTGAGGGTTCAGTACTCACCTAGGTGACCAACATATTTGAGATAAGCAGATTTTTTTCTCTTATGTTAGAGTGTATCATATCTATGTATAATATAATCGTCTTTAGTTCTCATAGTACAGGGAATCCTAGTTTAGGGCTAATGCGTAATTTGCCCCTTCATATTCATTCATTAAAAAATCCACACAACACACACATTCATGCATTTGTTTGTTTATGTACCACATAATGGCCAGTTATAACAATTTCTTGGAGTTTCCAAGGTGTGGCTACTTATTTATTTATTTTATTTACACTCATGGCACAAAATCCGATATCCTGACTCATGGGTTGTTTGTTCTTTGTGCATGTTTGGCAGTTGCTTCTTACAACTCCAGGAGTTCCGCAGCCGTAGCAGGAGAACTTTGGTGCTGATGGAGATGGAACTTGTGCAGCGAAAGTTGTAGTAGATGCAGACTTCGGTGTGAAAGGAACTGAATCTTGAGATGTACATGGTTTAGTAGGAACATCGTGCTCTGTCTTCTTCTTTTTACGACATTCGGCTTCGACATGTCCAATGTTTTTACAAAAATTGCATCGAACTTTTTTTATTGTGCGTCGTGCTTCCGAGACTGGGTTAGAAGCATCTTGCTGTAGTTGTTCGATAGCACGTGCAGCTTCCAACAGTTGGTCGAAGTTTTCTATTTGACTACGCTGAACTTTTTCTTTTATCTTCATATTTAACTGTCCAAATATCAGATCCAATTGCTGTTGTTCCGTATGTTCCGGTTTTGGAAGCTTGGACAACAACATCCTTTTATGTGCAATAAAAGCTTCTGTTGCTTCTGTTGACCCTTGTTTAATACATACGATTTCTTGATAAAGCATGTAGGCCGGCTTCTTTGGTGCGAACGCATGACGAAGGCGTTGTTCAAACTCTTTCCATGACGTGACCTTCTCTTTCACACCTTGCCACCATATACCAGCTTCATGTTTCAAGAGGAGTGGGAGACCTGTGAGAGCGTCTTCATCCGATATATTTTCAATCTTCTTAAACACTGATGCAGCTGCCAAGAAAGCCTCCACAGCCTCAGGATCTCCTCGTCCGTCGTAAGTAGCCGAACAAGTGGCAAAAGATCCATGCTTGTTGTTACTCAGTACGGCAAGTAGTTGCTGGAACTGTTCTTCAGTGAAGTTGGCCATTTTAGTTGTGTTTGAATCTTGAGTCTTCTTACTTGTTTTTGTATTCGGCGTCTTCACAAGAGTCGTCGTTACCCGTCCTGACCTCGTTACAACGTATCTTGGTTTCTTCGCAGAAACAGAAGTTTTTGTTTCGTTGGGCGCCAGATTGTAGGGGGGGAAGGCAGGTACGATTCAAAAGATGACTATTGTAGACAACGAATATATTATTTAAACAAGTTTACACAATACAAGAGGGCGCGGGCGTCACGAAGGTATTCACTGAGTGAAGTACACTTCGGGAAGCTAGTACTCGATACTGTCTGTAAAGTTACAGGGGCAGACCTAATATAATAACTTAGATGCTGTCTCGGAGCCCTATACAAGCAGTAGGGAGCGCTGTATCGGAATACAAAACAAAATATTCAGCCTTAACCTGACTAACTTCGTGATCGAAATGATAGCGCGTTCTAAAATTGTCGTGGCGCCATCTATCGGTGAGTAGTGGTACTAATGCGTACTCCGTCTGTTTGATAGTATGTGGTGCTTCAAGCCTCTTTATTTCCTTAACTTATAAACATTGAAAATTAATTTAAAAAAAAGTTTATTAAAAAATTGTGTTACTTATTACTATGGTTAGTTTTTGTTTATTTGTTTTTAACCGACGAAAAAACGGAGCAGGTTCTCAAGTCGACGCGTTTATATATTTTTTTATGTATGATCACGCATAACTTTTTACAGAGTAGTCCGATTTTGATAATTCTTTTTTTATTGGAAAGAGTATACCTTGAAGTTGGTCCCATATAAATTTGGAAAAAAAATCTTACTCTAAGTGTAGCAAAACAGGGAATGATTGATTGTTCACTCACTGATTGTAATGTATGACTACGCATAACTTTTTACAGAGTAGTCCGATTTTGATAATTCTTTTTTTTATTGCAAATGGTATACCCCGAAGTTGGTCCCATATAAATTTGGAAAAAAATATTGCCACAAAAATTATAAAATAAAAACTATTTAACAAAAAAAATTAAACCGCCGAAAAAACTAAAAAGCAAAAAATAATAACCTTTTTTCGGCGGTTCAATTTTTTTGTTAAAAAGTTTTTATTTCATCTAGGTTAAGGACCCATTGGGTATAGGCCTCTGCCACTCATCTCTGTTTTTTGCTAGATGTTGCCAATTGTTTCCTGCTGTTTTTCTTATGTCGTAATAGGGTTTTTCACCATTTTTTGAAAAGTATCTCAAATTGATCATTAGGTGGGAAAAAGTAAAAAATATTTTTTTAAAATTTTTTTGAAACCTGTAAGTACCCCAAAAGTACATTTTAAATTACCATTGCCAATAAGCGCGCGAAAACGATAGCCGCCAAGATGCTTAGGTCGTGACGTCATTTCAGGAGTAAACAAAACAGCTCTGTACTAAAATTTTGACACATATCGCGAACAAGATGTCATTGTTTACCACTATTGTGACGTCATCTGACAACCAGCATGGCGGCTGTCGTTTCAGATATTTGAATAACAGATTAAAAAACTTGATTTTTGCAAATCAAAAATAAAATGTTTTTTCTCATTTTATTGTATAGAAATCATATTAAATCGATTACGTATTACAAATACCACAGTAAATAAGCAGTTTTAGATTTTTTCTTGTATAGAGTAAAATACCCTATTCCATCTTTACCTTGGTCTTCCTATTTTTCGTTTTCCTGCTGGCCCCTTCCATCCAGTCACCTTTACTGACCATCTTTCGTCTCTGCATCTGGATATATGCCCTGCCCATTGTGTGGCTACTATAGGTATTATAATATTCTAGATATGCTTATTTTAATATGTTAATACTCTCCACAAAAAACATTTTCTCAGTAATATTAATTTAAATAATAAGGCAGTGTTCACATCAAATGTATTCTGTCTGTCAGCCACCGACTCTGAGTTAATGTTATGCAGTTTACGGTTTTTCCATGCATAATTAATTTTTTGTTCACACTGAAGCGTCACCACGCTATCGCTACAAAATTATGCCTAGGCTTGCGAAAGCCTACTCACAGTTAGTTAGTGGCAGACTATACAGAATGTTAAAAAAGTGCGTTTGAAATTTTAAGAAGTTATTCAGACTCAAATATAGAATACAGGAAAAATATTGAAAAAATTCGATCTATATTTTTTTTTCAGTTTCCCATATACTTTCCCTAAATTCTTAAGTCATTATTCAGATTTAGTATGGAAAACTGAAACAAATTTTGGAATATTTCAATTTATTTCCTGTATTCTATACTTGATTCTGAGTAACCCATTTAAACAAACACACTTTTTTTAACAACCTGTATGTTTGATGTGAATGCAATCTAATAGGTAGGAGGTGCTTGATGCAGCACCAGTTAACAGCATAACGATTAAAATAGTGTACCACACCCCGGACACTTCATACAAATTTCGCGCCATTGTTTACTACATAGACATTCATGTTTATACACATGTAAATGTGTCTGTGATGTACTAGGGTTGAATCGAGATTCAATAATTAGCCCTCATTAGCTTTATTGTCAGCTAGACTTTTACAAATAAAGTGATGGCTGTATACACCAGACAACCTTCAAGTACCTTCAAGAAAAGAGCGTACTCCCAAATCAAAGGCCGGCAACGCACTTGTGACTCCTCTGGTGTTGCGGGTGTCTATGGGCGGCGGTAATCGCTTACCATCAGGTGATCCGTCTGCTCGTTTGCCACCTCTGCCATAAAAAAAAAACAAGGCTGTATAGTCTTAGATGCCTTTAACTCTTTCCTTAAAAAAATAAAATTGTCTTTGGTTAATTTGCTGTGTGTGCTTTGGTTTGCCAACCCCTTGACAAATGATCACAGATCGGTCACACAGGGGGGTGAAGTAGCCTTCAGAGAGCAGCAGGGAGTGTCCATGCTGTATAATGTCCTTATACTGTGGTAGTGTATATATCGGAACCCTGTGTTATACAGGGTGTAACAGAAAGGTGTGATAATACTTCAAGGTGGGCTTTTACCCATCAAACTGAACAACTTTTGTTCTACAACATTGTTCAAATCGCAAAATATTTTTTGGACTCTTCATACAAATCGATCAGCTGGCGAACCAAGTTTGTATGAAAAGTCCGAAAATTTCTTTGCGATTTCAACAAAGTTGTAGAACAAAAGTTGTTCAGTTTGATGGGTAAAAGCCCAACTTGAAGTATTACCACACCTTTCTGTTACACCCTGTATGTGGGGGTCTTATACACAATGTACATCTTACCACGAATAAAGGTTTTCGATTCTATTCTATTCTAATAGTTTATATTCATGACTGACTCGGTGGCTAAGTGGTTAGCGATCCTGACCTCTGATCCGAGAGTCGTGGGTTCGATCCCCACACAGGGCAAACTTTTCTGTGATGAGCTGAATTGTTTGCTCCGAGTCTGGTTGTATTATATCTATATATGTATGTATTTAAAAGTATATGTGTATTTATATCAGTCTCTGGTTCCCAAGATACAGGGAATCCTAGTTTGGGGCCAGATGACCGTGTGTGATTTGTCCCAGGCATTATTATTATTATGTTCATATTAAAAAATAAATTTCCAGAGCTATTGACTGACTGACTATAAACAATACTTAATCAGCAGATTCAGAGTATAAAAAGATTTGATAAGATTTTGCTCTTGTTAAGAAATGTTGTTCTGTGTTGCCATGTGTTATATAATATCAATCTCCTTGCAATATTTCCTGTTAAGTTATAATGAACGCTTCTTTTGGCAGATTTTGGTGAAACTTTATTTATTGTAAGAACTATTATATACCCAAAATTACGCAAATAAATTGATTTGATTGATTGATGTTTCTTTGTATACAGGGTTTTAAAAAAGGGCGTTTGAAATTTTAAGGGGTTACTCAGAATCAAGTATAGAATACAGGAAAAATATTGAAAAATCCAATCTACAGTTACCATTTTTTTTTTGTTTTGGATTCACTAATCTGGAATTTGTATTGGAAACTGAAAAAAAGAGAACTCACTACCCTCGGCATAGAAGTCAGTAGGGAAAACCACTACACCATGCGCCAAATAAAATATACCACCTGTCCGTCAGTCTGGTAGTATGTCACATAGCTGTATCTCTTAAACCGTTATAGGTAGTTACTTGATAGGTACGTGGCTGTTAGTAAGTCCTCTGTTAAGGAAAAAGGAAATAATTGACAACGCTGAATACGTTAAAAACAACCGACTTCAAACGCAACAACTCCAATTTTGCTATGTTTTTGTTGATTTTCTCAAAAACCTCTGAATCGATTTCGATAAAATTTATATGGGACCACCTGTGAAGTATACCCTTTTAAACAAAAAAAAACAATTTTCCAAATCGGTTCAGGCGTCTTCGAGTAATCATACATTAAAAAAAAAGATTCCGACGAATTGAGAACCTCCTCCTTTTTTTGAAGTCGGTTAAAAAAGGTGCGTGTTGGTTGTACGGAATCCTCAATGAAATGTCGGGGGACGGATCTCGTTGTCATTGATCTGCAATTCGTCTTATCATCAACAGCGGCCAAATTATATGAAATATTTTATAAAAATAGGATTTTTAACCTTAAGATGTAAGCGTGAAGACCTTTTTTAACCGACTTCAAAAAAAAGGAGGAGGTTCTCAATTCGTCGGAATCTTTTTTTTTTTATGTATGTTCATCGATTACTCGAAGACGCCTGAACCGATTTGGAATATTCTTTTTTTGTTTAAAAGGGTATATTCACAGGTGGTCCCATAAAAAATTTATCAAAATCGATTCAGCGGTTTTTGAGAAAATCAACAAAAACATATCAAAATTGGAGTTGTTGCGATTGAAGTCGGTTGTTTTTAACGTATTCAGCGTGGTCAATTATTGAAAGATGTGTTGGAGGGAGTTTATTTGGGCCCGACGACGGTTTTTCTTACACCGCAAACAGTTCCCGAAACGGTAGTTATACGAGTTACAAGCGATAGGAGCCTCGTATTAGGTAGACACATTTTTTTAGAAAAGTTTACATACACTGCTGCCTACTTCGAATAAAATATTTTCGTTTTAATAATAAACATAAAGATTAAGTTTATTTAATGTAAAGTTTTCAAACTCAATTACAGCAAGGAATCTTTGTACCCGATGTTTTTGTTTAACTGCCAGTTTTGTTTTAAAACATAACTGTTTATTTTCACTTACACGAGCTATTCAAGTCGCCATTAAAGAGGAAATTAAATATACAAATGTGGTCTCATGAGTCAAGCAAGACGTAATAATAAGGCGTGTAGCACCCAGGCGCTGATTAGAGGGGGGCAATTGCTGGATTGCACCAGGCAATCCAGCAATTGCCCCCCCCCCCCCCTGAAGCCTGACCGAAGTACTAAAACTTCTATAAAATGCAACTTAATAGACGCATTTCTAACCTATTAAAAAATTTTCGCGCTCGCTACGCTTGCGACTTTTTATATTAATGGTCTAATCCATCGACCGCTTCATAAATATAGGTACACTGAAAATTTACCCCCCCTGAACGAAATCCTGGATCCGCGCCTGGTAGCACCCGCCTAATATGTACTATCCTGCTAAGTAAGGCGGGTGCTACACGGTCGCCAACAAGCACCCCAACCACAAAATAGACACAGAAGGTCCGCTCAATACAAACCACTAAAATCGTAAGCATATACATGCTTATAGAAATATACGGTCGTTCGAGACAAGGCCACGCAGAAAAGTAGTTAAAAGTACCACAACAGTATCGTGACCTTGCCTACAACGACCGTATACGTCTATAAGCATGTGTATGCTAAGGATTTTAGTGAGCGTATTGAGCGGACCTTCTTTATCTGTGTATTTTGTGCCCCAACCAAGGTGACATTCGTTGTTTCCAACCGTGTAGACCGTGGTTGTTGACCAAATTTCTTTGTCTACACGGTTGGAATCAACGAATGTCACCTTGGTTGGGGTGGTTGTTGGCGACCGTTTAGCACCCGCATAATATGTACTGTCCTGCTAAGTAAAGAAAAAAATCGTTTCATGTTTGCTGGGCGTAGTGGAAGTATCTATAAAAACTGTTTTTGCTGAAACGTCTTTCGTTCTTTTATTTTTTCGCAGTCACGTATTGTGAGCAAGTGAATAATGTTAAAGAAAATATTTTAGTCTAAATAGGTGGCAGTATACACTTTTTGAAGGTAATTTAACTGAAGGTTATAAACAATAAACGATTTAAAAGCATGTGTAAAGCATCTACTTAAATAAAAAAACATTTTGAGTTTTTTTTTAGTTTAAGTTTTTTGGAACTCGTATACCCAACGTTTCGGTAAGTGTTTGCGTAGTGAGAAGAAACATAGGCCCAATGAAAGTCCGTCCAAATCATTTTTTTTTTTGAGTCGGATGCAGATATTTGACTTTTCACTAGAGCGTCATCTAAGTGACAGTCAGTCTGTCTTCTTCTTGTTGTGTGGCACAAATTCCCTGGTGTTACACTTAACGGGAAGAAAATGAAAAGTCTGTGGTCTTGAAAATAAGATGGTAAAAGTCTCAATATTGTTTGTTTGTATGGAACCCTCGGCGCACGTTTCAGACTCACACACTTGTCCTGTCCAGTTTTTATGTTCAGCATACTCTTAACTACATACACTTAACTACATAGTCTCATCTCATCTCATCTCATGTCACTTAATATTATAAAAGCGAAAGTATGGATGTTTGTTTGTTAGTTTGTTTGTTTGTTTGTTCCGCTTGCACGCCGAAACTGCTGAACGGAACTGTATGAAATTTGGTGGGTAGATAGATAAAGTACCCGGCTAACACATAGAATACTTTTTATCCCGGAAAACTTAAGGGTTCCCGGAGGAATGCTTCAAAACTTAAAATTTCCACTTCGTTACTAGATGGCGCCACCTCAACATTTTCTTTCTCTCTGGATCCAATTCTAAAGTCCACGCAGACGAAGTCGCGGGCAGAAGCTAGTATACAATAAAACAAAGTAGCTTCCTGCTGTCTGTCTGTCCCTATGTACGCTTAGATCCTTAAAACTACGCAACGGATTTTGATGCGGTTTTTTTAATAGATAGACTGATTCAAGAGGAAGGTTTATATGTATACAGGGTGTAAGGGACAAGTTTCCGAAAACTTTAAGGGCTTTCTCAGTAGACGCAACTGAACAACTTTCCACAAGAATTTTTTTTTGGGAAACGAAAAAAAATCGGCTTCTCCATACAAAATTATAAACTTGATTTCACAGTTTGTATGGAGAAGCCGATTTTTTTTTTCCTGAAAAATTTTTTTGTGGAAAGTTGTTCAGTTTCGTCTACTGAGCAAGCCCTTTAAGTTTTCGGAAACCTGTCCCTTACACCCTGTATAATACATTGCACCCGTGCAAAGCCGGGGCGGACCGCTAGTAACTTTTAATAAACATGTCATGTCATGACATGAATGAAGACCCAGGAGCGAATCGCATCATCGAATGACGACACCTATTGTTAAAATATCAGTACTAATTCAAGTTTAAGGCCGGTAACGATCCGTATCAATACATGACCTGCCTTCCTAAGTCTTCCAACAGGAAAACTGGCGTGGTTCCTGATGTATGATAATATTATGTAGTAAAAATTGTGTCTGTGTACATTTGAATTTCAAATAGTGTGTCACGAGATACGTAGTGCGATTATTGTGTATCACCACAACTGGAAAAGTGTTAATCGCTAGATAACCGTATTTCGGTTTTCATTGAGAGTTCTTAAGGCCCCCTTACAGGAGGTAACTTCAGTTTTCTAGGTCAATCAGTTGAGGAACATCGCGATGGGGGACAGACGAGGGATCACGTAAGTTAACTGGACCTAACCTGGTCATAACCTGGGCCTTAGCTGGCACTTTAAGCCATGGGTGCCGTTGCTATCACTAAATGAAAATATTTTATTCGAAGTAGGTAGCAGTGTACACTTTTCGAATGTCATTCTTTTATCTACCTAATACGAGGTTCCTACCGCTCGGAACTCGTATACCCGCCGTTTCGGGAAGTGTTTGCGAAGTGAGAAGAAACGACGGGCCCAAAGAAACTCCCTCCAACACATTTTTTGAAAAAGTCCTTAATTTATTTTATTTTATTTATTTGGTACACAAAACAAATTACAGCCATAAAAAGATGAAAAATTCTATTACATCTTAATGCTAGATCAAGATTAAACTAGGTCAAGACTAAATTAGATGGTTGGTCGTTGAGCCGGGTTAAACGGCTTGAAAATTTCTGATTGTGGGGTTGGCAACGAGCCCGACTACCTCCACTAATTTGGACTTCAGCAAGCGTCAGCTCGCCAAATCTTATAAACTTATAAAAGGTGTTGAGTACTTCATTTTACGATATTATTTATAAAATAGCTAATAACAATGTCCAAGGCTCTATTGGCTTTGGGTCAATAGGTTAAACCTGCCTAGCTTGTGCATGTGACGTCTTAAAAACACTATAGTTCATTTTTAGGGTTCCGTAGCCAAATGGCAAAAAAAGGAACCTATAGGGATTCGTCATGTCTGTCTGTCTGTCCGTCCGTATGTCACAGCCGCTTTTTCCACTTTTTCCGAAACTATAATGAACTATACTGTTGAAACTTGGTAAGTAGATGTATTTTGTGAACCGCATTAAGATTTAAAAAACAAACTCACTACTTATACAATCATGTAATATTATCAACCGACTTCAAAAAAAGGAGGAGGTTCTCAATTCGTCGGAATCTTTTTTTTATTTTTTTTTTATGTATGTTCACCGATTACTCGAAGACGCCTGAACCGATTTCGAAAATTCTTTTTTTGTTTAAAAGGGTATACTTCACAGGTGGTCCCATATAAATTTTATCGAAATCGATTCAGCGGTTTTTGAGAAAATCAACAAAAACATAGCAAAATTGGAGTTGTTGTGATTGAAGTCGGTTGTTTTTAACGTATTCATGTGCAATTTTGATACATACTTTTTTAATCTGTCCTTCCTCACCCATAGATGGTATGATGTATATAGGGTGACTTTAAATTGGTTCTTGATACCAAAACATATGCATGTGCTCATGATAACAAACAACTTTCCCTAAGGAACCCATAGTTAAATCTCAAAAAAAAAAATTGGACTCTTCATACTAATTTGGCCGGTCCATTGACCGATTTGTATGGAGAGTCAAAAACTTTTTTTTGAGATTTGACTATGGGTTCCTTAGGGAAAGTTGTTGGTTATCATGAGCACATGCAAAGCCTTTCGTATCAAGAACTAATTTAAAGTCACCCTATATATTTAATATATCTATACTATAATAAAACAGTAGAAACCGCGTGTCTGTACATTTAATATTTTTACAAAAAATAGTAAGGAGGTGATAAAATAAGAGTAATAGAACACAAATAAACAAATTTCATTTTTTTTGTCTGTCTGTCTGTTTGTCTGTCTGTCTGTCTGTTCACGCTAATCTCCGAAACTACTGGATGGATTTTCATGCGGTTTTCTCGAGTAGATTAAGCTTAGTTTGGAGCATTATATAGTCATTGTTTCATCGAAATCCAATGTCAAGAAAAAAGTTGTCGTCCTTTAAAGATAATTTTAAATTCGCCGCTTGCCTGCCAAAAATTACATCCGAAACTTAATTACGTAGGCAAGTAATCGATTATAATTTTAATTTTACATAAACAATAAAACATCTACTTATTTAAGGTTCCGACCCTTCTTTCGACCTATTTGCTATGTAATAGTATAGATGTAATTTTTGGTAGACGAGCGGCGAATTTATTATTATTTTTGGTAAAAATATGCAACATCTATACATATAATAAAACTGTAACGGGGCCGATTCTGTACATGAAATATTTTTGAAATATTTCTGTCTGTCCGCGCATCACGCAAAAACGGCTAGGCCGATTTTGATGAAACTTCGTACAATTATTCTACGTAACCCGGAGTAATATCTTAGATACTTTCTATCCCGGGAAATTCAAGGGTTCCCGGAGGATTGCATAAAAACTTTAACTCTTAAAAGCCTTATTACTCAAAAACTACGAAGCCGATTTTATTGCAATTTAGCACAATGATACTTTATCATTACTACTAAATATCCTCCTCCTTACGTCGTATTCCTCAGTGATGAGAGTCGTGACCTCCCTTTGGCAACACTTTCTCGGTGATGATCTTTCGCCATTTCGTTCTGTCTTCAGCAATCTGCAGAGCATCGTGAAAGTTGGTAATGAGAGTGGCACGTATTTGATCAGTCCAACGTATCGGGCTGCGGCCCCGCGGTCTCTTTTCTTCCATTTTGCCAGTAACCATTACTTTCTCGAGGTTATCTCCGCTCTTCCTAGCAATATGTCTGAAGTACTCTCTGAAGGCAGATGGATGATAGCCTCTTAGTGATCTTGAGTTCATGCAGGATTGACACGTTGGTACGTCGTGCTGTCCACGGTATCCCCAGCAATCTTCTCCAGCACCACATTACGAAGGCGTCTATGCGGGTGCGATCGGCCATGCTTAGTGTCCATGTTTCAGCACCATAGAGAAATATGGAGAAGACCAGTGTGCGTACAAGTTTAATTATGGTGCGTTTAGAGATGTTTCTGTCCTTCCATATTTTGGCGAGCTGTGACATTGCACCTTTGGCCATCCCAATGCGTCTTCGAATTGCCAATTCGTAGGAACCGTTGTTACTGATATTGGAGCCCAGGTATACGAAGTACTAAACATCCAAACTTTTAAATCTCGGTTTCATGAAGGGTTCCCACAGGAAAACGACAACACCGTATCTCCACAATAACTCAGTTTATTAAGATAAAACCTTAACTTTTTGAAAAGGCGTGTCGATTACGGTACTTTCGTATCATTCGATACATACTATTTGTCCTGGAAATTCAAAGGGATCCCGAGGGAATAGCTGGAAACTGTATCTAAGTATTAAGGTGAAACCTTCACTCTTAGATTAAGCGAATCAAAGGTATATTCAGTTAACATTTTTGACTCAGAATTGTCAAGGGTGTCCCGAGGGAACTGACGGGATCCTCTTTTTCGATGAGATATGTCTATATTGTTTTACGGTGTAGGTAGCTGTAGAATATCGAAAATATACGTATAACGTAGTGAAATAAGCAAAGCAAACTACATTTGTAAATGGTATTTTTATTTCGTACCCAACTATAGTGTAGGGCAATATTTATCAAGTGGTAGTATACAGGATGTTATAAAGGCGTAGGTATTCTACTGGACCTGTTCTTCAATTTTTTCTTTAACTACCTAATACAGGATGTTATAAAAAAGTGCGTTTGAGATTTTAAGGGGTTGCTCAGAATCAAAATATACAGGACAAATATTGAAAAAATCCGATCTGCAATTTTTTTACCCTTTACCATACAAATTCTTAATTCACTATTCCGATTTAAAAAATTGTAGACACGTTTATTTTTATTTTTCCTGTATTCTATACTTGATTCTGAGTAACCCCTTAAAATCTCAAACGCACTTTTTAACATCCTGTATAGGCGGCTGAAAAACATCTTAAAGCTGGAGTTGGCCATTAGCCTCACATCTTACCACTATCCAAACTTGGACCCTGTGTGTGGAGAATGACCTTACCGTCCCTAGCTATAAGAAGATCCATGCCCCAGTAGTGTTGATTGTGAACATAAATCCTATGCAATTGTATTTTCATTTTCTTTCTCTTTTTCTTCTTATTTTTTATTTTTCTTTTTCCGTTTTTTTATTTTTTCTTTTATATTTTTAGTTTTTTCCTTTTCTTTCATTCGTTTTAATGTTTACTTAATTTTGTTAATTTCTTATTTCTAAAGAATAATTTAGCAAAACATATGAACTATTGGAAAAACCCCAACACTAACGCGTACGAAGTCGCGGGCACCAGCTAGTATATAATATAAATATAGGTTTATATTTAATGTAGGTACATTTTATGTAAATACATAGGATGTATTTGTGTTTCTTATTACCTATTTCGTTCGTTTTAGTAATCTTTTATTGCATTACCCCAGTACATCTCATAGTCTATTTCCTGCCTTAAGGTTGCCTGGAAGAAATTACTACCTAGCAATAAGGTCGCCTATTGTTGTCACAAATTTTCTTTTGTGTTTGTTTTTGTAATATTATATTTTCTTATGATGCAATAAAGTATATTGGATTTAATTGAATTGAAAGTCCCTGCCACGTGGAACCTGTACACTTCGGCGTATGAATTCTGTCAAATTTCGATAAGTTAGGTTATTCTAGCAGTTAGCAGTGTATTGACCCCACTAACTCGACGGGACTCAGTTAGTGTGTCGAGGTCGCTAGTTGCAGTCTTGTTAACGCTATAAATACGGTTTTACGAAGGAAAGAATTAAATTAAAAGTCGATGTATAGATAGACTTCCCAGACTCTAATAAAAATTGAGAAAAATTAAAATTTGAAAAAATACTTTAAGGTTAAATCATAGATGTAATTATGTAATATAGAGTGACTTTAAATTAGTTCTTGATATGAAACTCATGGTAACAAATAACTTTCCCTAAGGAACCCATAGTCAAATTGCAAAAAAAAAATTTGGACTCTTCATACTAATTTGACCAGTCATTTGATTGATTTTTTGTATGGAGAGTCCAAAAGTTTTTTGCAATTTGACTATAGATTTCTTAGGGAAAGTTGTTTGTTATCATGAGCACATGCATAGCCTTTCGTATCAAGAACTAATTTAAAGTCACCCTGTATTTAGGCTTAAATTTTTTTTTTGTATAGGTACCATGACGTGCGAGCATGCGACACTTAAATGAAGAGTTTTTACCTACATAAATATACAGGGTGTAAGGGACAGGTTTCCGAAAACTTTAAGGGCTTGCTCAGTAGACGAAACTGAACAACTTTCAACAAGAAATATTTTCAGGAAACGAAAAAAAAAAATCGGCCTGTCCATACAAACTGTCCAATCAAGTTTATAATTTTGTATGGAGAAGCCGATTTTTTTTTTTAGTTTCCTGAAAATAATTCTTGTGGAAAGTTGTTCAGTTTCGTCTACTGAGCAAGCCCTTAAAGTTTTCGGAAACCTGTCCCTTACACCCTGTATATTTTTTTAAAACGCGCTTATAGTTTTTTTTTAAATATGCTATTTATACAGGGTGTAATAGAAGTGTGTGACAATACTTCAAGGTTGGCTTTTACCCATCAAACTGAACAACTTTTGTTCTACAACTTTGTTGAAATCGCAAAAAATTTTTTGGACTTTTCATACAAACTTGGTTCGCCAGCTGATCGATTTGTTTGATAGCTATTTATAATAAATTGCTATGCAATGTGAAATGTCAAATCACAAGAGTTGAGTTTGAGTTGTAACTTGACAACCTTGAAACCGTTTCTTTTTTTATTAGGGTTCCTTATACAATCATTCTGTTATTTCACCACAGACTGGCATAGCGTCATAGTTTTTGCATTTTTGAACCGAATAGCGTGAAATTTTTCACTAAAATAGTCCTCAAAAATTTTCAAGTCAACCCTCTCATTTAATGTAAAATCAAAATGTTTTTTATTTAAGTAGATGTTTTGCACATACTTTTAAATCGTCGTTTTTTTTCTACCTAGTACAAAGTTCCTACCACGCGGAACTTGTACACTCGCATGTGTATCGTATGTGTTTGAATTTCATCTTTCATATCATCGTCTGTCTCTAAAATGCGTGCTTTTATCTTTTTCGGAGAGATGGGCCTCGTTAGCATTTGGTCTGCAACCCGTCTAGGAGAAGGAAAACTCCGAAATCGATCCTTGCGTTAGGCGCGAGTAGGGTCTAACTCGAAAAGCGGCGGAGGTCTACTGCAGTCAAACCGTATTGGGTTGCCTTTCCTGTGGAATCAGCCAGCGAGGCCGAGAGGGTAAACGCAAGTCCTGGGCAGCCCTGCGTTTCCTTAACTCCGTCTCAGGCGGTGCAGTGTCTTTACTCCACCCACAGCAGCTTTCCTGTGTGATTAACAACATGGAATAGCGCCAATACACTGCAGTAAATCGATAGACGCAGAGGCCACTGATGATTCTATCTTTTTCTACATTTGCACAGTTAGTAAAATCCGCATGGTTCTCAAATACCAATTTTATCATAACATAAAAATAAATCTCCTCATTGCCAAACCTGTTTACACTCGAAGTCTTTGACAAGTTATTGATCAAATAGCAACAGACAGACGTACTCAATTTTATGCTAATCAGTATGTACTCTGAACACAGTTCATGTGGAATCCATAGAATACAAATCAACCAATCACACATTGCGAACTCACTTTATGGTTTTCTTTTGATTGTCTGTGAATGACGTCTGTAGTAATTGGTTCTTCAACGCCGTAACGATGCATAGATAGGTTACTAGATGACATCCGGCTCGAAGGACCAGTTTTTTATATGTTGAAAAATGATTTTATTTCAACAGGTTTATTGCAAATACTGCGTGACAAGTTCACATTGTGACTGTCAGAATTAAATGTCAATAATAAAACATCAAAATCAGTTTTTAAAACCGTTGTTTAGTATATCCAAATGGCAGTGTGAATTAAAACAAATCTAGCACTTCTAGCATGCCATTTAAGCTACATATTCAAATCAAACAAAGAGATAAATACACTCGACTATTGGAAAGACCTTTAATTCTCTGTGTTTCTATAAATATCTTTTAATAACACGTTGTTGGTCTTCCTAATATAATAATATAAATAAACCTGTAATCTTTCCAGATAAAAGCTGCTAAGCAGCTCCAGCAGTAGAAATGAAGGCTTGGGGGGCACACGGTGAGTTTTGTGCGCGACACCAATGGGAAGTCATCGTCGCCACACTAGCTCTGCTGGCCTGCGCTGCCAGCGTCGAGAGACACGGCCCCGGCATGGCCGACAACTGCGCCGGGTGGGCCCGAGCCTGCCCCGGCTTGGAAGCTGAATACCAAGCCGCTGATGCCGTCATCATGACGTTCGTCCGATGCGCAGCCTTACTCTACGCCTACTACCAAATCTCGAACCTACACAAAATTGCGTCGAAATACCTCCTCATCATAGCGGGGTTGTTTTCAACGTTCGCTAGTTTTATTTTCACTTCGGCGCTTGCGAGCATATTCTTCAGTGAGCTGGCGAGTATAAAGGATGCTCCGTTCCTGTTTTTGTTGGTCGCTGATGTTGCAAGAGGCGCCAGGATGGCTAAAGCTGGGTGGTCGGCTGGTGAAGATAAGGGGAAAAGAGTGGGAAAAGCTCTAGCTTTGCTGGGACCGACGGCAACTTTGGACACTTTGCTAGCAGTACTTCTAGTAGGTGTAGGAGCGTTATCAGGAGTGCCTAGATTAGAACATATGTGTACATTCGCGTGTTTAGCGCTATTAGTAGACTATTTAGTATTTGTGACATTCTATCCTGCTTGCTTGTCATTAGTAGCTGACTTTACGTCTGGAAGAAAAGACGTGGCACCAGATAGTCCGTTTTCGGAAGCAGAGTTGAAACCGAACCCTGTGGTTCATAGAGTTAAGATGATCATGGCTGCGGGGTTGCTCTGCGTTCATCTGACAAGCAGATGGCCTTGGTCTGATGATAACCACAGCATCGAAGGTCCGCTTAGAGACCACATCAATCCGACCACAGATGACAACGTTCTATTACATTCCTACGTGAAATGGTTCTCTGTTAGTGCTGATTACATTGTAATAGCAACTCTTCTTTGCGCTTTGATCATTAAATTCATCTTCTTCGAGGAGCAGCGCAATTGGATAATCGATATGAACGATATGACCGTCAAAGAGATGGTCAACGAAACCGAGAGAAGTCATAGGAAGCCAATGTTTTCTATTGACGGAGATTTAAGTTCAGATATTTGGACTCAGACTGATAACATTGATGCAGAGTTAGATGAATGGCCAACGCTGTCTCCTAGTTCATCAGCAGCTAAACTTAATGCTAAAAAACGACCAATGGCAGAATGTCTCGAAATATATCGTTCTGAAGGAGATTGCACATCTTTAAGTGACGAAGAAGTTGTTATGTTAGTGGAACAATCGCATATACCGCTACATAGACTTGAATCAGTCCTTGGTGATCCTTTAAGAGGTGTTAGACTACGCAGAAGAGTGATAGCCACGAGATTTCAAACGGAATCTGCTTTGAAACAACTGCCTTATCTAAACTACGACTATAGTAAAGTATTGAATGCATGTTGCGAGAATGTCATAGGTTATGTAGGTATACCAGTAGGCTATGCTGGTCCTTTAGTTGTAGATGGCAAACCTTATATGATCCCAATGGCGACAACAGAGGGAGCTTTAGTTGCGTCCACAAATCGAGGCGCTAAAGCAATAGGTCCTAGAGGAGTGACAAGTGTTGTAGAAGACGTAGGCATGACCAGAGCGCCGGCTGTCAGATTACCTAACGTTGTAAGAGCACACGAATGTAGGCAATGGCTTAATGATAAAGACAATTATGCTTTGATAAAAGAAGCTTTTGATTCCACCTCGAGATTCGCTCGACTCCAAGAAGTACATGTAGGGGTTGATGGAGCTACACTATATCTTAGGTTCAGAGCAACAACTGGAGATGCGATGGGCATGAATATGGTTTCAAAAGGTGCTGAAAATTCTCTGAAAGTCCTGAAAACTTTCTTTACAGACATGGAAGTTATCAGTCTATCTGGCAACTACTGTTCAGATAAGAAAGCGGCTGCCATAAACTGGGTGAAAGGTCGTGGTAAGCGAGTGGTATGCGAAACGACGATATCTAGCGAAAATTTGCGGACGATCTTCAAAACTGATGCGAAAACTTTGTCCCGTTGCAACAAGATTAAGAATCTATCTGGGTCGGCTTTAGCTGGTTCGATTGGAGGTAACAATGCTCACGCCGCAAACATGGTGACAGCTATATTTATAGCTACAGGACAAGATCCAGCACAAAATGTTACCAGCAGCAATTGTTCTACCAGCATGGAAGTTTGCGGGGAAAATGGTGAAGACCTTTACGTGACTTGTACTATGCCTTCTCTAGAAGTCGGTACTGTTGGTGGGGGGACAGTGTTGCCAGGCCAAGGAGCCTGTTTAGAGATTTTAGGCGTTAAAGGCGCGGGGATCAGACCTGCGGAGAACTCGGCAAGACTCGCATCATTGATTTGCGCTACAGTTTTAGCTGGCGAGCTTAGTCTTATGGCCGCTCTTGTCAACTCTGATCTGGTTAAGTCGCATATGCGTCATAACAGATCGAAGTTAAATGTCCAAGCTACAGAGATGGCAACACTAAAAGTGCCTAGTTATAATAAATTATAAGGTTAAAAGCTCAATTTGTGTGACCAGGTTTTGTATGAGGAATGGATTATAGCCAATATGGCTCCTATTGTTGCTAATGTTACGGATATAACATTTACTTTGAAGGGTCGCAAGGACTCTGCGTCTGATATGGACTTGGCTCCCGTGCGTTCATGGCCTTAACTCCCCGAAAAAAATATATGAAAAGAGGTCCCCTTACCTTTGCGGTAGGAAAATTAAGGATCGTTTAATGTTATCTATGAAAATAATGGATAAAGGTCAGTTCTTTAGTTAACCTATTTGGGATTTAGTTTCAATTTTAGCCGCATTCTAAAGGAGTCATTTCGGGCTGTACTTAATGTCACAGACATAAATCAAGATTCTCAGGCTTACCAGACCGACAGAACTTTGTTAGTCACAAATTTTTGAAAGATGTGTTCTATTTTGTATCTTATTTTAAATACCTATCTTTACGTTCATTCTAGTCTATAAAAAGGTTTTCCGCTTGTTCATTGAGGGTGAAACGTCTGACCGGATCGGGCGAAAAACCTTCAACTTTAAATCATTAGAAATCGCTTCAGAAGCTGTTCGAAGTTCGTTTTTAGCTTTAGTTGTAAGACAGACCTAAATATCATCGTCATCATCAGCCGAAAGACGTCCACTGCTGGACAAAGGCCTTCCCCAAGAATTTCCACGCCTACCGGTCCTTTAGCAGCAATGAATGAAAGTAAATGTACTTTAAAAGTCATGCCGGTCTGTATGTCTGTGCTCGAATATGTGTTCAAGGAATAATAGATCAAATTTGACTATGTAGGAAAATAGCCTAAATCGTTTCCAAAACGGATAATTCAATTATTTTGGTGTTATTTGATTTTAAACGTGTTGGATTTTAAGAGGCTTTTTATTTACGAATATTATTTATAGGGTTGGGACCAACTTACAATAGAGATTTTAGGGACTTTCAATATGTGTAAACAAATATACAGATAGTGTGACTTTTGTTCGCCGATAGAAAATATTCGGCAAATGATAAAGGCTACGCATGAAACTGAACAACTTTTCCTAAAGAAAAAAGGTGTCCTGACAGACAGACAGAAAACGAAGTAATCCTATAATGGTTCCGTTTTTTCCTTTTAAGGTACAGAATCTTAAAAATGACTTTCCAAATTCCCAAAGTCCCGAAAATTCCCCAATTGACTGGTGAGTTTGTCGACAATTTGTATAGACAGTGCATTATTGTTTTTGCTCGTAAATTGTATAAGTTTCTTAAGGTGAGCTGTTTAGTTACATGAGTAGCATCAGCCGTTTGCAATATGTCGGCGAATTTAAAGACACACTGTATAATTTCCGCATTTTGATTGGCCTTCACTTTAGGGGTCGTCCATTTATCACGTGAGGCTCAAAAGAAGGGGGGTGTAGTGAGATATCACGTGTATTTATTTTTTCGTTGAACGCGCGATTTATAGAGTAAGTTCTAAGCGTCAGACTGTTGTTGTTACATTGTTTTTAACTCATCGCAAGGTTTGAAACGGCTTTAGGCAGTCGGAAACAACCTGCAACCTTAATGTCTGTCTAGTCATTTTTATCACGGTGCTTAATTTTACAGAATTAAATGGCATTATACCTGTATTAAAAGATAATATTTTGTACCAAAAAATGCACGTGATTTTGGGTAGGGGGTGGGGGGGGTAGTCTAAAACCTCACCACGTATCACGACGTATCACGGAGGGGGGTCTAAAAAGTTGCTAAAAACATCACGTGATTAATGGACGACCCCTTATCTGCATAGTAAAAGGTCGATAGATGCATTTATCGATGTGAATAAGAAAAAATCTGAACGAGTTTTCCAAAAAACAAGATGAATTCGCAAAAAAACATGAGATTTCACAATCGCAGTTACTTAATCTGCTGACTGATTTGTATGGAAAATTTAAGTATCACCGCGTATATTATGAGTTTGCTAAATGTGCAATACTTTTTTTTCAATACCGTGCGTATATGTTTAATTTTAAAATTTTTGGTTGAGATTTTTTTATGAATACCATCCCGTACATTTTGAAAGTCAATCAAGGTAGGGACAAAAACCAGTTAATCATCTTGTAATACATTAAATCACTATCATTTAATGTAATTACAAGATATATTTTCTATAAAACTTCTCGAATATTACTTTACTTCTCGAATATTACTTTTTCATTTTTTTATTTATTTATCCGTTTATTTCAGACACAAGGCCCATAGAAATATATAAAATACAATACATTTAAATATACAAATACTATAAATACATAACAATATAAAATTAATATTACAACTAAGTTAAGTAGGGTATACATGTATTTGTTTCAGTTTTTATATGGTGCTGGTTTCATAGTAAAATTGATATTATGTATAACATATTATAGTTAGTTATAAATTTATTATGTGTGTTTAATTAGTTATAACTTAAACCGTTTAGTATTCTGTCTCTTGTACTAGTCACTTCGATTTATGTTATTTATTTTCTCCATTATGTTTTACTGAAATATTTTTATTAATCCTTCCGGCTAAGCACAAAGTTAGATGGCAAATCAGTGCGCCATTTTCTTAGAAAGCTTTTCCTACTGCCGATAGATGGCGCTGTGACCATGATCGTATCATTGTGAATATAAGTTCTTTTTAGATTGCGATTTTTTTCAATTTCCTTATTGCATTTATGTTTTTATTATTTTGAGAACCAAATTGTTTTAAAAAGTTTATATTGTAGACAAGCAGTTCTTAAAACCCGTGAAAGAGTTCTATTGTCTGTGGTAGTTTATTATATTTTTTTGTATGTATGTTTTGTTCTATTATCTCTATAATACGGCGTTATTTGTGCTTGGCCTTGGTTTGTACTATTGGCTAAATGCATTTATTTTTAGCAGTAACGCCAGAAAGAAGCTAGGCGGAGCGTTTGCCGATAGTACAATGTTATACTTACATGTGGTCTTTCTAAAATACATGAAAAAAGTAACCAATGTTTCTGGTCATGAAACCGAAAAACTTCCCGATAAACTTATGTTAAATTTGTAAAAAAAAACATTAACATATAAATTATAGATCAGTTCTCCCCAATGTTGTTGTTTTGTTGCAGATTTAGAAGAGGTTTCTTAAAAATGTTCAAACTTATTTGGACTTATGTGAGAAGGACCCAAATTTTCAGTATTTTTCTTGTGAACTATTATACAGGGTGTTAAAAAAGTGCGTTTGAAATTTTAAGGGGTTACTCAGAATCAAGTATAGAATCCAGGAAAAATATTGAAAAAATTCGCTCTTCAATTATTATTTTCAGATTTTCATACTAAATCTAAATAGTGAATCGAGAATTTGTATGAAAAACTGCAAAAAAAATTGAAGAGCGAATTTTTTCAATATTTTTCATGGATTCTATACTTGGTTCTGAGTAACCCCTTAAAATTTCAAACGCACTTTTTTTAACATCCTGTATAGTTACTTGTCTACCTCCTATCGCTTAACTTTCCTATTAATTTATATTCCTACTAATTATAAGTTTAATTTTACCAAATGCAATGTAATAAAACCAGTAACTACACAGAATGTACCAAAATAGGCGTAGGGCCCGTTAACCACATCACAACTGAATAACTTTCGGTTTTACATCTTTTTTTATTATTGTATTTAATTAAATTTAAATTATTGTAAATAAATATTATGCCGTTGATTTGCTAACTTTATTTGGGATATCGAAAATATTTCTATTTCAGTATAGTATTAGAACAACAGTTGAGGAGTAAGTCTTATGAAGAGAACTTTCAGATAACGGGGTCGTACATCTATTTTGTTACACACTCTGTATAAGCGACAAAGAACGAGTATCTTAGGGGTCGAAACTGGTCAGTAAAATCAATAAAAGTCCGTTTTTTGTAAACCGGTCAGTAAAAGTCTGTATTTTGGGAAAATGGTCAGTTTTGTCAGTTTTTTGGGGAAATGGTCAGTTTTGACAGTTTTTTTGGGTTTGGCACTCATTTACTTCGGACCCCTATTTATACAGGGTTATTTTTGAACCCCCACCTAAAACTTCACAGTGGTTTCTTACTCATGAAACTGAGCAACTTTTTGGGTACTACTGTAATATATATTTTTGTGTGTTTGTTTTAGAATAACATGTAAGTCTTCCAATGATTATTATGTATAATTCAAGCTTAGCGTTGTTTTTACTGAAATTATATTGAATTTTGTCTAGATGTGACCGTAGTTTCATTTTAATAATATAATAATCAGCCCTACCCGATTAAGTGCATAATGTTAAAAGCGCAAAATGATAAGTTCTCAAAAAATGGTAAAAGAGCAAAATGTTAGAGGCGCAAATTAATAAAGAAGCAAAATGGTAAAAGCGCAAAATGTGTGTTGCGCTTTAGAGCAAAATGGTAAAAGCTCAAAACAATAAGTATTTTACATACATTTGACTACTCTTGACTATACAACAATGAAATATGTAGTTACCTTTCTGCTCTTTTAACATTGTGCGTTTTTACCATTTTGCTACTTTATCAATTTGCGCTTTTAATATTTTGCGCCTTTACCATTTTGCTCTTATACCATTCATCATTTTCACCTAATATAAATTCAACCGCAAAAAGATGTCTATCTACTCAAGCTAGTGTGTGTGTGTGGAGTATGGCCTAAACCTTCCCGAGTTATGGGAAGAGACCCGTGCCCCTGCAGTGGGGACGTAATGGGTTGTTAACAACAACTCAAGCTAGTAGGAAGCCGCTGGATATACTCCTCTGGTGTTGCGGGTGTCTATGGGCGGCGGTACATCGCTTACCATCAGGTGATCCGTCTGCTCGTTTGCCAGCTATCACAGAAAAAAAAATGTGTAGCTCAAAACCATTAAGTGGAAATTCCGTGTTTTCAACAACCTTATTACTACTCCACTGTGTAAACATAAGGTCGCAGGTTCTATTCCCAGCGGTGTCTAATTTGCAGGACAGGAATTTTACGCTTTGAGCTACGCTACCAGGCGTATATTTTGTCACTAAACATGTATGTTATAGCATGATGTGTCCAATACTCCTACAATATGGAAAAGGCAGCAGTCAGTTCTAATTGCGTTGCAAGAATCTTGGAATCATTATAGTACTTTTGGAAGCGGTCGTGGCTCAGTGCGGCTGTGGTCGCATCGATCACGCAGGTTAACTGACTACAGACACGATCATAACCTGGATAGGTTTGACTGTTAGTGGCATTTATCCACCATTTCCGTGCTTCGCAAGGCACGTTAAGCCGTTGGTGCCGGCTGCTATCGCTAGCAGTCGTTAAGCCATGTCAGATGTTAGTGTCAGTTATCTCGAATGTTTCCGTGCTTCGCAAGGTACGTTAGGCCGTTGTTGCTGGCTGCTACAGGTCCCGTCAATCTTTAAGATCGCTGAAGGGTACTGAGTGGGGGAAGTGTGCGTTCACTTAGAATCCTCATGCTCGAATTTCGAATTCCTTGGTTCCAGAGATGAGGCTGCCAGCGAAACATTCTGCTAGCAGTCTCAGTGAAAAACTCTATTTTCTCTGAAACTACGATAGCACATCGCACCTTGAGAACCGTAACGTCATTATACGAAATTTGGTAAAATCACAAAATTGAGTTTTATTGCCTTTTATAAAGTTCAAATTTGTGATTTACCAAATTTCGTATAATGACGTTATGATTCTCAAGGTGCGACATTTTTTTCCTTTGGGCACTATTAGACAATAAATATTGGCATAATCAAAATTCGAGCATGAGGATTCCAAGTGAACGCACACTTCCCCCAGTCAGTACCCTTCAGCGATCTTAAAGATTGACGCGACCTGTATCACTAGATGGCAGTCGTTAAGGCAAGTCGGAAGGCTATATAAGCAACTTAACAATTTTTGTCACTGGGGTTGGCCACTAGCCCCAAAAACTCCACCAATACGGACTTGGCCTCCGTGTGTGGAGTATGGCCTAAACCGTCCCGAGTTATGGGACCCGTGCCCCTACAGTGGGGACTGTACTAATGGGTTGTTAACAGACGTCATAATGATTTTGGATACAGGATGCTTTTGAGGCATTAATAGCAAAGTATTATCTCGAATCAGTTTTTGTACAAACTAATGTCAGTCTCAAATAACAATGTCAAAATTGACTAAGGTCATGAAAATAAACATTTAATCTGCAATAATTATGTCCTAAAATAATGAAACTGCAAACTTTGATGAGTAGCATCTCTGTTTGCCGCTTGTCATCAAGCGAAAAATGTCACCTGTATACTGTATACAGTGTTATTTTTGGACCCCCCACCAAAACTTCAGAGTGAATTCTAATCATGAACCTGAGCAACTTTCCCCAAATAACCAATGGTCAATACGCAAAAAAATTTTTGGACCTTTCATACTAGAGCGGATCACTTTGTATGGATATGCCTAAAATTGTTTTGCGAATTGATCATTGGATATTTGGGGAAAGTTGCTCAGTTTCATGAGTAGAAAGAAGCCACTCTGAAGTTTTTTCGCGAAAACCAACTCTCCTTCTACGATAGGGATTTAGTTCAGAATAAAACAAACAAAGATTTATTATAAATATAATAATATTTATTTTCTGCCAAGTCATTTCTTTTCTTTATAAATTAACAAAGATTGGTTCTTCAACATTACACGCTAAAGTCACAGACATACGTACGCGACTATTTATATCTACACCTATATATACAAAACACTGTACTTTCTTCAATAAAAACAATAAAAAGAGATCTTTTGTACCTACTACGCGATTAAATCGCTAATAAACAGGAGAAATGTGGAGGAATACCGAATGAAATGTACTTTTATATACAAGATTATTTTTTAAAGGCGGATATTAATGAATCCAGGTCTTATTTAGGTCAAGTGTGACAAATTTTCTTCTACTACTTTTAAAATAAATAACAAAAATTTTGAGGTCACTATACAAAAATTTCATAATGGTGATCAATTCGTATGAGCAGCCCAAATTCTTTTAGAATTTATTTAAAAAGTTTTAAATCGAAAGTTGTGACATTTGACCTAAATAAGCCTGAATATGCTAATATCCGCCATTAAAAATACACTTGTATAATTTACTAAGTTAATACTTCAAAATCCAACTAGACGTAATTTTAAACAAGCTTGCGCAAAACATTTAGTCATAAGTAATCTGGCTCTAAACTTGAATTCCCTTTATTATTATTAGAAACAGACAGACTGATATACATATCAATTACATATATGCATAGATATAATACGCCCAGACACAGAGCAAAAAAGTCTGCTCATCACAAGATTGTTTGCTCTGGATGGAACTCAAACCCAAGACTGATCAGTAGTCAGGAGCTTAACCACTGAGTCAGTGAAAACGTCTTATGCAACTGATTTGCGCTAGCTTGTTCGTGAGTTGTTAAAAAACGTCTAAACGGACTTTTCGACCTCTGACTGTCGTTTAAATGGAATGTTAACTCCATAAATAAACAGATCAAGAGTACACGAATAGAAAGAATACAGTCCCCTAATGATTTTTGTCAATAACACCCACAAATTGACGGCAAAATTACGGTATCTGCATTATATTAAGAAAATAAAATATTTTAAAAGATTCCTATATAAAATGAAAGATTCATCAAAAATCTTAATAGATTTTTTTCTGAATATTAATCGCATAAATTTATTTGTATTTTATTCGCATTTTATATAGGAACCTATTAAAATTAAATTAATTTAAAGGGTCTGTTTTTTGTTAACTCACAACCATGTAAGGCTAATCAAAATTTACAATTTAAATCTTTTTAAATGGAATTTTTAGGGATTCACTCTCTAATCGAGTAGTAAGTATTGTCGGCACTGCAGAACCCTTCAAATCGCTCGCGGGCCCCTAAAACGTGGCCGCGACCGGGTTTAGCAGTTCCAAGCATAAAAAAATGAGATTTCTCATAGAAATGCATTCAAATTGATGATTCATCAATTTCGGTCCTTCGAGACTTTACTATCATTTAATTATTAAAATTTTATTATTATTCGAGTGAAAATACAGTAATACCCTGTATTCCTATTGAAAAAAAAATTGAACCGAATTTGATAAATACGTCAAGATCATTTAATTAATAATAATTATTAATTTATTAAAAATCAGCCCCCTTACGCTGTGAGGTGAGAATATTGTATCGTAATATATATGTTTTTATATATATTTATTACGAAAACATTTGCTTATAAAAAAATGAATAAACAAAAATATGGTATCATTCCTTTTTTTTTAATGTTGTTAAATTGGACACTAAAGCATACATACTTCAGATATCTTTCAAAAAGGTAAAAAAAATTCAATATTTGTTTATTCATTATCATTTAAAAAAATTACAAAATAATAACAGGTGATGCGGTCGTTCCATTCCAACGTTTCGTGCTGAAAACATCAGTTTGAAACAAACCAAAATGAGAAGCTTACAAATATTATTAGAAGTTGAATTTAATAAAACGAAATTTATGTTTACAAATACGACAGAATTATTTGAGGAAAAACATCACAAAATGTTGAAATCACAACAACACATCAAGATCACTTACAAATCAACAATTTAATGTCTTTTTTTATTAAAAAAATACTGATTGTTTTTGTCGGGAACCGAGTGTACTGATATTTCGTCTATCGCTGCACTCTAGGGCCTGCCACCTAGTCTTTCAGCTTTAGACCTATAATATTCTCATTACAAGACGTATGGTCTTTTCCAGAACCAAGACAAGATTTACAAGAGTGTCCTTTTCACACTTAAAAAAATTACAATAGGCAATCCTGCTGAGGATAATAATTACTGCCACAAAATAGTTTTGGAACACATTCTAAGAATTGAAAAAATACTAAGGCATCAAAAAATAGATGCCAAAAACGCGACAATTCTTTCGAATAGAGAGACAAAGAAGTATAAACAAGACTTATTTCAAGACTTCTACAGCTAATGGTTTAAAAACGGAGACATTACTGTGACAAACTTTTAGATTTTGTCCTGTCAAAGTTAATTAATCCACAAGCGATAAAAGTGTTAAAATAATTAATTATATTTATTGTTATGTACACATAGTACCTGGTATAATATTAATTAATGAAATAATGTATTTTATTTTCATTGTACTGTTTGACATGTACAATATTTTTACGAAATAAATTGAATTGAACATACATTGTCTACACAATACTCTCACCTCGAAATACGTTTTGCGTTTTTCAAATACTTATTGTCGGCTTCAGGGAGGGAGTTTTGGATAAAATTCTCTTCCAAAATTACTGCCCAGTACAGATAGACGGTTGGTTTTCATTTATGAAAATATTGTGACAATTTTTGAGATTTTAATGGCAAACCATTCAATATCAACTGGACAAAAGTCAAGAGATTTAACAGTTTAGGCTCTGTATGTTAAATTAGATTATAATAACATTCTATTAACGCTGGGCAGCAATCTTCGCTCGACAGCCACTTTATATACACATCCACTGTTCACTGCGCTGTCACTGTGGTGTCACGCTGGACGTGCGTTGCTGCCATTAACACTGTCACTGCGCCTGCATATGGGCATGTGGGTCTTGGCACTGTCACTGTGGGCACAGTGCCTACGTGTGGGGCGCATGTCGCTGCAACCAGGCTCGGAACTTGGCGCGTCGCGCGGAGTGTAACCGCGCATGGGAAGAGCGGGCGGCGCGTAGGCAGCCCGCCCGGTACAGCTGATGCGGTAACGATGCCAGTAGCCTGCAAAATGAAGTCGGGTTAAAACCTGGACTGATGTTTGTTTCCTGTTTTACTATAAAAAATATTATTCAGCCCTCATAAGAAAGAAGGCGGCTAAATAATAAGCAGTGATCGAAGTAGGTAGATTGATTTTTGGTACTTGCATCATGATTTTATAATATGGACAATACTTTTTTCCGGAAAGTTCCGGTATTTTCGGATTGAGTTGAGTATTACTAAAGTAAATCTGGTTCAATCAATTGGTTCTGAAGAAAGCAATTTATTTATATGTCGAATAACAGAAAGAATAATCGTTTTTGTTTGCTTAAAAATTGTAAACTCTCGGAATCCGAGCGGCATGTCCATATTAACATATACGTTTGCGGTCATTGACCCTAAATAATCTACCTACTCCGATCACTGGTAATAAGTTAATATTACTTGTTCGTTAACAACCCACATCGTCGTCACTGCAGGGGCACGGGTCTCTTCCCATAACTTAACCTTCCCGAGGTTAGGCCCACAGACTTGCCCCCGCTCCCCCCGGAGCGACGATATAAAACTTCTTTGGTTAGGCCATACTCCACACACAGGGGCCATGTCCGGATTGGTGGAGGTTGTGCGGGAATATTACTGTTATTTACTATTAAACAAGGTTTTGGCTATAGGCTGTAACAATCAAACTAACAGTCATACACTTGAAAAATATTATGTAAAACCTTCTTCTTATAGTTGTGGCACAAGTTAAACATACTATCACAGAGGATAGACGGCGCAGTTACCTAGTGTTGCACTTAGCATCTGCTGTCACTAGGTAAAACTAAAAAACACCTAACATCGGCGTTGGCGTTGACTTGGCCCCCACATATCTGAGGTACAGCTAACCTTCCCGAGCTATGGTAAGAGATCCCAGACTCATCAATGGGGACAATGGGTCACCACCACTTGATGACGATGATGATGATGTCCTCACCTGAGCGTGTCAGTGTGTCGGTGCAGCGTGCACTGCTGCCTGTCCGTCAGCCGCTGCGGCTTGCGCCGATGGTGCACTATAGCGCTGTCTGCGCCGGCGCCGGTCGCCACGTTCTCGCCACTGGTGCCACCCCTGCGCAAATGAGGGAATAGAAATGATTAGTTTGGTGATCGATTTGTAATGGAGTATTAAAAAAAAATTTAAACAAAAGTTGTCACATCATCATTATCAGCCGAAAGACGTCCACTGCTGGACAAAGGCCTCTCCCAAGGATTTTCACACCGACCGGTCCTGCGCTGCCCGCATGCAGCGGCTTCTCGCGACCAGGTCACTGGTCCACCGGTTGGGAGGCCTGCCGACGCTACATCTTCTGATGCGCGGTCTCTACTCGAGAACTTTATCCATCTTTTTGATGAGCATGTGTTCTCTCTCTCTACGATACGACATAGCTCGTAGAACATATTGGTATATGTACAAAATTTCACTGATAATAAAATAAAGATTGTGATGTGCAAATTCCTCTTCTTTTACTCTGCGACCCCACATGTGTATACAGGATGTAAGGGACAAGTTTCCGAAAACTTTAAGGGCTTTCTCAGTAGACGAAACTGAACAACTTTCCACAAGATTTTTTTTCGGGAAACGAAAAAAAAAATCACCTTCTCCATACAAACTGTTCAATCAAGTTTATAATTTTGCATGGAGAAGCAGATTTTCTTTTCGTTTCCTGAAAAAAATTCTTGTGGAAAGTTGTTCAGTTTCGTCTACTTACTTACTAAAAGCCCTTAAAGTTTTCGGAAACCTGTCCCTTACGACCTGTATATAATATGTGTTACCAAAACACTTCCCGAAACGTTGAGTGTACAAGTTCCGCGTGGTAGGGACTTTGTACTAGGTAGAAAAAAATATTAAAGATTTAAAAGTATGTGCAAAACATCTACTTAAATAAAAAAAACCTTTTGATTGATTTGATTGATTGATTGTTAGTGTTTAAGATAGTGTGAGGGGTTGTTACACTCACGTGTAAGCCGGGTCCCGACGCGCATTGCGCAGTAAGAAGACACGTTTGTTAGGCGTCGCAGTGGCCGGCGGCCGCGCATATCGTTCCGCGTATAGCGACCAGCGAGCCAGCCGCGATACAGCCTCGCCCGCGCCGCCATTACCGCTGCCGCGACTCTGTAAACGAACACCATGACACTTGATGAAATATGTATAAATAAAATATGTAAATATCTGGGACAAATCACATACTGTCATCTGGCCCCAAACTAGGATTCCCTGTATTCTTTGTATTGACTCATTATGACTATTTCTGGTTATGCCTGTCAGGGAAACAAATCTTCTCCGAAGACACTCGAGATAGCGTCTGATAGATAGTGCGAATATATTGCAGTATGACAACAGTTTATATGTCAGCCGCATGTCACAAAGTTGGGATGCCGTAAGACATTATACTATGTATGGGATTCTCCTTATCTGCCAAATACACTCAGTAAAAAAGGGGTATTTTATTGTAACCTACAGATATTATACAAGGAAACTCACCTGATTCGTGGGCGATAACCGCGAGTTCTCGTTATTGTGTTGCGGCGACGTTCTCCCCTCGCCGGTGCCTTCCAGCAACTCGAACGTCACTTTGCACTCGTCCCCGCCGTACTGTTGACAACAAAGATTTAATAAAAATATGTTTATTTGAAGTAGGAAGCAGTGTACACTTTAGGTAATTTATAGTCTACCTAATACCAAGCTCCTATTACGTGGAACTCGGCGAAGAGAAGAAAATTAAGCGAACGTAAAAGTAGACCTCTCATTAAGAAAAAAAAAATACCACCTACTATAGAAAAAGATTAATAACTCGAAAACCACTGCACTTATTTTCAAGAAATATATCTAAGAATCACCGCAATTAAACCTGCTTTCAACTACAATACAAAAACTGCGTTTAAATCGATCAACCCATTTTAAAGCTACAGTTGGATATTTAGGGTTGAAGTCTATATGAGATTGACATAATATTATAAACAAATGTTCATTTTAAGACATTTTTTATATAGAAAACTCGTAAAATAGAAATGATTGAGAGACATCAGAAGGAAGGCAGCCTGCGAGTATCACCACAGACAGTCTGCCAACGCACATCGCATGTGTGTCATCATTGTCTCCAATATTTTCCCCTTGAGGAACCTCGCATTAAGTAGACAAAAAAATTACATCGGAAAAGTGTGTAATGTAGATAGATATAATGTTGATAATGTAGATTTTTTGTAGAACTTTTTTTTTATAAAATATCATCTGGCACTTTTCAAAATAAATATTTTTGTAAATCTTTTGAAAAAATAATAAGTATGTATTCGTCAGAACTCAGAAGTCAGCCAATGGGACTTGGATTTGATTTTCATTCACGAAGTATCATGGTGACGTAGTGTCGTGGGAGTGACGGAATGTCATGCTGTCATACTGACCGAGTGTCGTTTTGTCGTGTACTGACGGCGTGTCCTACTGACGGAATGTTTGTGGGGTTGGTTGCCGGGACTTGTACCGAGCACACGTCTGCTGAGTAAATTTTTTAATTATTTCCGTTTTAGAGTAGTCTCAACGTTATTTTTGTGATGGGGAAATAGCTGTGATTCCAATACAGTAATAAGCGGTCATAAGAAGAGGATTAACTCGGGAGACAGCTCCGTTTTCCGAGTTCCAGCAGCAAACCACCACGTGGAGCGTCTTTAAGCGCCCTTAGAGCCGCGTTTTCACTTGACATTGGCGTTTCGCCAAATTTTTTCATTGAAGATTCTCCCATTTTTGACTTGACATTGGCAAAATCACTCCTTAAATGAGATGTGGAATGCCAAATAGAAAAGTAGAAGGTAATAGGAATGTTTGTGAACAGTAGTAACGGACAGAGTGTACTAGTTAAGAGTATCGCACTGACGGAGTGCCGTATTGACGGAGTGACAGAGTGTTGTACAGTAATACACATTTAATAAGGCTTGCCGATGTACCTGCGCAGTAGACAATATTTTAATTACGCGGGAAACTGATGGACCAATCAAGTAGCTTCATTGTCACCCGCCATTACACGTTCCGAAAATCTCTGCCGCTATTGGTTGATTGATTTCTATGCTATGCTATTTTTCTATTTGGCATTCCACATCTCATTACGAGCGTGATTTTGCCAATGTCCAGTGAAAAATGGGAGAATCTTCAATAAAAAAAATGGCGAAACGCCAATGTCAAGTGAAAGACGCGGCCCTAAGGGTGATGGGCACTTAAAGACGCTCCACGTGGTGGTTTGCTGCTGGAACTCGGAAAACGGAGCTGTCTCCCGAGTTAATCCTCTTCTTATGACCGCTTATCACTGAATTAGAATCACAGCTATTTTTCCATCACAAAAGTAACGTTGAGACTACTCTAAAACGGAAATAATTAAAAAATTAACTCGGCAGACGCGTGCTCGGTACAAGTTCCGGCAACCAACCCGGTTGATTGATTTAGCGCCCGATTCAATGAAATTGTCAGCTGTCAGAAAGCTGTCACCGTGCGTTGATTGTTTCGGGTGTTTCCGTCGACAGTTTGTTCTCGTCTGCGCGAACGAAGATAACTGACGCGCCTTATTTTTTGTGTAATACTGTACTGTCGCACTGTCTATGTGTCGCTCTGTGTCTGCATGTCTGCCTGCCTGCCTGCCTGCCACTCACCACTCGGACCAGGAAGGCGGTGTGCTCGGCCCGGAGGCAGGCGTGCGCGCGTGTCACGTAGCCGAGCGGGCCGCGCATGCCGCCGCGGGCCGCCAGCTCCGCGGCCCGCCACGACCACGGCTCGGACACGCAGTGTTGAAGCTGGTGAGAGAGGGAATAAGCGTTAGTTGAAGTCTGTGCGACCAGTTCTTAAGCATTTCTATACTTTTAGTAGATTTGAGATAAGAATAACGAGCGTCAAATACGATTCAATTAAATTCTGTATTTGCCAAGTGACGAATGTAACATTACAAAATAAAGCTCGTCCAATACAAAAAAATCCAATAAGATAATTAAGTTTAAAATTTTTAATAGTTGAATTATTCGAGGGTGAACATATCCAGGCGCTTCAAAATACTCATCTAAACTATAAAATGCATTGCCTTCCAAGAAACTCTAACTGTTTTTATAAATACGGCTAAAAATTTTGTAGCCAATTATATAAGGTGCTACTTTATTAGTGCCCGATATTTAAGTCAGTGCTTCTACTCCTGATTCTGATCAAATTTCCCCAAGGAACCCATAGTTAAATCGCAAAATTTTTTTTGGACTCTTCATACAAATCGATCAGCCGAGCGGCCAAATTAGTATGAAGAGTCCAAAAATTTTTTTGCAATTTAACTATGGGTTCCTTGGGGAAAATTGATCAGAATCAGGAGTAGAAGCACTGACTAAAATATCGGGCACTAATAAAGTAGCACCTTATATACATTTATGTTACGTATCACCACCCTGCAGTAGACATATTCCTATTGAAGGAACTTGTCCCTTACATGTAGTCGACATCTTCCTATTAAAGGACCAAATCCAGTCATTCCAACGGACATATTGCAGGGCAACTCACCTGGCGCACGGCGATGGACACCAGCTTGTCGAGCGTGTAGGCGGGGTAGGCGCGGATGCCGAGCATCTCGCGGCAGGCGTCCTCGTAGGCCGCGGCGTCCGTGTTGCCGTCCAGCACGCCCTTCACCAGCTCTAGGAGCGCGTTGTAGTATTCGCGCGGGGCGAGGGATTCCGCGGGCAAGTCTGTAACAAGAAAACAACACGTTATATAGAGGGTTTTAAGAAATCGTTTGAGATTTTAAAAGGTTATTCAGAATCAAGTATAGAATACAGGAAAAATAAGAATAAAATCATGACTACAACTTTTTTTTTTCAATTTCCCATACTGAAACTGAATAATGAATCAGTATGAGAAACTGAAAAAAAAAAAGTTCCTATTACCAAGTCACTATACTATAGCTCGCGTCACATAAAAAGAGCGCTGGCGGGCGTTCCGAGGTCACAACAGTTCACTCTGACAACAGGACAGCATAATATAAATCGCGTAAGTGTGAAAGAGAGGGTACTAAACAGTTCCTACACTAACAAATTGACTCGCTATTGGGCTTCAGTCGGAGCGCATGAGCGACGGAGGGATGCGTGCGCCCAGAATGCCCCCCCCCAATGAGACATTGCAAACAGGGCTGAGCCCCCAATTACATAAAAAAGGGCGCTGAGCCTCTAATGACATTACAAACGGGGCTGAGCTCCCCCAATATTTTTATGAAGTCGGCTCCCCTGTACCAAGAAGATTAGCAGACGAATACAGTGACAGCATCACTCACTGTTGGGCTTCAGTCGGAGCGCATGCGCGACAGAGGGGTGCGTGCGCGCAGAATCCCTGTCGTGCTGGTCCGCTATCTGAGAAGCCGCGCGCCGCGCCGCTGCTAATCGCTGGCAAACGGCTCCGTGTAGCCGCAGGAAGAGGTACCACGATGATGTGCAGACGAATCTTGCTTCCTGTTGGGTGAAAGGGAGAGGACAACGTGAGATAAAGGAAGAAAATTTATTAAAACTGTGACGGTATCGTGTTTTGCCTCGTAAGGGTTTAAACAGAGAGACTATATGTGTATCAGACTGCATTAAGGGACTATAAAGGTTGCCAATTGTGTCTTATTTCCTTTTGTAGCTTAATCATTCTTATAAAAAGTTTGCAGTTTGGATGCAGTTTACTTGCAGTTAGAATGCAGCTCATCTATATAGACCGTAAAATGAGACGTTCTACTGAATGGTTTAAAGACATCAGAAGGAAGGCAGCATGCGAGTATCACCACAGGCAGTCTGCCAACGCACATCGCATGTGTGTCATCATTGTCTCATACAATTAACTACTATCACAGTTCCAGAGTTTGTCATATCTAAGTACATTTTGTTCTTAGAGAAGTAGGTCATCATTGTCTTTAGTATTACAAACAGTACTACTATAACTACTTTGCCTTATTAGTGGCACATACTAAGTACTTTATGTAAATTTTATTGTCAAAATTTTTGTATGTTTATTTTCTACTAATAAAACATTTTCTTTCTTTCTTTACAAAACATGTATGTTCATTTTATGAGGAGAAAGACCAATTAATAGGTTTGCAAGTATGTACAAGTGATTCCGTATTGTAAAAACATGATGTTTTAACAACTACTAGCTTCCGCCCGCGACTTCGCCTGCGTGGACTTTGCATTTATAATATTAGTGAGAAGTGAGATTCCAAAGGCACCTTTAGTCGTAGTTTGATCTTTGTAAGAAGTAAATTAACCTTTGTGGTATGTTTTTTGTAATAGTGGACAAAAAAAGTAGATCAGCTGATTGGCCAATTTAGCATGGGAACTCAATTTTTTTTTTAAAATTGACTCTGGTTTCCTTGGGGAGTTGTTCAGTTCCATGTGTAGGAGCTACGTTTAAAAAATTACGTGTATTACTAACCATTATGGATTGTCCGAAATAGGTATTTTGAATTTCAAATTTGAATAAAATAGTTTTAGCTGATTTTGTTACACTGTTTGTTTGTTAGTTTGTTTAAATACACACTGTGTTAAAAAAAAAAACAATAAATTTTGGGGGTTCCCCGTACTTAGAACTGAAACTCAAAAAATGTTTTTCATCAAACCGTGTTTCATTGTTTAACACGTTGAGCGCCATGTGTATCCAATTGTATACACATGGCGCTCAACGTGTTAATTAAACACAGTTACAGACAAAAGTAAAATAAAAATAAAGTACAACGGCGGGATCTCTTCCAGCCAACCCTTGAAATTAAATAGAGAATTTAATGACCGTATGGTCCCTGGACAAATAAATTATTACAACTCACGTTAGGCGGATGGTCTCTGAAGTCGTCCTCCAGTTCTGGCTCGGGCTTGGGCTCGCTCTTCACACCTTGCGACTCGTTGCTGCTGCTGCGCTTCACGCCGCCACCCATTATGATATCTGCAATACAATGTTAAACTTACTTTTTATGTTTTGTTCTGTATGACACTTTACCTTAAGTTTTGTTTTATTTAAGTTTGTTGCTTTGTGTTTGTCGGTGATGCCTTGAAAGTGTGATAGAAATGTTAAAACTTTACTTGTTAACGTTAAAAAATGTGTTGGAGGGAGTTTCTTTGGGCCCGGCTTTCTTCTCTCTCCGCAAACACTTCCCGAAATGTTGGGTACACGAGTTCCACGAGTAGGAGATTCGTATTAAGTAGAAAAAAATATTTCATTTCATTTCATTACTTTTTATGTTACGTTCTGTAGTTTCTTTTTATTTAAGTTTGTTGTTTTGTGTTTGTCAGTGATACCTTGTAATTGCAATAAAGATGATATCTATCTATCTATCAAAAACTTTTGTTAGAAATTGTTTACGGAATAATTTAGATAGATACGGAAATATGTTACTTTTAAGTTTTGTTTGTCAGTTATGCCTTGTAATTGCAATAAAGATGATATCTATCTATCTATCAAAAACTTTTGTTAGAAATTGTTTACGGAATAATTTAGATAGATACTGAAATATGTTACTTTTAAGTTTTGTTTGTCAGTTATGCCTTGTAATAGGGAATTTTCCAGGGGTTTCTCTAAACTCAACTAGATGGCGCTGATCAACATTGGAAAAAAGAAAATCTCTTAAAAATCGTCAAAACTGACTGATATAACCGACTAATATCCTAATAATGATGATTAGCTTTCGAAGATTACTTTTCATTGAATATTTTTTTGCAGTTTGATCCAAAAAATACTTTTCATAATTTTTGATGCACAAAGCTTATCAGTATTGTTTTTGTATTTCTTAAAAGAATTCTAACATGATACCGAGTTATAAATTGCATTTTAATCATAAGAATGTATTAAAATCAATTTATTTTTAGTTCGGAAGAAGAAATTACATATAACAGAGAAACCAGAACGCACCCAAGTTATCCATACTTGACCAAGTTGGAATTTTATTGTTTCTGTTAATTCAATTAATAAGAATCTATGTTCAGGTGGTTTTTTATATGTTTTTAACCATACTAAATCTATTTTGCTACCGTAAATTCTACGCTGTTATTAAAAATATATTTCCAAAGTTTAGAAGCGCCATCTATTGAGACACTTATGAACGGCGTGACATACGTCATCTGAAAACTCCCTATTGCAATAAAGATGATATCTATCTATCTATCTATCAAAAACTTTTGTTAGAAATTGTTTACGGAATAATTTAGATAGATACGGAAATATGTTACTTTTAAGTTTTGTTTGTCAGTTATGCCTTGTAATTGCAATAAAGATGATATCTATCTATCTATCTATCAAAAACTTTTGTTAGAAATTGTTTACGGAATAATTTAGATAGATACGGAAATATGTTACTTTTAAGTTTTGTTTGTCAGTTATGCCTTGTAATTGCAATAAAGATGATATCTATCTATCTATCTATCAAAAACTTTTGTTAGAAATTGTTTACGGAATAATTTAGATAGATACGGAAATATGTTACTTTTAAGTTTTGTTTGTCAGTTATGCCTTGTAATTGCAATAAAGATGATATCTATCTATCTATCTATCAAAATTAACCTTTTGTTAGACATTGTTAAAGGAATAATTTAGATATACAGGGTGGAACAAAAAGGTGTAGTAATACTTCAAGGTGATCTTCTACCCATCAAACTGAACAACTTTTGTTCTGCAACTTTGTTGAAATCGCAACCATTTTTTTGCAATTTTCATACAAACTTGCCTCGCCAGCTGATCGCTTTGTATGAAAAGTCTAAACATTTTTTTGGCGATTTCTACAAAGTTATAAAACAAAAGTTGTTCAGTTTGATGAGTAGAAGCACACCTTGAAGTATCACTACACCTTTTTGTTACACCCTTGTAAATAATCTAGATACGGAAATATGAGTCCAATACAAGGTCTTGCAGTTTCCGAAACGTGGAATACATGGGACGGGATGAAAGTTCTTCTGGGATACAATCATTTCTCTAGTTATGGATATGTCGCAGTGATATTGTCAAATTCGTGTTATTCTAATTTCACTAATGAAATTAGTTTCTATAGGTCGAGACATCAGAAGGAAGGCAGCATGCGAGTATCACCACAGACAGTCTGCCAACGCACATCGCATGTGTGTCATCATAGTCTCATACAATCCGAGAGTAGACGGCTTCAAAAATAAATTATGAAGTAATTATGTATATTTACCTAATGGCAGTCGTTAAGCCGTTATAGGCGGCTTGAGAACTTCTGACAGTGCGGGCCAACCCCACTACTACTACTACTAGCCCCACAACCTCCACCAATCCGGACTTGGCCCCGTGTGTGGAGTATGGCCTAACCTTAAATACACTTTAAATTAGTTCTTGATACGAAAGGCTATGCATGTGCTCATGATAACGAACAACATTCCCTAAGGAACCCATAGTCAAATCGCAAAAAAAATTTTGGACTCTTCATACTAATTTGGCCGATCAGTTCATCGATTTGTATGGAGTCAATTTTTTTTTTTGCGATTTGACTATGGGTTTCTTAGGCAAAGTTGTTTCTTGTCATGAGCACATTCTTAGCCTTTCGTATCAAGTATTAATTTAAAGTCACCCTATATACCTATCTTATTATATTTTTTATAAAACTATCTTTCAAACCTAATATCGTCGATCTACTATCAAGACTCTCAACGTATTGTACTAGAAATGGGGACCTCACCTTTGCTCTCAGTGTTGTTGTTGTTCTTCGGCTTGTTCTCCTTGTCGTTTTTGTTGTTTTTGCCGCCCGCGCTCTTGTCCGAAGCGTTGTCCGACTCCGAAGACTGCCGATAAACATTACATGTTAATTGGAAAATAAGCAATACTTTTTAAGCAGTGAATGAAATTATTGTGTTTATGTGTGTACATGTTCCGAGTGCTAGAACTAGAAAAGAACTTTGAAATTTCTTTCGTCGTTTCGATTTCGTAGGTACATTATTTTAAATCATATATTTTTTTCTACCTAGTCCAAAGATCCCATCGCTTGGAACTTGTACAACGTTTCGAATCTAACACCAAACCTAGCACAGTTAATCTAATAAAGGTTTATTTAAGAGACATCAGAAGGAAGGCAGCATGCGAGTATCACCACTGACAGTCTGCCAAAGCACATCGCATGTGTGTCATCATTGTCTCGGCAAGGTAGAGTATCATTTTAACTCAAAGATGTCTGATTTTTTTTAGGTTTTCATTTCCACTGGAGATGTTTGCATAAGTGCGAAACTTGCGCAATTGATTTTTCATACAAATTTAACAGCCACTTAACCATGGGACTGGTATTTGACACCCGCACGGAATCGCATATTCCCGTAGCGCTATCCTTTTCTGTCGCTCCGAAACATCGTACGCTAGAGCGAGAAAGGAATACGAGTGTCGTCCGCACCAGCGTTGCGTAAGAGTGCGGGCGTTACTTCTATTCTCTCAGATAAAATTACTTAGACCTTACGAATCTTACCTCTTGCTTCTCCTGCTTGACGCCCTTATCGCTGTCCTTGTCTGTCGCCTCGGCGGCCGGGCTGCCGGGACTCGTCGGACCCTCTTTGTCTTCTGTTGCAACAAAAAACACTTTTAGTAAAATTGAAAACAATGTAAAAATATTTATTATTCTTTTGCTCAGCTGTTTGTTGTCCCGAATAAACTATTTTATTTTAGCTATACAATTCGCTACTTCTTAATTATACAGTTGTGGTTTGGCCGTAATGAAACTTTCTAATTGCATTGAGAAAATTAGCAACGATTTGCGTAAATTACGAATGCATATTACCTATTTGTGGAAATCTGTAAAGGCCTTTTTGTTAAATATGTCTTCATCAACTATTATATGTAATACTATATAAGCTGTTAATTTCCCAAAGAAAATAAAATAAAATATTATTCGTTTATTATTTTCACTTGAATATAATAAATACCACTAGAATATAATAAATACAATGTTGGTGTACAGACAACAAGAACCATTTTTTCCTGACCATTTAATTTCGCAGAAGAGACATCAGAAGGAAGGCAGCATGCGAGTATCACCACAGACAATCTGCCAACGCACATCGCATGTGTGTCATCATTGTCTCAAATCTCAGTTAACTGAATAGTATCACATTTTACATATCAGTACTACACAGGGTGTAACAAAATTGGTGTAGGACCAGTTTCATACAAATTGATCATCTGTTTTGCCATTTTTGTATGGAGATGCCCAAAATTTTTTTGCGAATTGATTATTGGTTATTTGGGGAAAGTTGCTCAGTTTCATTGCCTCTGTGATCTTTTGGTGGGGGGGGGGTCCAAAAATAACCCTGTATACTTATGACTAGTGATCGGAAATTCGGATGCAATTTCGTTTTTAGAAAGAATAGTATGGATATGCCTTTCCCAATAAATTTAAAGATTTTCATAGAAAAAAATCCCGGGATACCAGGATCGCAAAAAGCGTTGGGATGTGAATGTTGATATTATTGAAAATTTTATGTATTCTATTATGTGTTTATATCCACAACTTATTTTATGTACACAGGGTTACCGGTAATCCTTGTAGGAGGTGATAGGGGGGCTAAAATGTGAAACATTTAACACTACATATGTATGGCCAATAGTTTCCAATTCTATTCAAAACGGCATGTCCATATTATGCTCTCCCCAATTTTAGGTATAATTGCATCCGAATTTCCGATCACTACTTATGACCGACGAAACTTTCATAGCACGTTGTGGACAGCTCGTGGCGAGTACGGTACACGTCGCCACAGGACAGACCCGTGCCCCAGCTGCGGGGACGATATCGGCGGTTAACTTACCTTCGTCGCGCTCGTCGTCGGAGAGCGGCTGGCGAGGATGCGCGAACAGATCGGGCAGGAACCTGCGCAGCAGCTGCTTGATGCGCCGCTTCTCCGCCTTCTGGATGGCGGTCTGTCGGCGCGCGTGGTGGATAAGCAGCTCTGCTGCATCGCGGACTATCTTTATTGCTGTGGACAGGGGGATTTCTTGTTAGTTACATTCAGTTCTGGCTGGTGGTGGATTGGCAGCTCGGCAGAGTCGCGAACTATATTGCTGCGAACGAGGGAGGATTAAGTAAATAAATATCCGGTACAAATCACACACGGTCATCTGGCCCAAAACTAGGATTCTCTGCATTATGGGAACCAAAGACTGATATACATACACAAGAGAGACATCAGAAGGAAGGCAGCATGCGAGTATCACCACAGGCAGTCTGCCAACGCACATCGCATGTGTGTCATCATTGTCTCATACAATTAACTACTATCACAGTTCCAGAGTTTGAATGAATGAATGAATGAAAACACTTTATTGCACAACAAAACAGGAAAATAAAAACATAAACATTAAAAAAAAAAAGTTATACAGGTAGGCGGTCTTATCGCTAAAGAGCGATCTCTTCCAGACAACCTTTAGGTGAAGGAAATCGCGTAAGAACATTATATAGGGTAGTGCGCAATATCAATAATGAAAAAACAATAATTATAAAAATAATTAAATAATTAAATAAATAAGAGTTTGTCATATCTAAGTACATTTTGTTCTTAGAGAAGTAGGAAAACAGTTTTAGTATAGCGCCCGCGTGTGACGCCCTAATAAGAAGAATAATAAGATAATGATATTTCTATGCTTAAGTTTATTGTGGTGCCCTCACATGGTTCATGCGCAAATGTTCCTACTTTTTGTATTAAGACCTGTATAATTGACCACGCTGAATACGTTAAAAACAACCGACTTCAATCGCAACAACTCCAATTTTGCTATGTTTTGTTGATTTTCTCAAAAACCGCTGAATCGATTTCGATAAAATTTATATGGGACCACCTGTGAAGTATACCCTTTCAAACAAAAAAAGAATTTTCGAAATCGGTTCAGGCGTCTTCGAGTAATCGGTGAACATACATATAAAAAAAAAAAAAAAAAAAGATTCCGACGAATTGAGAACCTCCTCCTTTTTTTGAAGTCGGTTGAAAACCACATGAAACAAAATTGAGAAGCCACGAAAAGCGATATTTGGCGGTGTGTAACCTTCCTGTTGGCTGGTAACAGCATAGTCGACGGCGACTCCTGCCCCTTAGTGTAGAAGCCATGTCAATTTTACTATCCCTTTCAGAACGCACTGTACCAAACGTGCGCTATTGTTTGTTACGGAATTTTGTTTTACCACACGGAACCGACTGCGATCTTTCGTGCGTTGCAGTACAGCGTCGCGCGGGTTGTAACGTATCGTGCGGAGATTATAAATTTGTACAAGTTTTTCAAAAACGAAAATATTTTTTATCGTTCTGAAAGGGCTATTATGTTATTTTTAAGTTACTTCTCTCACCGTCCTGGCGTCAGGTGACGGCGTTGTATCTCGTAAGTATTCCTTACTTTATTATAGAGCTTGTGTCTCTTTCCCACTGTCACAGATTGATCGAACAAGGTTTAGAAGTAATGAAGAGCGATATTAGCCGGTGTTAGCTTTAAGAACTTATCTAGTACCTTAGTATAGAAGTCATGAAAACTTTTTCTATAGTTCATTCCAATCAAAAAAAAGCAAAAGGTAAACAAACGTAGTATGCAGATGACATTGACATGTGTCAGTTCCATAGTAAGTTTGTTTACGTTTTGTTTTTTTTTGATTGGAATGAACTATACATATCAGTTGTAATGGCGGTTTAAAATTTCATTTCTTGTTATGGTTATCTAAGTTAACTCACCCTCCTGCCGGCCAGTGACCGCATAGTCCACCACCAGGTGGGGCCCAGGTCGTCTTGCCGCCAGCGCCGCCTCAACCTCATTGAAGAGGGACTTGCTTCGCATCGCCTTCAGGTCATTCTGCTTGAAGTTGATGCCTTGGTGGTCTAGAGACTTGAGGTAGTACTTCTCGTTCTGCTCGCGCCATTGTTTGTTGAAGCCCTGGTTAAACAAAATTAAGGTAAATAGCAATAGTAAAGCTATTCTATTCTGAAAAATTAATCCAAGCTTAATGCGAAAGTAACTATGTATATATCTGTTACGTTTTCACGCCTAAACCGGTGACCTAATATTGATGAATTTTGGTAAAGAGATAGATCAAATCAAATCAAATACTCTTTATTGTCATACAAGAAACATACAAACATATAATAACACAATAACAAGAAACAAATCGACAATCTGGGCGGTCTTATCGCTAAAAGCGATTTCTTCCAGACAACCCTGATAGATGACATAGGCTACTTTTTATTGCGAAAATAAAACTTGAAGGGGGGTGAAATAGGGGATGAAATTCTGTATTGGAAACCAATCATTTCTCAAGTTATGAATAAAAAAAATCATCCTAAAATTTACTCTTCATACAAATCGAATAGCCAACTTCATATAGAAAGTCCCAATTTTTATTTTTGGTTTCTCACAGAAAGTGGTCCAGAGTCATGGCAAGAAGCCACACTTAAAAAATGATCCTCAATTTCAATTACACCCTGTATAGTAGAGACTATAATTGACCACGCTGAATACGTTAAAAACAACAGACTTCAATCGCAACAACTCCAATTTTGATATGTTTTTGTTGATTTTCTCAAAAACCGCTGAATCGATTTCGATAAAATTTATATGGGACCACCTGTGAAGTATACCCATTCAAAGAAAAAAGAATTTTCAAAATCGGTTTAGGCGTCTTCGAGTAATCGGTGAACATACATAAAAAAAAAGATTCCGACGAATTGAGAACCTCCTCCTTTTTTTGAAGTCGGTAGACAAACAACAAATCACAATTACCTTCTGCGCCTCCCGCCACTCTTCCTCTTTCGCCTTAAGCCGCCTCAAGACAACGGGGACTGCGACCACGGGGTTCTTCTTTAGACCAGCTATTATGTCCACCGCCTGCAACAAACATCACTCGCATTTGATATTTGTTCGGCCTTACAAGGAATAAACACATTAAAATCGAATCAAAATATGTTTACTCGAAGTAGGTAGCATTGCAAATGACATTTGAAAAAAATGTACACAACATCTACTTTCAGGAAACATATTTGAATACTAGAAATAAAAAAGGATCTAAGTGCCAAAATTCTCGTTTCGTTTTTATTTCTTTATCATGTATAGTTCATTCCAATCAAAAAAAAAGCAAAAGGTAAACAAACTTACTATGGAAATGACACATGTCAATGTCAGATGCATACTATCTTTGTTTACCTTTTGCTTTTTTTATTGGAATGAACTATAGTATGTTCCCTCGCCAATAACCTAAAAATAGGGTCTAAGCAATTAGCGTTGTTACTGGCTCGGTATTTACAGCTCTAAGGAGCGTTGAGCTTCTCGTTTCGTTTTCTCGTTTATTTGAAACATAAATTCCTGCACTTTTTGGTTTTGGTACTTAGAGCCTTTTAAAAAAGAAAACAAATAAATAATAAATAATAAATTTCTGGTATTCATTTTACAAGCTTAAAAACAAAATTAAAAAAACGTTATCACCAAATACTTCTTTCCCACAATACCATACACCAAATTGACGAAAAATAACAAATCTTTAAATTACTACAAGCTACAAAATACATATATAATATTGTATTTATAGAGAAAAACATTTTTATATACAATATAAGGTCTGAAAAATCAGCGTTAAACTATTTAAGCTGCGGCGCGGCTTCTACTCTTGAAACTGAACAACTTTCCCCAAGGAACACACAGACGGTTAATTCGCAAAATTGTTCACTTACTATACCCTTTGACCGCCACAGTCGGCTAGTGCCGACAACGGTGTTTTATGCCACAAACGTGAATTTAAATTTTCATACATTTCCGTCGCACGATTTCTCATAGGGTAGCATGGCGGAAATGGAAACAGAAGTACCTAACTCGGCCCCAATCGACAGTTCTCACTGACTTGACCTCATGACGGTCACGATCACTAATGGGGAAGAAAACTGACAAAACTCGCCGATAGAGGCGCTGATATCGCTTGACTCATAACAATCATCACTAACTGTCAAAACGTATAGAAAAACTGTTTACGTGAACTAAACATAAGATTTATTAAAAAACCGCCGCGTTGTGTGGCGATTGGTTGCAATAATAATGGAGAATGGATAATGGAATCTGTAGGAAATCATTAATTTCCTACAGATTCTCGGACGAAGAAGACGTGGGAAAACTTACGTTTTCAATTATGTATTTTTGAACTTCGCCTTTAATTGAGGAACAGTCCAAATCGCATACATTTTCCATTTAACAATTTTACAGAAAAAAAAACTATTTTATTACACCTCGATAGTAAAAAACGCGGAACAAATTGAAAGTTTGTTATGAGTCAAGTGTCCGTAGCGCCATCTGCAAATAGGTTTGCGTTTTCTTCCCCATTCCTGGGGGTTACGGGATGAAAGAAGAAAAAGCGTGGCGGTCAATGCGTTAAATTGGCCGATTAGTTAGTTGACTTGTAAGAAAACTCAACAGGTTCCTTGGGGAGAGTTCTTCAGAGTAGAAGCCCCCAGTTCAGCTGATTTTGATAGACCTATAATATAAATATAATAGGTACGAAAAGAGATACAAAGCGTGCATGCAACGCTATATAAACTGGGATAAAACTTGCCGATTTAAGAATGCGTATTATAGATTCTACACCCGCGGTACGCTACGATTGCCGATATGACACATTACAATAGTCAAGTGAAATGTATTGACTAAAATTGTTGACAATAAAGAACAGCAATTTGCTCCTTCAAACGTAGTTAAACTTCATGAATGGACTAACGTCAAAACGGCCATCATAAGGGGCTGCTGGTGTAGATCCATATAAATCTCTGCACCATTCTTCGATCAACAGACAAGAATTCTACAGACATGTAAGTGTATTTATTTGTGTTCAGTCTATTTTGGATTTTCGAATTTGTGTTTAAAAGTTTATAATACTTTGTTTTTAGTGTAGGTAGAGTATAAAACTGTGTGTATATTTGTTTTCTGACTATTTTGGGTTTCCGAATTTGTGTTTGAAAGTTTAATACTTTGTTTACGCTGTCTATAATAGTTCTATTTTACTAATTCGCGTTTTATTCTCTTGTTTGCCTTATGTCCTTGCCTTAACATCCATACACAATTTTAATTTAATGTTCTTAAATTCTAATTTAATGTCTGTCGGTCTGTTTTAATTTAATACTTGTCAGATAAAGGCAGCATATTTCAACATAGTAGATGTAATGTAATGTAACCTAATGTTCTTACAATAAAATGATTTGATTGATTGTCTCTTTGAACTAAAATTGTTTTTCTTCCTAATTTGTGTTTTACTGCCTATATCTTTTCTTTCATATTGTGCAATGTAAAGTGTGGGCATGCCTACAACACAAAGTGTATCGTACCACCTTGTCACCGTATATCCGGCGCAGCGCCCTCTGGTGGATGGTAGGCGAATGCCCACCGAGACAGTCGTCCAGTCTGTACTTGGCTGCCTCCTCTGCACTCATTCGCGATAGCTTCTTTTGCACACCCTCGAGGACTCGGATGGTGGCCGCGTTCGTTTCTATTACCACGTCCAGCTGAAAGCGAATTGTTTTGAGTTAGAAACTGTAAAATAGGATTACATTAGATACAGGTTATTAAAAAAAGGGCATTTAAAATTTTGAGGGGTTCACCGGAATACATGAAAAATATTGAAAAAAATCTTAATCTTAATTATTTTTTTCAGTTTCCCATACAAATCCTTGAATCATTATTCAGATTTAGTGTGGGAAATTGAAAAAAATAATTGTACATCGGATTTTTTCAATATTTTTCCTGTATTCTGTTGTCAGCCAGAATACAGGAAAAATATGGAAAAATAATATACGCCTATCTAAACCATAAGGATTAAAATCAAATGTAAATCTCACCTCAAACCTCTCATCCTCGCACCTATAAATGTATTCCTCGTACTGTGTCTTCCTCGACGTAACAAAAGTTGAGTCTTCGCTCCACGTTGGAAACGATACCCAAGTATCATTCAACACCTGTACAGACAAACAAACGTTTTGATAAGTTTTACCAACATTGAATAAATATGACACAATTAGGACGTTTATCTTAAGGTTAAACCGCATTACGCGGCAACGGCACTGCGCGACGCGACACTGCAGTTTCATACAAAATAACTGGCCGCGTCGCGTCGCATAGTGCCGCTGCAGTTCAAACCTTTACACTCCCCGAAACGGCTGGCATACGAGTTCCAAGTGGAAAGATATTTGTGCAAGGTAAACTTGGAAAAATGTATGCATCCAGCCATTTAAAAGCCAATAAAATAGTAAGCCTTTGGCATCATCTCACCTGGTGGTAAGTAATGATGATGCCGAAGATGGAAGCGGGTTTACCGCGATTCCCCAACGCAATGGGGAACTGGCTATCTTATCTCCATGCCGGAACACATCAGCGCTATTAATATTGATGTGTTCCGTTGATGTAATCACATTAGTATTGTAATCTTTTTTTTTTAATATTGTATTTTAACTATGGCTTTTTTGGCTGAAAATAAAGAAATTATTATTATTAGATGTTGTATCTCACCTCTTTACACAGCGCAGTCCGTCCGGAGCACCGTCTCGAGGCGGCCTCTTTCGGCAGCGCGCAGTACGAAGTGCCGAGCCGTTTGCAAGTTGTAAGATCTAAAAAGATGGACATAATATGTTAGAAAATATATACATATAATATATATTATTTAATCAATTATAGAGTCAAACGTAAAGGCCATTGGTGCCGGCTGCTTTCACAAAATGTCAGTCGTTAAGCCATGTCGGAGGCCTTATAGGCAGCTTGAAAACTGACGCTGGGGCTGGCCACCAGACCCACAAACTCCACAAATCCGGATTTGGCTCCCGTGTGTGGAGTATGGCCTAACCTTCCCGAGGTATGTGAAGGACCCGTGCCCCTGCAGTGGGGACGATATGGGTTAACTAATGGTACGTATACTAACCAATATCATTAGCGGCATCGCCCTGCGGCCGTTCATGTCTAAGCTGCGCCCCCAGAGCCCCGATAGGCTCGTAGCGCATCTTGCTATCCCTCTCGCACACGCTAGCGTTAGAGCTGCTTCTCTCTCGCTCTCGCTCATAGCCGAGGAGCGTGTTGGAAGAGTTTCCGTAAGAATTGAAGCCTGGAATAGAAGAGGAGGTTAGGTTTTGTCTCGTTTTGTGTGAATGGATAGTGATTGGTTGAATCTTGAATCATCTAATCGTACGTAACATTCAAGAGAAAAATCAGAACTCAAAAGAGCAGCCGCTAGTTTTTATCACTGGGCAGTCAAACGGTAATTTGTTTCATCATTTAATGTACGGAGATCATCTACTAGAAAACTAGGATTTCTATATATAAATCTAAACACACAACAAGGAACCTATACTCAATTCGCAATAAACCTCCTCATACTAAATTGATTAACTGATCCACTAATTTTGTATGGAAACTTAAAAAAAAAAAATTGCGAACTGAGTATAAGTTCCTTGCGAAAAGTTATTCAGTGTCATAAGTAGAACCCACTGTAATTTTTTTTTTTAGTTATTACACAAGGACCCTATACTATAGGGTGAAGGGACAGGTTTCCGAAACTTTAAAGGCTTGCTCAGTAGACGGAACTGAACAACTTTCCACAAGATTTTTTTTCAGGAAAGGAAAACAAAATCGGCTTCTCCATACAAAATTATAAACTCCATTGGACAGTTTGTACGGAGAAGCCGATTTTTTTTTCGTTTCCTGAAAAAAAATCTTGTGGAAAGTTGTTCAGTTCCGTCTACTGAGCAAGCCTTTAATTTTGTATGGAGAAGCCGATTTTGTTTTCGTTTCCTGAAAACAATTTTTTGTGGAAAGTTGTTCAGTTTCGTCTACTGAGCAAGGCCTTAAAGTTTTCCGAAACCTGTCCCTTACACCCTGTATAATTTTAAGTTCATACATTACTGGAGACAACTCTTGCGATAAAAAAGAACGACCCATATACGATATTTCGAGCCTCACAACTACATAAAGACCACCTCACACCAAACTTACCAGTGTGTTGCGGCGCCGGAGGCACCGGCTCGGAGGCACCGACAAAGTCCTGCAACCACTTCTGCAGCTCTGGATGGCGGCACAGGAACGGCGCCGTCACGCACACCAGCTCAGAGGACGAGATTATCTCGTTGGTGAAGAGTAGGAGGCATCTGGAAGGTAAGGGTGAAGGTTAGAGATGGTATTGGAAGGTTTGTATGGGTACGGTAGAGGGTAGAAGTCAGAACTCAAAAGAGCAGCCGTTTGTTAATATCAGTGGAAGGTCAAACGGTAATTGTTATCATCATATTAATAAGAAATCTCACTTCTCACTTATAAATGCGAAAGTATGGATGTTTGATTGTTTGTTCCACTTTCACGCCGAAATTACTCAAATGTTTATTATTTAAGTAGATGTTTTGCACATACTTTTAAATCGTCTTTTTTCTACCTAGTACAAAGTTCCTACCACGCGGAACGTGTACACTCAACGTTTCGGGAAGTGTTACTTCCTGCGAAGCGAGAAGACTGAACGGATTTGGATGTTTGGTAGGTAGATAGATAAAGCGCTCGGCTAACACATAGGATACTTTTTATCCCGGAAAACTTAAGAGTTTCCGGAGGAAGCTTAAAAACTCAAAATTTCCACTTCGTCACTAGATGGCGCCACCTTAACATTTCTTTTCTCTCTGGACCCAATTCTGAAGTCCACGCAGAAGAATCGCAGGCGGAAGATAGTCTATTATAAGACTTAAAGAGATCGCCACACACTCACCTGAGGAAGTTATCATACACGTGCTGGCTTCTCAACGCTTTCCGCGCCCTATCGAAGAAGCTGTAATCGTGCGTAGTGGCCAGTTTAGCAGCTTTGCGAACGGCACGTCGCGAACTGTGGCGCCGGTTAGAGAGGACAGACGGGACTTCTTGATATACAGCCCAATGAGATACAAAGAGATATGCCTTCACACTCACCTGAGGAAGTTATCATACACGTGCTGGCTTCTCAACGCTTTCCGCGCCCTATCGAAGAAGCTGTAATCGTGCGTAGTGGCCAGTTTAGCAGCTTTGCGAACGGCACGTCGCGAACTGTGGCGCCGGTTAGAGAGGACAGACGGGACTTCTTGATATACAGCCCAATGAGATACAAAGAGAGATATGCCTTCACACTCACCTGAGGAAGTTATCATACACGTGCTGGCTTCTCAACGCTTTCCGCGCTCTATCGAAGAAGCTATAATCGTGTGCAGTAGCCAATTTGGCGGCCTCAGCGAACGACACATCGCGAACTGTGGCGCCGGTTAGAGACGACAGGCGGGACTTCTTTGGCGGCGGCGCTCCTACCGCTGTTGAGGAGATAGGGTACATTATAACGGGGCAACATAAATAAATATAACACCAGGTAAGATATACCGATAGTAGATAAAAAATATATGTCCGGGACAAATCACACATGGTCATCTGGCCCCAAACTAGGATTCCCTGTATTATGGAAACCAGGGACTGATATACATACACATATACGTTTAAATACATACACATATAGATATTAAACACCCCGACAGAGCAAACATATCTGCTCATCACGGAAATGTCATCACGTTTATGTATCTATCTAAATGGTGGGGATCGAACCCACGACTCTCGTATCAGTAGTCAGGACCACTAACCACAGAGCCACCGAGTCAGTTACATAGCTCGTAGAACGGGCACAAGTGGATGAATGACAATCCAAAAACAATGAAAGAGACGTCCACTGCTGGACAAGGGCCTCCCCCAAGGATTTGCATTTGACTTCTGTTTATTATCGTATCTATTTAGGTACTCACCGCACGGTGTGGTGGAAGTGAAGCTTGGTGACCTCTTCAGATGATGCGGCGGCGCTGCGGGCGGCGCCGGCACATGCTTCACCTGACAACACACACTTCACATTATATTTCAATACTTTTTGCCATTTGTTTAAGAAAAAAATAAGTACATAATGGACTTGGTTTGGGCACAACAATAGAATATATTACGGTGGTGAACAAATATATTTAACCAGTAAGTCTATCATTCTTCTTTTTTTTTAATTTTAAAATGTTACATTGTATACTAACATGTCCGAATTTTATTTTTCTATTTGTCCTTAAAGAAAAGAAAAGTAACAAAAGAAAATAAAAGTAAGTAACCCTTTAAATTTAAACAATCACATACATATTTAGTTTCCCTAACAATTTTTAAACAAATACATTTTTTTATACTATAATTTAGTACTCTAACAACCATTATGCATATAATCAGAACTCAAAAGAGCAGCCGCAAGTTTATATCACTGGGCAGTCAAACGGTAATTGTTGTCATCACTTTACATGCACATTTTGAATAAAACTGAACAAAAAATAATTCAAAAATACTCGGGGAAACTTAACCGGGGACTTCTACTCAACGACTCTTCCAAAGGAACCAATACTGAATTCTTAAAAAAAAACCTACAGATCCGTCAGTTAATCGGCCAATTTTGTATGGTAATTCAGTATAAGATACCCCAAGAAACCCACATTGAATTACCACACAAAGTTTGAAAATGGCCAACATTTTTTTTTGGCAAATCATTATGGGTTTATTCGAGAGAATATAATGGTGACGATGCTGTTTTCAAGATTAAACTTATTTGACAGGATTAAGGTTAGACTTAGACAGGATTAACATTAAACTTATTTGACAGGAAAATTTGTTGCAAATAAAGATATATTATATTATTAAACTTAATTTTTAATCTTTTTCTTTCTATATCGAAAAGACAAGGACAGGACGCCTAAATTTACTTTAGTCCTGTCAAATAAGTTTAATCGAAAACACCGAATCGACACCATTGTATAGCTTGAGAACATCAAATTAATAATAAGAACTAATTAACAGCAAACTGACCTGATGATGAGTCGGCTGGTGTGGCGGCGGCGCCCGCGGCGGGGACGCGGCCCCCGCGAACCGCTCCACCTCGGCCTCCGCGCGTTGCTGCTAGACATCAAGACGCATGTCAGCGACATCAACATGGAGAGAGCAGTTAAATATATACGAGGATGTTCTCAGTACTCTAGCCTTCGTATTACTATCAGTGGATAGTCAAATTATAATAACGTTTATGTCATCATTTGATACTTGTTATGATAATGAGTTTTTTTTAATTCCGAATGATATTTTTTTTTTACAATAAACATGTTGTAATATTAGAGAACATATCCGAGGATATGATTATAAAACAATAATAATAAAACCTAACAAAATCAGCTGCAACAATTTTTAAAGTGAAGGGCAGGCTATTCGGTGGACCGATGATCTGGTGAAGGTCGCGGGAAGCCGCTGGATGCGGGCAGCGCGGGACCGGTCGGTGTGGAAATCCTTGAGGGAAGCTGTAAGGAGGTTCCTCCGCCAGGCGAAGCAGTATGCCTGGGGACGGTCCCACCGATGATGGTTGAAAGTCGTACATATGCGACTCTCCGAAATAAACTTAGATAGCGCGTTCTAGATAGTTCGTAAGGTAGATGTCACCACAAGGCCTTCAAGAAAAGAGCGTACTCCCATATCAAAGGCCGGCAACGCACTTGTGACTCCTCTGGTGTTGCGGGTGTCTATGGGCGGCGGTAATCGCTTACCATCAGGTGATCCGTCTGCACCTATGCCATAAAAAAGGCCTTTGTCCAGCAGTGGACGTCTTCTGGCTGATGATGATGTTGATGGATGATGGTACCTGCGGCGGCGGCGGCGGCGTGCGGTCGCGCGGCGGGTAGTGCGCCGGCTTGGTCACCGCCTTCGCGTCCGGCAGGAACTGCCCGAACTCCGCCAGTAAGTCCTCCTGGTTCTCGAACAGTTTCGCCACCTGGGAAGACAAGTATGGAGGTGAATTTCACACTTTATGGGGAGACTTTTTAAATGGTGAACATCATCAATTTCACCTGACTTTAACTGGTAATTATTTTTGAGAAACTGAACAGTTTTCGTTCAATAGTGAAATAGCAAAAAATCTAGGCTTTTCCAAATCGACTGAGCGACGAGCGGATTGCAAGAAAAACGCAAAAAATTTAGCTTTAAAAAATAAAATAAAAAAAACTCAATATCTTTATTGCATCCCATATTATTTATAAAGGTGGACATAAAATATCCACCTTTATAAATAATATGGGATGGGACTTAAAATAGATATAATTAAATATTTTTAAGTTAAGTTAATGTTGTCTCTCTATTTTTTTTGTACGATTACTCTGCTCCTGCTACTAATTTATAAGTCTCTTTAATATTTTTAAAGGTTAACTGGAAAAGATCCCTTTAAGGGATAAGCCCGCCTTTGTGCACCTATATTATTCTGTTAATTTCTGTTATGTGATTTTATTGTACAATAAAGAGTTAACAAACAAACAAATAAACAAACAAAATATAGACAGTACACCATAAAACATAAGTCCCTCAATATAATCTTTTGTTACATTATTAGACCGACACTGTGATAATTTTTATGTTGTGTATTTTTTTTTCATCAGGTGGACCGTCAGCTTTTTGTCTCCTAACACAACAATAAACAAACTGAGCTCGTAGAACTAACCTGAGAGTAAACCTCTTGCTCGGTCTGCTGCTTCTGTTGCGGTTCTTTAACATCCCGATGGCCGCGCTGGTACGCGTGCAGAATCTCCAGGAAACGTTTGTACTTGTCCGGCTGCCGGGAGAAGCGGGACTGCGCAGGACAAGACAAATAAATTAAGACAATCAACAGTTTAGTCTATAGTCTATGGTCGATCAGCCATCAGCCGAAACGAAGACACTGAAATTTCCTAAAACCAAACATAAACGGAAGTGACTTCCGTGACTGGTTTGACATTGGCAGACTCCGGGAGTTGACTGCATGAAAAATAAATTACGAAATATTACTGACTAAATCCGGACTTGGCCCCCGTGTGTGGAGTATGGCCTAACCTTCCCGATCCCGAGTAATGGGAAGAGACCCGTGCCCCTGCAGTGGGGACGTCATGGGTTGTTTACATTACTGACTAAATAGCTCTTTAATTGAAATTGTTGAAAACCTTAAATCACTTTAATTTTCATTACATTTTCAATTTTTAATTTATAAGAATTTCCTAATAAGTATGCAAACTACAACTTTGAAAAATGACGTCATCGTACAAAATTTTTAGAACAAAATGCCATTTTTGACATTTGATAAAAAGTAACTCAAATGGCTAGCAGTCAACTACCGGATTCTTATGAGACGCAAAAACTGAAAGACATAGATAGACAGAAGCGGAACTGCGCGAGAGTTACAGTTTAGTCTATAGTCTGTGCTGTGGTATCGACAGAAGAATAGAAGCGGAGACTGCCGAAACATCAGACATTTCAATTTTTTTACCCCTAATTTGTACTAGTGACTTCTAACGGGTTCCCTGCTTCGCCAGGCATGTTAAGACGTTGGTGCCGGCTGCTATCACTAGATGGCAGTCGTTAAGCCATGTCCTTATAGAGGTGCCTTGAAAACTTGAGGTTAGCCCGGTAAGTCCCGTTAAGCCGTTGATACCGGCTGCTGTCGTTAAGTCATGTCGGAGGCCTTATAGTCGGCTTGAAAACTTGTGACACTGGGGTTGGCCACTAGCCCCACAACCTCCAACCAATCCGGACTTCGCCCCCTGAAGTATGGCCTGCCCTTCCCGAGGTATGGGAAGAGACCCGTGCCCCTGCAGTGGGGACGATATGGGTTGTTAACAATAGAAACTCACCTTGATCTTGTTGACGTACTCGATGGCGTGGTTGAACTCGACGGGCTGCCCCGCCGCCGGCGCGTGCGCATTGCCGCCCGCGCCTGCCAGTGACAAAACCTTAGCATTGCTGTCCCTCATATTGTTCACTTACTATTTAGTTAGCATACTTATTCTTTTATAAACAAAAAATATACAATTTTCTTATGAAAACCCAAGCGAGTACTTTTTTTGCATTTTTAATATCACAATATCATTTATTCACAATATTTGTAGTAAACTAGTTACAAATAACTTTTTCCAGGCAAAAGTGAAAATAAAATAGGCATTAAATTAAAAAAAAGAATGGCACTTAAAACTACATATATAAATTTTTTTTGTGAATCTATTCAATGTTTCATAATTTATTTTTGATGCATGTATACCCAGCAGTGTGGGCAGGCCCCCGACTCGGTGGACCGACGACCTGGTAAAGGTTGCGGGAAGCCGCTGGATGCGAGCCGCACAGGACTGGTCGGTGTGGAAATCCTTGGGGGGAGGCCTTTGTCCAGCAGTGGACGTCTTTCGGCTGATAGATACCCAACAGCGGTCACAGTGACACATTAGTATCCACCTCTAGTCCTACCTCCATCCCCATAATAACAATAATAAATATCTGTGCTTCTGCTGCAGTAGCTCCTGCCACCGCCTTGCAATAAGTGGGCAGAGTAGCCCAAATTTATATTAAAACAAAATAATAATAAACACAAGTGCATACCAGGCTGATGGTGTTGCACGGCCGCCGCCTCAATCTGCTGGTGCGCCTGCGAGATGTGGTGCAGCGTGTTGGCCGGCGCCGGCGCGGCGGTCGACAGGTTATGCACTATGGCGCTCGCCACCGCACTAAGGACAGACGGACATACATTTTTTATGTATATATGTGTAAATAATAGGATAGGGAATAAGTAAGATGGATAGGGGCTATCAGAACTCTAGCCATAAGTTACTATCACGGGTAGTCGATAGTGTTTTCATGGTGTCATCATTTTAAGATTCACAGGTTGTGCTATCGCGCTCGCCACCGCACTAAGGACAGCCGGACAGACATATTGTATATATGTATATGTATGTACAGAGTCCCTAACACTATGTTAGATGGCTATCAGAACTCTAGCCATAAGTTACTATCACGGGCAGTCAATAGTGTTTAAGTTGTCATCATTTGCAGAGAGGTTGTGCACTATAGCGCTCGCCACTGCACTGGCGGGGAGACGGGCAGACATATTGTAAATAATATAAAGGGTGACTTTTAATTAGTTATTGATGCATATCAAGAACTATTTTAAAGTCACCCATACAGGGTTATTTTTGCACCCCCCACCAAAACTTCACAGTGGCTTCTATTCATGAAACTGAACAACTTTTCCAAAGAACGAATGGTCAATTCGCAAAAAAAATGCATTGCATTCATACTAATTTATTTAATCTGCCTATTTTGTATGGAGATACCCAAAAGTCCACGCAGACGAAGTCGCGGGCGGAAGCTAGTATAATAATAATAATATCCGGGACAAATCACACACGGTCAATTGGCCCCAAACTAGGATTCCCTGCATCTTGGGAACCAGAGACTGATATACATTCACATTTACATTTAAATACATACACCCAGACTCAGAGCAAACATTTCTGCTTATCACAGAAAAGTTTGCCCTGTGTGAGGATCGAACCCACGACTCTCGGTTCAGAGGTCAGGATCGTAATATACTGTGCACTAAGAAGAAGTTTACACATGCAATGCAATGCACTCAAAGAGAGATAATATAAACACAGCCCGACCATTGCCAACACTGCGACCTACAGCTGATGGGTTCATTGACCCGAGACTTGTTTGGTTTTGTATGCTACTACTTTGTATGCGGTTGATAACCGCTTGCGCGGTTAGCGCTAAGTATTATTATCATATCGCAGTATATAATGTGTCAACTGGCGATGCCTGTGCTCAGCAATGTGATACTAAAATGTTTTATTTATTTAAGTAGACGTGTAATAAACATAGGTAAACATAGGTAAGGCCGGCAACGCACTTGTGACTCCTCTGGTGTTGCGGGTGTCTATGGGCGGCGGTAATCGCTTACCATCAGGTGATCCGTCTGCTCGTTTGCCACCTATGCCATAAAAAAAAAAAAAAAAGTCGCAGTAATACTGGGAGCCGGGTCGTTCCCTTCCCTCAAATATGGTTGAGGGGAGCGACGGCTGACTCTCGCGTTATACTCGTGATCGGGTGCTGTCCGTGTGAACTGGCCTGCTCTTGTCATTGGTTTTTTGAAATTATTAGTCATTAGCTACAAATAACTTTTATTTTTATCTCTTTTGAATCCTTTTTAGGGTTCCGTAGCCAAATGGCAAAAAACGGAACCCTTATGGATTTTTTCTTTAGGGCCCGCCGTTTCTTCTCACTCCGCAAACACTTCCCGAAACGGTGGGTATACGAGTTCCGAGTGGTAGGAACCTCGTATTAGGTAGACAAAAGAATGACGTTCGAAAAGTGTACACTGCTACCTAGTTCGAATACAATATTTTCATTTCATTTCATTTCACTGTTTATCTAACTATCTATAAAACACTCATTATAAAAAAAATGGAAAGGTTGTGAACTCATGTCATAAAGTTATAAGCTGCAGGAGTTATGAAATAGGGCGGTCAAAAATTTTGTACACATCTGATGACATCTTAGAAGTGATGAGCTGGATCATCTATAGCAAGGGTCACCAAATAGCGGACCGTGGTCGGGATCCGGACCGCCGACCTATTTAGTGCGAGTCTTCAGTAAACAAATCAACTTCGCAATTTTTTTAACTATGCAAATCGAGATATCAAAATTTACATAAAACAACGTTAAATTTGTGTGAAATCCCATACACTGCTTGAGAACTCGAAGTGCACAGTTAAAAAAATGCGACGATACACGAGTACGTAATTTATAATTTCCCGCATTTTAACTTTGCTGACTCAGCTGCTGTAAAAAGTAGGAGCGGACCGCGACGGTCATATTATTCCCTAAAACGGACCCCAAATGAAACTATGTAATTGGTGACCCCTGATCTATAATAATAATAATAATATCCGGGACAAATCACACACGGTCATCTGGCCCCAAACTAGGATTCCCTGTATCTTGGGAACCAGAGACTGATATACATACACATATACATTTAAATACATATAGATATAATACACCCAGACTCAGAACAAACAATTCTGCTCATCACAGAAAAGTTTGCCCTGCGTGGGGATCGAACCCACGACTCTCGAATCAGAGGTCAGGATCGCTAACCACTTAGCCACCGAGTCAGTCATACAATGTGATGTGATACGAAAATGTATCCCTAATGTGTATAATTTTTTTGCGAAGAATATTGAATATACGATGGATGGGTAATGTTTTTGCACACCGGAAGACGCAGTGTAGGCAGACTCCCACTCGGTGGGATAACCTGGTGAAGGTTGCGGGAATCCGCTGGATGCGAGCAGCGCAGGACCAGTCAGCGTGGTCAGGCCTTTGCCCAGCAGTGGACGTCTTTCGGCTGATGATAATGATGCTGAGGATCTGAGGAGTGTACTCACGGCGGCGGCTGGTGCGGGTGCGGGTGCGGATGCGGATGCGGCGGCAACAGATGTACTAAGGGCTGCGGATGCACGCCGAGTAGCACTGAACCGGCACCCAGGCCGGTTGGCGACGGCATCGATACCGACACCTGTCGATATACATTATTATTTAGATTCCTGAAGTAGGACAATCAATGAATAAATAAAAATATTGTAATAGGATCGGTCGTGGCTCAGTGTGGCTTGCGTGGTCGCGTCGATCACAGTTTAACTTGAATAGATTTGACTTTTAGTGGCATTTATCTCGACCGTTTCCGTGCTTCGCAAGGCACGTCAAGCCGTTGGTGCCGGCTGCTATCGCTAGATCACAGTCGTTAAATCATGTCGGAGGTCTGGAAAATAGGCGGCTTGAAAACTTCAGACACCAGGGTTGGCTAGTAGTCCCGTAACTTCCACCAATCCGGACTTGGTCCCCGTGTGTGGAGTATGGCCTAACATTCCCGAGATATGAGAAATAACCCGTGCCCCTGCTGTGGGGACGATATGGGTTGTTAACGTAACCAGCCACGTTAGCGTAAACAGTGTCCTACTGACCTCACCTGGAACCGAACCTGCTGCAAATCGAGCACACTATCCACTACACCACTGAGACAATAACCCATAAAAAACCACCAAATCTCACCTGTCCATTACTCTGCACTTCAATCTTGTATCCGGGGGGCAAGAACGTATTGAACCCCACTATCAGCTCCGGATGCCCCTTGAAGAGGTTGGAGACTCGGGTGATGACACCCGGGGTATCGATACTGTAATCGAGACTGGTATTAAATAAGATTTATAATACATGTAAGGAATATTATAGTCGATATGGAAGCGTCAGAACATATAAATGCAGCCATTAGTATTTTCAGTTGAAATCAAACGGTAATTTTTATCATCATTCGGTATTTGACTACTATAATATTTTAGTACAGCAGGACCTCTTTAATCCGAACCCTTCTATAATCCGAACGACCCTCCTCCGTCGTTTCTCAGTAAGTCACAGTACCACGCGCGCTTTTCAGTACTGAATTATACATCTGAAGTGGTACACGAATTGTATTTGACTGCCCCGCGTTACGCGTTTGCATAAATTAAAGGATAAAGCGATTTCAATGTCGCTAAATACATACACATCATACACAACTAGAAATCAGATGTGCAGGTTTCCTCACGATGTTTTCCTTCACCGTTAAAACAGTCCGTATGAAAATGCACATAAGTTTCGAAAAACTCATTGGTGCACTGGCCGGGATTTGAACCCGAGACCTCTGGTTAGGAGGACGGAGTCACTACCCGCAGAGCCACCGACGCTTTTTTAATACATAATACATTGTGTTCGGAAATTGTTCGTGTTACTGTTATGTTATGTGACGTCAAGACTCCTGTAATTAATTCGAAACTGTAATTGACCTGGATTTATAACCACACCATACCATCACCATTAAGAGATTTAATTGCTTAAATCTATACTGGATAATTGACCACACTGAATACGTTAAAAACAACCGACTTCAATAGCAACAACTCCAATTTTGCTATGCTTTTGTTAATTTTCTCAAAAACAGCTGAATCGATTTCGATAAAATTTATATGGGGCCACCTGTGAAGTATACCCTTTTAAACAAAAAAAGAATTTTCCAAATCGGTTCAGGCGTCTTCGAGTATTCGGTGAACATACATAAAAAAAAAAAAGATTCCGACGAATTGAGAACCTCCTCCTTTTTTTGAAGTCGGTTAAAAAACGAAAACACTCACGTCTGACTCTTAAACTCCTTCATGATGTCCAAGAAGTCGTTGTAAACTTGTGGCTGCGTATTAAACTTGTATTTCACTTGATCGAGGTAAGACAGCGCATCTTCGACCTTCAACCGCTGGAATTGCGCGGCGGGGGGTGCGTGGGAGGGGTGAGAAGGGTGGGAGGGATGGGAGGGGTGCACGTGTGCGGGGGCGGGGAGGGGAGCGGGGGCGGGGGATTGTCGCCCCATCGGTGCTGGTAAGGGCGCCAGGCCGGGTTGCTGTTGACAAAGAGACGTGTTGTTAGCATACAAAAATTGAAGCGATAAATAACTAATTAATTGATGGTGATATTAGATCAAATAAAGTCAAAAAGTAAAAGCCAAATATTTTGAATGTGTACTTTTTATTAAAACCAATAAGTTAGTCTAACTTTCTGTAATTTTACAGGATCAGGTCGTTAAGTTGATGCTATTGAATGCTCCTGATCGCACCACAGACTTTGAATCAGCCGATAGTTTAAAATTTAAATTTAAAACCATGTGCGATTTAAACTTTAAATCACACATGGTCATCTGACCCCAAAGAACACTTACATGCATTGTCAACCAGACATAAAACAAAACCATCTACTCATCAGAAAAATGTTTGCAGGTGAGAATCGAACCCAAGACCCTCGGCCTCAAGCCACCGCGTTAGTCAAGACAGTAAAATGCTCCTTCTTCTATACGTATTTGACATTCCACATCTATGAGGAATGATTATTGCCAATGTCAAGTCAAAAGAGATTAGCGAGTATTTGACAGTAAAACGGTGAAATATTTATAAATTAAATAAATAATATGTTCCTTGGAAAGGTTGTTCGTCAAGTGGCAATGTCTTGTAACCTTAAGTTTAAGCGACATTGGCGATTGCTAGAAAAACCCTTTACATACAAGTATAAGTGAGTATTTTGGGGGTATTTCTCACCTTCAGCCTAGGCGGCATTGGCGGCTGCTTCGGCGGCGCGTACTGCACCGTGCCGGCCTTCAGGTAGTTGATAACGGCGGGGACATGTAGGACGCTATATAAGTGAGTATTTGGGGGGTCAAACTCACATTAAGTCTAGGCGGCATCGGCAGCTGCTTAGGCGGCGCGTACTGCACCGTGCACGCCTTCAGTTAGTTGATGACGGCGGTACAGGTAGGACCCTATATGAGTATTTGGGGGGTCAAACTCACATTTAAGTCTAAGCGACATTGGCGACTTCTAGAAGAACCCTTTACATACATGTATAAGTGAGTATTTTGGGGGTATTTCTCACCTTAAGCCTAGGCGGCATTGGCGGCTGCTTCGGCGGCGCGTACTGCACCGTGCCGGCCTTCAGGTAGTTGATGACGGCGGGCGCGCCGGCGCGGGCGCCGCGGCCGAAACCGCCGCCGACGGACAGCATGGCTGTCGCGCCTACGGGACAGACGGACAAACATTAAATATTTATCATCTTCAAAATCCAATTTAAAATGAAACGGGGGTGGCTCTGTGCGGCTTGCGTAGTCACGTCGATCACGCAGATTAACCGACTATAAACACGGTCAAAACACATCCCGAAACGCTGACTGTACAAGTTCCGCGTGGTAGGGTCTTTGTACTAGGTAGAGAACAAAAAATGACGATTCAAAAGGATGTGTAAAGCATCTAGGTACTTAAATAAAAAACATTTTGACTTTGAACTAAATGGGTTCGACGGAATGGGTTGTGTTATTTATCTTGTAATGTGTTACGCTACATTGAAGATGATACTGATAAGATGATAAAGATTGATATTGATTATTTTGATAAAAGGTGATAATTGATATTAAAATGATAACACGGTTGCTGTGAATGAGCGCGTTTAAACACTGACTTTGGATTGCTACATAAAGCTTCGTCAGCAGTCTCGGCTTTCCAAGAAATGCATAAAGTGCAGAGCGGTTCACCGTACATATTTTGTTCGATTCCGTGCTTCGCAAGGCCGTTAGTGCCGTTTAGTACAATATTACTAGACAGCAGTCGTTATTAATTTTACCAGTAATATTATGCAGGTTACGACTGGGTGGGTACCACTGCTCGCTCTATACCTGCCGCAAGCAGAGTGCTGCGTTTTTGCATTTTTTTGTCTTAATAATAAAAAATATATATTTCTCAAAGGTGTTATTGTGGCACGGTTGCTAAACAAAATCATTTATTCAAACATCATTATAAATCTTGTTTTCCGTTATTGACGAAAAATATGCGAAAAATTGAAATGTTTTGTTAAAAAAATGTTGCAAGCCGCTAACGCACTGCGCACCCTCCATATCAATCATAATAAAAACGATACCAACGCGGGCAGGCCTGCTGGCAAAAACTAGCTCTATCTATCTATCTATCAGCCGAAAGACGTCCACTGCTGGACAAAGGCCTCCCCCAAGGATTTCCACACCGACCGGTCCTGTGCGGCTCGCATCCAGCGGCTTCCTGCAACCTTTACCAGGTCGTCGGTCCACCGAGTCGGGGGCCTGCCCACACTGCGCCTTCCGGTGCGCGGTCGCCATTCGAGAACTTTACTGCCCCAACGGCCATCTGTTCTACGAGCTATGTGCCCTGCCCACTGCCACTTAAGTCTAGCGATTCTGAGAGCTATGTCGGTAACTTTAGTTCTCCTACGTATCTCCTCATTTCTGATTCGATCACGTAGGGAAACACCAAGCATAGCACGCTCCATCGCCCTTTGGGTGACTTTGAGCCTTCTTATAAGGCCCATAGTAAGCGACCATGTCTCGGATCCATATGTCATCACTGGCAACACACACTGGTCAAAGACTTTAGTCTTGAGGGACTGCGGTATTTTGGACGTAAAGATATTGCGAAGCTTCCCGAACGCTGCCCAGCCGAGTTGGATTCGACGATTGATCTCTTTCTCGAAGTTGGACCTACCTAACTGGACTGTTTGTCCCAGGTATACATATTCGTCAACAACTTCGAGTGTAGAGTCTCCAACCTTCAGAGGAGTGGGTGTAACACGGACGTTTGACATGATTTTCGTCTTATCCATGTTCATTTTAAGACCCACTTGTTGGGAGACTCTACTAAGTCCTTCGAGCATTGCGCCTAGGTCTTCCAAGGTCTCAGCCATGATCACGATATCGTCAGCAAATCGAAGGTGAGTGATGTACTCGCCATTGATGTTAATGCCGAGTCCTCTCCAGTCCAGAAGCTTGAAAACGTCTTCCAGTGAAGCGGTGAACAGTTTCGGAGATATAACGTCTCCCTGTCTCACCCCACGCTGCAGCCGGATAGGTTTCGAATTCTGATCCTGGAGGTGGACCGACATGGTGGCGTTTTCATACAAACACTTCAACACTTCGATGTATCGATAATCAATTTGGCACCGTTGGAGAGACTGCAACACAGCCCAGGTCTCGATCGAATCAAAGGCTTTCTCATAGTCCACAAACGCCAAGCATAGTGGCCGATTATACTCTTCGGTCTTCTGTATAATCTGCCGCAGCGTATGTATGTGGTCTATGGTACTGAAGCCTTTTCGGAAACCGGCTTGTTCGGGAGGCTGGAAGTCGTCAAACCTGCGTGCGAGACGATTCGTAATGACTCTCGAAAACAGCTTGTAGACATGGCTCAGGAGTGAGATGGGTCTGTAATTCTTCAGCAGAGACTTATCACCCTTCTTGAAGAAGAGCACCACCACACTCCTGTGCCATGCTGTAGGCGTTCGTCCCTCGAGCATGACGGAATTAAATAGCTTCTGAAGAGCTATAAGTACCGGTTCTCCACCTGCTTTCAGAAGCTCAGCCGTAATTCCATCATCACCCGGTGCCTTGTTGTTCTTAAGCTGTTTGAGAGCCATTCTAATCTCGCACAGGCTGACGTCTGGGATATCTTCGGTATAGTGTCGGGACAATCTGGCTCTCGGGTCTTCAGCCAGATTGCTGACAGGTAAGCGTGTAGTCATGTATAATTGTCCGTAGAATTTCTCAACCTCTTCCAACAGCTCGGGCTTGGACGACACGACTCTGCCATCCTCGGTCTTCAGCTTTGTCAGTTGGCTTTGACCAGCAGACAGATCCCTTGCGAATACTTTTGACCCTTTATTGCGCTCGATAGCCTCTTTAATACGATTGGTATTAAATTGGCGTATATCACGGGTCAAGGACTTGGAGATCTGTCTGTTTAGTCGCCGATACTGACAAGCATCTTCAGAGGATTTCAGAATCAGGCTTCGTCTTTCCTCCATGAGCTTGCTGGTGAGGTCCGAGATACGAGATGTTCTTTTTAAACGGCCGGTTTTGAAGGCCTTATTCCCAGCCGTTTGGACAATTTCCATGAACCTGTCGTTATAATTGTCCACATTTTCGCATTCTCCTAGGCATTCGAAGCGGTTGTGCAACTCGAGTTGAAAGCTTTCGGGGTTTTGGAGTTGGATAGGCGCTGGTCGGAGCGTGGACTTCATCAGTCGACATCTTTCTAGCTTTGTTTTTAGATTCAATGTGCCTCTTACCATTCGGTGATCGCTTCCTGTCTTCAGCGAGTTGATCACAGAGACATCATTGAATATTTGCCTTTTTGTCGACAAGATGAAGTCAATCTCATTTTTTATTACGCCACTGGGATGCAGCCATGTCCACTTGCGGTGTTTTGACTTTTTGAAGAAGGAACTAGCTCTATCTAATTCTAAATACAGACACATTATAGGTCTTAAACGTAGGACAGAAGTCTTTCGAGTGGTAGGTTTAAAAAAAAGGCTTAAAAAACTTACCAAGAATTTGTGGTTGGGCCGATTGGGCCAATGTATGCATGTTGCTGGCTCCAGCTTGTTGTATCTGCAACAATAAAAAAGGTAAATTAGCATTGACGAGTTCCCACATGTAGATAAGTTAGCCAGTCCCCCATTTTGACTGACTCGGTGGCTAAGTGGTTAGCGATCCTGACCTCTGATCCGAGAGTCGTGGGTTCGATCCCCACACAGGGCAAACTTTTCTGTGATGAGCAGAATTGTTTGCTCTGAGTCTGGGTGTATAATATCTATATATGTATGTATTTAAAAGTATATGTGTATGTAAATCAGTCTCTGGTTCTCAAGATACAGGGAATCCTAGTTTGGGGCCAGATGACCGTGTGTGATTTGTCCCAGATATTATTATTATTACGTTGGCGAATCATGGTAAGCCCGCTTCCATCTTCGGCATCATCACTTACCATCAGGTGAGATGATGCGAAGGGCTTACCAATTTTGGATTAAAACAAATTAACTTAGAATTAATAAATAAACACAACTACTAGCTTTCTGCTTCGATCGGAAACAATTTTTAAAATGGCCACTCCCTGCCCCCCTGTAGCCTTCAGAGAGCGGCAGGGAGTGTCCATACTGTATCACTATTTTCAACCGACTTCAAAAAAAGGAGGAGGTTCTCAATTCGTCGGAATCTTTTTTTTTTTATGTATGTTCACCGATTACTCGAAGACGCCTAAACCGATTTCGAAAATTCTTTTTTTGTTTTAAAGGGTATACTTCACAGGTGGTCCCATATAAATTTTATCGAAATCGATTCAGCGGTTTTTGATAAAATCAACAAAAACATAGCAAAATTGGAGTTGTTGCGATTGAAGTCGGTTGTTTTTAACGTATTCAGCGTGGTCAATTATGTATATTGTGATACTTATTATAACACGACAGCGACGGTGTGAAAGTACAGATTGTGCCAGCATTGTGGATTTTATTCAATTTTCCCTTCACTTTTAAATATAAAATATTTCCTTATATAAATAAATAAATATAAAAATAGCCTTTTATTACTGAAAAATATATGCATATAGCATTCTGACACTGGGGTTGGCCACTAGCCCCACCACCTCCACCAATCCGGACTTGGCCCCCGTGTGTGGAGTATGGCCTAAACATTCCTGAGTTATGGGAAGAGACCCGTGCCCCTGCAGTGGGGACGTAATGGGTTGTTAACAAATACAAAATACAATATGCATATCGAATTAATAGATTGCTTAACATAAATTCAGTCCGCCCTTTTGGCGATGGCCTCCTCCAGTCTCTTCCATTCTTCTCTCCTCCTTGCAGTCTTATATTAACTAAAATATTTCGTTAAAAAGCTAAAAATCATCATATTTTATACACCCTGTATAAACAAAACAAAAACTTCAAAACAACACACCCAAAACAAAAACTAGGTAAACATACACAAAAAAAAAATACTCCAACTCCTTTGAAATCCATGCCAATACGGCAACGATGATAAACACAGAGCCACTGAGCCAAGAATGATTCAGCTTTGTTCTAATAATAGGCTCGCCGGTCCAGAAATAAAAGTGATTCCCCTGCAACACGTGTTCGCGGAAGAAATTGTTTTTTTTTTTTTAGAAATACATACAAGAGGATCGAGGAACGTTAACAGCATTGATGTGTTCCGGCATAAGATAGCTAGTTCCCCATTCAAATGACCAGCAGTCAGTCAGTCAGCAACTATCGGGATGTTCGGTTACTTAAATCAGTGTTTTTCAACCGGGGGGTCGCGAAGCCTTTCTCAAGGGGGGGTCGCGGGTAAAAGTAAAAATAATTTTATAGGTTTTACGCTGCAATGAAAAAAATATGATTTCAGTGAAAAGGCTGTGCCTGTTTCTTTTTCAACAATTTGTAAAAACGTAGTGCTATTTTGTTTCAATTTCAATTACTTTATTGCTTGCCACAGTTTTTATGGGTCTTAAATATCTAATATTGTACAATGTGACACCCCATGAATTTGGAGACGTTAATAAGTAATTAATTTTCTAATAAAAAAAAAAATAATACACTAAAATTTCGTATGTTTATAGCCCTAGGGGGGTCGCCAGAATTTTTGTACCTGTAAAGGGGTCGGGTATTAAAAAAGGTTGAAAAACACTGATTTAAATAATTAAAAAAATGAATTTTTGACCAACAAAATCGGTATTTTATCCTGGTTGCTCTTTTTTTTTATTTAGGTTCACAAAACCGGATACAATTCAAAAAGTTACAGCAAATAATTTACAGAAAATATCATCGAATAAAGTATTAGTCATGATGATTTGATAGTACTCCGTCATCAGCCAAAACGTGTTCACTGCTGAACAAATAAGAGTATTATAAGTAAGTACTGGCCAATAGTACCATAATTACATGATACCTATGCAAAGATAAACACAGGTACATTACATGTTTAACGTATTGTACTTACATTGTCTTACAAAACATGTTTACATATTTAATATACACCTCCACTGGGAAGATAACAAATGGATAACCTTTTGTTTACAACCTAGGCTTCTTGTTATCTATGTCATTCATTATATTATATATTTATAATAATTATATGTACTATTTAGTAATACGATGTACTGATATACCTATAATAACAATGTACTGACTCCTCTGGTGTTGCGGGTGTCTATGGGCGGCGGTAATCGCTTACCATCAGGTGATCCGTCTGCTCGTTTGCCACCTCTGCCATAAAAAAAAAGTGCATGGATTATTTCTGCAAGTTTCTACTCTAAAAAACACTGTATGCATTACCTACCTACACTGAGACTTGATCGCCTTTCCAATAAAATAGTAAGTAAGAAAGCCTTAATTTATCCATTACTGTTAAGCCCTTGGCATCATCTCACCTGATGGTAAGTGATGATGAAGCCGAAGATGGAAGCAGGCTTATCAAGATCCCGCAATAGGGAACTGGATATCTTATCTCCATCCGGCATCATTGTATTATTAAAATTTATGTTTAGTGGCATCACTTAGCTAAGATGGTGGAAGTCAGGCGGGCTCAGAAAATGCCCTACCGCTTACTAGCACGCAACATTACACACCAAAATCAAAATACAGTAATCTATCCAATTTTAACAAACAAATCTAAAAACACCCCACACAGTTCAAAATCCACCAATTTGTTTAGCTTTTAGGCTCGACCAGCAGACAGACACACCTATACATACATATACTCAAATAACATTACCTCCCTTTTGGGATAGACGTGTAAAAAAAGAGCACTGTTTACCTAGATTTAACTGATTAGTTTAAAAGCTTTTTTTTATGTGATAGGTGGCAAACGAGCAGACGGATCACCTGATGGTAAGCGATTACCGCCGCCCATAGACACCCGCAACACCAGAGGAGTCACAAGTGCGTTGCCGGCCTTTGATATGGGAGTGCGCTCTTAAGCTAAACTAATTAGTGCAGTCATGTTAAATTCATAGTAGTATTGACCGCCCGCGACCTCGTTTGTAGGTGCTTTATGCTAATAACTGTCCAGATATGGCCTAGTTTACAGGTGACTGAGTGTACATAAATAGGGCGATTTTTTTCGCAGAAATAAGTGAATATAGGGTCTTGTCTTGGCTCCTTAAATTAGATGGCGGTAAGATTTCTTTTTTCTTAAAAGTAAAATATTTTGCCCAAATTGTGTAAGTGTAAAATACACTCTTTTTAACAGGACAGAGGTTAAAATGTGGTTAAAAAATGTTATTTTGGGTTCTAGTGCAGTTCAATGAAGTATTGGGACTTTTTATTTATTTATTAAAAAGTATCAAAGGTATATCAGGTTTCTCTATCTTAAACTGAAGCACCCCCAAAAGACCATGTACTTATTGAATAACTAAACGCTTTCCAGAACATATTTAAATTATTAATGCAAGTACATAATAATAATAATAATATTGCAGAACAAATCACACACGGTCACCTGGCCCCAAACTAGGATTCCCTGTATCTTGGGAACCAGAGACTGAAATACCTTATTTATTACAAAAAATATTAATAAAACAATTTAATTTTTTGAATAAATGTAAAATATGCTAAATTATGACTTGTATTGTAATGAATATTATCTGCCTATAAAAATATGTTGATGTCTATGTCACGCAAGTTACTATACATAAAAGAAAAGAAAAACACTCTTTTTAACAGACTTCAAAAAAAGGAGGTTCTCAATTCGTCGGAATCTTTTTTTATGTATGTTCACCGATTACTCGAGGACGCCTGAACCGATTTGGAAAATACTTCACAGGTGGTCCCTTGATTATCGAAATCGATTCAGCGGTTTTTGAGAAAATCAACAAAAACATAGCAAAATTGGAGTTGTTGCGATTGAAGTCGGTTGTTTTTAACATATTCAGCGTGGTCAATAATAAATGTTATTTTCCTGTATAAACATTTTCGGCACGCCACAAGTCACAGAGACAGTAACGCTTCCAATGCTTACACGCTTTACCCCCATGTACGCAGTCGACAAACCCATATATGTAGGTCAGCAACGGGAATTGGGGGATGTTTTGAGCCAAAATATTTATAGGTTAGCAACGGGAATTGGGGGATGTTTTGAGCCAAAATATTTATAGGTCAGCAACGGGAATTGGGGGATGTTTTGAGCCAAAATATTTATAGGTTAGCAACGGGAATTGGGGGATGTTTTGAGCCAAAATATTTATAGGTCAGCAACGGGAATTGGGGGATGTTTTGAGCCAAAATATTTATAGGTCAGCAACGGGAATTGGGGGATGTTTTGATCCAAAATATTTATAGGTCAGCAACGGGAATTGGGGGATGTTTTGAGCCAAAATATTTATAGGTCAGCAACGGGAATTGAGGGATGTTTTGAGCCAAAATATTTACCACCATCTCTTTCCGGAAATAATTTATGTACTACTTACTAGCTTCCGCCAGCGACTTCGTCTGCTTGGACTTCAGAATTGGGCCAGAAAGAAAATATTAAGTTGGCGCCATTTAGCGACGAAGTGGAAATTTTGAGTATTTTAGCATTTAAGTGTTCCGGGATAAAAAGTATCCTTTGTGTTAGCCGAGTGTTTTATCTATCTACCCAACAAATTTCATCGAAGTCCGTTCAGTAGTTTCGACGTGAAAGTAGAACAAACAAATAAACTTACATCCATACTTTCGCATTTATAATATTAGTTAGACTAAGTACCTGTCAATCTATCTATCCTATGAATCATGGCCATACAATAAAAAAAAATGGTAACACTATACCGTTTTCGAAGTTAATTTTTAGCTTACCTATTGTTATACCAAGTTCCTACGTCAACAATACTCTCGCTTCGAGCTAAAATTTGGATTGAAACAAATACTGATGTTATACAATACACCTATGCACCATTGCATAGGCAACAATGCAACCGAGTGCATTGACTTTATGCTATCTATGCAACTTTGTTTAAGGAAGGATGTGGCACTAACCACAATGGTCATGGTCTGTGATTGTCACCGTATTATGCTTGTCCAAGCCACTGCATGCACTAGTATCTCACTCTTGAAAACCTGAGGAATGACAGCGGGTGATACTAAATGCAACACCAGTTAACCGCCATCACTTGGAGATATGACTTAACTGTACCATACGATAAGAAAGATTACACAATTAGAAGAATCTTGATGATTTTTTTGTTTTATATGTATTATTTTGTTATATGATGTGTATGTATATTTCATTTATAATAGATATCATGTTTTTGTTTTTTAGAATTGCAGCCACCCGGTATTAGCTTTTTCTACTTTTTCTATCACTTCCTAAAGGTTGCCTGGAAGAAATCGCTGATAGCGATAAAGCCGCCTTTGCACATTTTGTTGTTTTATTAGCCCTAAAGTCTGAAATGTATTTTTTATGTTGGTGTGCAATAAAGTATATTTATTATTATTATTAAGAATTTTGATGAGGAAAGCCGAAGATCGTGCTGTTATGTAGCTACATCCCAGCTGGTAGGAGACATCTTCTGACACGGTACATCATCTAACAGGGTATCATCTGATACGGTACATGGAATGGATTATCTTATTATCTTATGTGGAACATCATCTTAATATACGGTACATCATCTTATAGTACATCATTTGGTAAGGTTCATAATCTGAGAGGGTACATTATCTGAATAGACACATTATCTGGTCAAGTACATCATCTGATCTGATACACACCTGAGCGGAGACGCTCTGCGGCGGCAGCGGCTGCTCTTCCGGCCCCAGCCGGGGGACACAGCCGGTGCGCTTCATCATCGCTGCGACTAGGCAGTGCCCATCACACGATCACCTGCAATGCCAAGAGAAAGGGGCGTAAAGTAAATTATTTATTATGTAATGTAGGGTCCGGAGTAGCTTTAAGAGCATCCTGAAGACAATAGTGTTGATTCGGTGTTTATGATTAAACTTATTTGACAGGACTAAACTTAAGCATCCAAAATCCTTAAATTTAGTTCTGTCAAATAAGTTAAATCGTGAAAATCAAATCGACAATATCTAACATGACTGTCCTATATTGGGTCTCTAGCTCTTTCTTTTTTTTCACAAAATTTTATGTAATTTGATTTTTTTATTTTTTTAAATGAATTAGAAGTTTTAACGCAGTAGGGTTCTTTATATTATGCTTTACACATGATTTTAAATCGTCAAAAATAAGCATTTACTTAAATAAAAAACATTTTGAGTTTTGAGTATCACTAAAATTATAAAATTAAAACACTGTGGAATATTTTGGCTGTATGAATGAACATTTTAGACTAACTTAATGTTTTTTTTCTAGTCTGTATAAACATTTTCGGCACGCCACAGGTCACAGGAACTGTGACGCTTCCAATGCTTGGTCACTTTACCCCCATGTACGCAGTCGTCAAAACCATGAAGGTCAGCAACGGGAATTGGGGGATGAGGAATAGCTAGTTTTGAAATATATAGGGTACTTACAAAACAAATACCTACAAAGGCTGTCTTGCTTGATAAAACTCATTTATTTTTCGTTTAAATATATTTTTGAATAATTTTTTTCTACCTAGTTCTTAGTTCATCCCCTGCATAGCTTGTTCACTTAATATTTAGTAACGAGGGATGTCTTTCAGCATATAAATTGATATAGCTCTTTAGCACACAAATAAAGAATTTCAATTATTTTGCAAAAACATTAATTAGCAAAATTTTTACTTGCATGTACCGCAAAGGTACAAAACATGCATTTTCAAGAGGTCGGCCATTATGCAAATGAAGTGCAGAATAGAGTGAGTCTACCTCGCTCAATACAGTTTCTAGTCATGGCCATCTACTGATGTTAGCATTTGCTATAAATAAAATTGGCATAGCTATAAAGGTGTTAAGATTATTCTTATTTTTTGAAATTTTAAGGGCCTACCCAGAATCAAGTATAGAATACAGGAAAAATATTGAAAAATCTGATCTACAATTTTTTTTCAGTTTCCCATACTAAATCTGAATAGTCAATCAAGAATTTGTATGGGAAACTGAAAAAAAAATTGCAGATTGGACTTTCTTCAATATTTTTCCTGTATTCTATACTTGATTCTCAGTCCCTAACCAAATTGTAATTGCAAACCATCGTACTGAACAAAAGTTGTTCAGTACGATGAATACAATCCCCAGTTAACGAGTCCTACACCAATTTTGTTACAACCTGTATATATTTTTTAAAGTGTAGAAAGCTTTCCAGAACACATCTGCGAGAAGTAATGCTGCCCTCATGAAAAAGAAGACCGCAAAGTATATGGAAATTATATATACTTTGCGACCTTATTTCGTGTGAGAGCAGAATTATCACCTGGACAGAATTTTTTTATTATTATTATTACATATGGCATAACTAGAGCCAATTTATGATGGTCTAAGAAAAAAAAAAAAACCAACAAGGGTAGGACAAAGGAGAACTCTATCTCCACAAAGAAGACCCTAACCGTAAAGTACTCCTTTATAAATAAGAATGAATGTTAAAATCAATCAACATGATTGATTAGGTTATCTGCGTGTATGGGTGTATAATTGGATAACCTAAAAATGCTTTAAGAAAATTTAAATCACCGGAGTAGCTACGCAGTTACTTTTAAAAAATATATAAGCAAGTAAAAACAACGAAAATGCCTCACCAAACTTGGAATTAAACAAAAAGCGAGTCCAAAGAGGATGACGTCACCTTGTGAAACGCGCAAGCTAAACTCGGCGAGCGTAATCAAAGTATCGTTCCAGAGGATTATAAGAAAATTACGCAACAACGTTATAAAAACTTACGAATCGCGTACGAAAGTCAGGCAGGTACCACGGTTCAACTCGATTCGAATTTGGAATGCCCTGCACCGCCTGCGGCACCCAACACCCACACAGGTTTCGTTCAGAAACCGGTCCCGCGGCAGAGGCGATGACACAAACTCGTACTTATTTATAGCGGAAAACGTACACAAATCGATAAAACAGTCCGCCGCCACATAGGTGCACAAGTACAACAAACAACGCGACGCAAAATGCGTCCGTGTCCGTGATCAAAGAGAATATAATCACTACGTTTATCCGTGATAACTTTCAACTTGCCAAGCCTTCTCTTGTTCGATCTCGCTTGCATGACATTTCCATTATCCCGCCATTTTTTTTGTCGCCCCGATTTCCATTTCCACGATTCGTTCAGAAATTACGATACACTCGATAGAATTAAGTAGGTTCTTTTTGGTGCACGTTTCTCTCACGAATTATATTTTTACAATGAATCATATCATAGCGAGAGGCACTTGTACAACTCATTTGAAGAAAAAAAAAATCGAAGCATATGGATAATAGACTTTCGGTGTCGAGTCGTAGAGTTGAATTTCAGGTGACTGGAAGGAAACGGGAACGGCGGCGTTCGTCACCGAACGTAGAAAATGGCGACTAAATACCAACAATTACATCGCGCAACTCAACGTCAATGCTAAATGTAATTCAAATGAGAATAAAGTCACTCAGCACTCAACCTATATAATTATAGAGTGCACCGAGATGCGAACAGACATTTTATCTAGACAATAGAGATAACGATTCACCTCGGGCGTTATCACAAAAATATAGTAAACGTTACATACCGTTGAAACCTTCGTGTTACACCACGTTGAAAACTTCAATATTACGTTGGGAATGTCTTTTTAAAACACAAATAAAATTTTTGTGAAAAGGTTTTGTTATAATAACGCGTCACTGAACGCTCGGCACGGACACATTCGTGCGACTCCAAATAGCGCAACGGCGCAACTTTTTCGAGCGCGGCGTCAACACGGTCAGGTGGGCGAGGTTGCGACACTGCCATAGCGCGGTCTCTCTCGCACTCGTTCCGCTCTCTTAGCAGCTCGCTGTCTCACTCACACTTGAGGGCAACGCCGGTATGTTACAAGAGGGAGGCGAACGGAGCCCACCGCGTACGAACGTCGCGCACAGAGTTGCGCGGCCGACTGACTACGTTCAGCCAGCGCCTCCACACTCCCATCCACCTTGGCCGAAGTGATCGAGCTCAATTCCAAACTCCCCCAGCGGAGCGGCAACGTCGCTTCAATAAAAGCGGAGCAGCCACGGAGCAGCGGACGTGCCGATATGAAGACCAACCACAGCAAAGAGGTGGAGGGCGAACCAAAACAAATCTCCTTTCTCTAAAATTAATTTACGAGGCAGCAGATAGCTTCACAAATAGAACCGCATCGGGCGTTATTTGTATGTATGAGGTTGTATAAACTGACTTAATCGAAAACATAAATGACTTGCTATAGATAGGCAGCTTTCTAACTGCTCTAATCAATAACAAAACGTATCCAAAGCAGAAGAAGACAAAGCATCGGACTCTTGTTGAAAAACTATTTTGTTTCCTCCCTAAATCTTTATAAACAGAAATGCAGCATCAAGACACGCATCGTATTATTAGTACTTAGGTACTTGCATAAAGCAACACACACACAGGGAGGTTGCCTTGACAACACAAACTGAAAGTGGTTATGGCGAGGGGGCGACCCGGGTAGAACCAGTACAATGAGATGATTACGATGCGTTGTCGGGCAAAACAAAAATAACTAGCCTGAACCAGTAGAGGCTAAAGAAAGGGGCAATACGTTTCAATAGAAAAGTTGAATAGAAATATCATGAAGTATGCAAATTATTTTAGATCAAAACATTTTGGGAGTAATTAATGATACAAAGTCAGAGATGTAGATGTAAGTGCTTCTTTAAATGTAATTATTATAATGTATTGTAATTATTACAATATTTTAGTAATTTGTGATGGATCAAGTAACTTTAATTTCTAACATTTATGAATCAATCAAAATGCAATACAAGTCACTTTACAATATAAACATAACAGAAGAGGGAAAAAAAATACATAACAGATAAACAGGAAAGACAACTTTAGATACGGTTTTGAGTTTTGAGGGCAAATAAAGGACTTCAAAGTCAGCAAAGCAAGCGACAGGTCCATTGATCTGCCGAAGGACCAGACAAAACATTAGGTGGAAGTCATTATCCACACCTAAATAGAAGCACCAGGCCCACAGCTGAACCGCAGAGAACCATATTTTGTTGTACAGATTATACATTATGATGTCCACTGCTCTTCTCTGTGAAACTGTCTTCGAACTGTACTTTAACTGACTAAAGAAATGATCATAACCTGGGTAACCTGGACGGCCGGCATTATACCCGTCATTTTCAGTGACATTTATCTCGACTATTTCCGTGCTTCTTAGGGCAGATTAAGCCGTTAATGCCAGCTAGTATCACTAGATGGTCGTCGTTAGGTTATCTCAGGAGGCCATAGAGGCGGCTTGAAGACTAATGAAACTGGGGCTGGCTACTAGCCCCATAATCTTCCTTCACGTATGTGAATTTATCACGACCATTTCCGTGCTTCTTAGGGCATATCAAGCCGTTAGTGTCGATGCCGGCTAGTCAGTAGATGGTCGTCATTAAGCTATCCCAAGAGAATCCCTCTTGGCCCCCGTGTGTGAAGTATAGCTTAATATTCTTAACCTATGGAAAGAGACCAGTGCGTGCCACAGCAATGGTCGCCCCATAGTCCTTATGGGTTGTAACTGTAACGCTTTTCTTCCAAAAGCCAACACTGATCTGACTTCGAGGGGCGGTGATAGCAAAGGAACAAAGTGTTAAAAAATTATTTGCTCATAGGATTAGTATAATATGTTTAGCAATTTGGGGTTGTATGGTGGTTTTTTTCTTATTTTACAAATACAGACTTGAGTTGGAGTATACTGGTCTGTGGTGAGAACCAATTAGTTACATTTGTTTATGAATTAAATACATGACAAATTCGTTTGACAAATTATTTCCACAGTAGTTTCTTTCTATTGCACTGCCCTAATACATAGCATAGTTTATTTCCTGCCTTCAGAAGATGAAATAAATTGCTACCAAGCAATAAGTTCATCTATTGTTGTCATCAATTTTGATTCCTGATATAAATGGGATGATTTTAGTACAAGCTGGTCCTTTAATTCATGTAGTAACGTTATGTATGGTTCATTCCAATCAAAAAAAGCAAAACGTAAACAAACTTACTATGGAACTGACACATGTCAATGTCATCTGCATACTACATTTGTTTACCTTTTGCTTTTTTTTGATTGGAATGAACTATAGGTAGGTAACTAAAACATACATGAAAAATGATTTTAATTTCTTTATTATAATGTAACTAACTACTTTGATCAATGGTGGTTCTCGTGTCAAATTTGTCTTGCTTCAAAGTACTCATATTATGTATCTTCAGAATATTCATATCTAATTAATAATATTTTAAAATTACTGAACAGGACATCAACACCTTGAACTACAGGTGGTAATAAGGAGGCGAAAAAAATAAATTTCCTTATGAAATCTAGGATTAATTCGAAAAAAAAATGCGCTTCCCATACAAATACAGAGAGCGATTTAAGGACCATAAAAATTGTTTTAGCATTGACCCTAGATTCTATGGACGACGACGTTGAGGTGTTCAGTTTCATCTTCTTATCCACCTCAAATATGTCTGTCACCTATTTTCTGATTCAAAAGCACAATTTATAATACATTTGAAAAAGCTATGTGGAAATCAACATTTCTTGCAAAACTACATATTTTGATTGTTAGCAATGCAATATAATTTATTTTAACAAATATTTTTAAATCTACACATAAAGGCGAGTTACTTTTTTGGAAATAACGATTGATTGTAAGCTATTTTAATCTCAAAAAAGCTCTGAAAATAAATTTTTGTGGGTAAAAAAATAATATGTGTAATAAAAAATTACGTATAAGTGAAATCGATTTAAACATAAACACCTGTGCCCTCTAGTTTTCAGTTGCAAGCTTAGAAAGTTTCTGTTATTTCTGCTTTACAAACAAAATCATTCAAAACTCAAAATATTTTTTATTTAAGTAGATGCTTTACACATGCTTTTAAATCGTCAATATTTTTTTCTACCTAGTACATTTTAATGACATTACGATATTGGCCTATTTTTATACCCTAAGTTTTCATTTAGATTAATTACACTGCTTACTTTTAAAATGCTTCAGAAAAAAACTTATGATGCGCAAGATTTAGATGATAGTTAAAAGTAAGCCTACAACGTATTCAAAATACGACAAAAATATTATATAGATTTATTTAAAATTTTGTAGAATGAAGGAAGAAGCCACTTCATTTCTAACTCTACAATCATCTATCTTACAAGTAAGGTACGAGACCATGTGTAAGTGTTAAACCAGAATTTAAAAGAAAACTCGTTTAAAAAAACAACACGCATCTAGTAAATATAATACAAAGTAACAAGTAGCGCCATCTATCGGAGAACTGAGAAACTAAAATAACAATATAAGTAGCTAGAGCGCTCAATGGTTATATTATAATAGAGTTAGTTTTATTAAAACTGCAGTTACCTCAGTATTTCAAAATCAATCAAGGTAAACTTATTCTAAGAAAAATAAATATGATGTATAATAATAAAATAAATAAAAAAAGTAACTATTCAATTCTTAGCAAGAATGACTGTAGTTAAAAATGATGGATATAACGTTACTTTTGGGATGAAATAAAATCGAACGCAGCTTTTTTCATGAATTCATAATAATTAAAAATTTGATATTTTGGGCAAACCTCGCTTAGAAGAGTGAAAATGATGTAAATTCCTGATATGATAATAGAGGTAATAATATTTGTATGTATGAAAGTTCTATAACAAAATAACATACATGGCTGACAAACTCATATTCTGAATGTCCAGTACATGTGTGCAAGACTAGCCAGCTATATATGTATGGGTAGGGCTCAGTAAATATACTTTTCCATATACGTATACATGTGTTCGTATGCGCTGACGAATTAACCTCAATTAGGTAGATATAGATGTGTGAGTTACTTTACGCTTCAAAACACATTATTCCGTGAATTATAATTTAAAAAATAATTTGATCCAATACAAGGTAACAAACGAATTTATCACGCATATTTAGTTTATCCATTGTTACAAGTCGAGGAGACGCAGCGTTTAGCCTTGAAACATCTTATCGAACAAGTGAGTGTTGCTTGCTCAGAATTACCGGCAGAGGCGCGACGCGACGTTGCCAGCGCACGCTTCTACGTCTTAATTTTAATGAGTGTCCGCCATTTTGTTTCTTATCAGATGTATCTCGAGGATGTGACGGACGAGGCAAGCACATGATTCTATGTGCCACTATCAAATTATCAGATAATGTTATGATTTTATTATAAATAACGGTTACTTATGTTTAGATGAAAGTTAATTCTCAATGTAGTATCGAATAAATTCGCTTAGCTATTACGTAACATCTGAAAGAAAGGTACCTACGTGGTCCATGCATTCCAATTTCATTTACAATACGCTTTCCCATATTAAAGAGCTAAGGATAACCTCAATTGAGGCAGCTATAGATATGCGAGGGATAGGTGTTCAAATATGTAGTTGAGATTTCTGATTAGGTACCTATACGAGGCATATGCATAGCTACTTATGTCGGAAGGGCAATGTGTCGGCGCAATATGGTCTGAGATACGTACTTTAGAGCGGGTCGGGGGCCGGCGAAGGGGGCGAGGCACTTGCCCCGAGGTCCCAGGATACCGCTCGGGCCGACCCACAACTAGATACATCACAGATTTTAACATTTTCAACTAGATTTTCACGGTATCGATCACGCACGGCCGCCATTTTGAACCGACACTGAATGTGGCCGGGCGCGCGACGTTGCCACGTCGCGTGGTTAAAATCCGCACTTCTATTTCTGGCACGCTCCCCCCGCCCCGCGCCGCCACGACGCCTCGCAAACAGACCGCTCTACAAAAACATTCAAGACTATATCATATCTGTCGCATTTGTAACATTTCGAGCACGCATCTAGTAGGCTTTGGAAACAGTTTGTAGCTACAAAACCGATGCTGTTAGCGATTGATAAGATAATCACTTGAAGTATAGATAGAAATCGCAGTTTATAGGTGTGTATAGTTATAGGTCGGGCCGGCTTTCACCGAAGCGCGGCTGGCGCGCAGGTCTGCCCCGACATGTGCCATTGGCCACCGCGGAGATCGATAGGCAAACAGCGACGAGGCTGTCGGCCAGCAAACGAATCTACCCCTTATAAACAACATGCCACGACGCATTATCCTACAGCAGCTAGTATAAACAAACTACCGCACCACCACACTGACGTAGATCACGTATCTACGTACAATGCACACGATTACATCTTGAAAACGACCGAGACGCGAGGGAGCGGGGCGAAGCGCGCCAATGTGAGCTAAACCAATGTGATATACATCGAGTATTATGTATGTATGGCACTTTTCTAGAGTCGAAATTCCTTTGCCGCGGCCTACCGCTCCCTGGTGAAGGACAAAGGGCGGATTTCTCACGGAAAACAAAAGGAAAAACCGGTACAAGCAATAACACATTTTTGTCACAAAAACAACTTTTTTCTAAGCTGATCGAGTGGACAACGCGTTGCCAAGTCGCCCGTGCACTAGAGAGCGCGCGGTCAACATTATGAAATTAACATTTTTCAACTAAACATAACACGTTTATGTTTTGATTAGGGCATGCAAATATTCGAAAATTTTGGTATTCGAATATTCGAATATTTTTGCCTGAGATATTCGAATATTCGAATATTATTCGAAAAGTTATAAAGTCAAATAAAATAGGGTTTTTACGTGGTAGGACACTATTTTGCAATTAGATAAAATAGACTCATTAAAATTTCTAAAATCAATCATATTTATTTGCGACAACATGTTAAAAAATTATAAAATCAAACAACTACCTACTTAAAATAAAAGAAACAAGGTAATTAGTTTTAACTTAATAAACCCCATCTGTTCCCGTGGGTGTCGTAAAAGGCGACTAAGGAATCCATAAACCGGAAGATGGGCAGCAGCGTCTTTTCCGCATACCATCTCGGCTCACGCCACACTGCGATCGCCAACCCGCATGCCAAGCGTGGCGATTACGGCAACTCCCCCCCCATGGAAAACGGCCCCTAGTCCCCGGCAGCCCCGCTATTCCTGACTCCGGTAGCGGTCACGGTAACGGCGGGGCATGGGGTGCGAAGAATCTCCGGCAGACGCCAGGCTACCAAAAACGAAGACCTTTGGCCCTGGCAACATACAACACGCGCACACTGCGAACAGACGAGAAACTCGCTGAACTGGAGGAGGAATTGAGCAGGCTACGGTGGGACATTGTAGGATTAAGTGAAGTCCGAAGAGAGAGAGAGGACACCATGATCCTCAAGTCCGGAAACCTGCTCTATTTCCGGGAGGACGACCATCTGTCCCAGGGTGGTGTCGGGTTTATTGTCCACAAGTCCCTCGTTAACAACGTGGTCCAGGTCGAGAGTGTTTCGACGAGGGTAGCGTACCTTATACTCAGAATCACCAAACGGTATTCGCTGAAGGTCATACAGGTATATGCACCGACCGCGGAACACCCCGACGACGAGGTCGAGGCTATGTATGAGGATATCTCCAGAGCCATACATAGCTCCAGGACCCATTACACCGTTGTGATGGGGGACTTCAACGCGAAACTAGGCAAACGAAGTGACAACGAGCTGAGAGTGGGGAAATTTGGATACGGAGAAAGGAATGCGCGGGGTCAGCTGCTGGCCAGCTTTATGGAGAAGGAGGGCCTCTTTATGATGAACTCTTTCTTTGAAAAGCCAAAACAGGCCAAGTGGACATGGCTGCATCCCAATGGTGTAGTAAAAAATGAGATTGACTTCATCTTGTAGACAAAAAGGCAAATATTCAATGATGTCTCTGTGATCAACTCGCTGAAGACAGGAAGCGATCACCGAATGGTAAGAGGCACATTGAACCTAAAAACAAAGCTGGAAAGATGTCGACTGATGAAGTCCACGCTCCGATCAGCGCCTATCCAACTCCAAAACCCCGAAAGCTTTCAGCTCGAGTTGCACAACCGCTTCGAATGCCTAGGAGAATGCGAAAATGTGGACAATTACAACGACAAGTTCGTGGAAATTGTCCAAACGGCTGGGAATAAAGCTTTCAAAACTAGACGTTCAAAAAGAACATCTCGTATCTCAAACCCCACCAGCAAGCTCATGGAGGAAAGACGAAGCCTGATTCTAAAATCCTCTGAAGATGCTTGTCAGTATCGGCGACTAAACAGACAGATCCCCAAGTCCTTGACCCGCGATATACGTCAATTTAATACAAATCGTATTAAAGAGGCTATCGAGCGTAATAAAAGGTCAAAAGTATTCGCAAGGGATCTGTCTGCTGGTCAAAGCCAACTGACAAAGCTGAAGACCGAGGATGGAAGAGTCGTGTCGTCCAAGCCCGAGCTGTTTGAAGAGCTTGAGAAGTCCTACGGACAATTATACACGACTACACGCTTACCTGTCAGTAATCAAGCTGAAGACCCGAGAGCCAGATTGACCCGACACTATACCGTAGATATCCCAGATGTCAGCCTGTGCGAGATAAGAATGGCTCTCAAACAACTTAAGAACAACAAGGCACCGGGTGATGATGGAATTACAGCTGAGCTTCTGAAAGCAGGTGGAGAACCGGTACTTATAGCTCTTCAGAAGCTATTCAATTCCGTCATGCTCGAGGGACGAACGCCTAAAGCATGGCACAGGAGTGTGGTGGTGCTCTTCTTCAAGAAGGGTGATAAGACTCTGCTGAACAATTACAGACGCATCTCACTCCTGAGCCATGTCTACAAGCTGTTTTCGAGAGTCATTACGAATCGTCTCGCATGCAGGTTTGATGACTTCCAGCCTCCCGAACAAGCCGGTTTCCGAAAAGACTTCAGTACCATAGACCTCATACATACGCTGCGGCAAATTATACAGAAGACCGAAGAGTATAATCGGCCACTATGCTTGGTGTTTGTGGACTATGAGAAAGCCTTTGATTCGATCGAGACCTGGGCTGTGTTGCAGTCTCTCCAACGGTGCCAAGTCGATTATCGATACATCGAAGTATTGAAGTGTTTGTATGAAAACGCCACCATGTCGGTCCACCTCCAGGATCAGAATTCAAAACCTATCCGGCTGCAGCGTGGGGTGAGAAGGGAGATGTTATATCTCCGAAACTGTTCACCGCTGCACTGGAAGATGTTTTCAAGCTTCTGGACTGGAGAGGATTCGGCATTAACATCAATGGCGAGTACATCACTCACCTTCGATTTGCTGACGATATCGTGATCATGGCTGAGACCTTGGAGAACCTAGGCGCGATGCTCGAAGGACTCAGTAAAGCCTCCCAACAAGTGGGTCTTAAAATTAACATGGATAAGACGAAAATCATGTTAAACGTCCGTGTTACACCCACTCCTCTGAAGGTTGGAGACTCTACACTTGAAGTTGTTAAAGAGTATGTATACCTGGGACAAACAGTCCAGTTAGGTAGGTCCAACTTCGAGAAAGAGATCAATCGCCGAATCCAACTCGGCTGGGCAGCGTTCGGGAAGCTTCGCAATATCGTGACGTCCAAAATACCGCAGTGTCTCAAGACTAAAGTCTTTGACCAGTGTGTGTTGCCAGTGATGACATATGAATCCGAGACATGGTCGCTTACTATGGGCCTCATAAGAAGGGTCAAAGTCACCCAAAGGGTGATGGAGCGCGCTATGCTTGGTGTTTCTCTACGTGATCGAATCAGAAATGAGGAGATACGTAGGAGAACTTCTCGAGTGGCGACCGGAAGACGCAGTGTGGGGCAGGCCTCCGACTTGGTGGACCGACGACCCGGTGAAGGTTGCGGGAAGCCGCTGGATGCGAGCCGCACAGGACCGGTCAGTGTGGAAATCCTTGGGGAAGGCCTTTGTCCAGCAGTGGACGTCTTTCGGCTGATAGATAGATAATAAACCTATCATAAATGAGATCATCAATTATCATTGATTATCTAAAATAAAGTAATGAAAACAAAATTAAACAATTTCTGTTAACTTGGCAGTAACCTAAATAGAAACAATCACTCTCTGAGATCACATGCATAAAAATAGTCCGTATTGGAAAATATAACAAATGAAAATACTTTAACAAATTTAATCCAGGTAAATTAATATATGGCAGTTTGCCATTCTTCTTCCCGAATAACGGCGAGCGCTCACGCAGGAATCGCACGATCCTTCTTTTGGGTGTGTTTACGCAAGATGCGTTTGATGAAATATGTTAAAAACATTTTTTTAGATTTTTTTAAAAATAATTGTAATACTGTCTTTTAATATTTAATGTGATAAAATAAATAAACTCGTTACCACTATGGATCAAATATTGTACAAAATTCCTTTACTAGTCAGTTCAAATGTCTTTAAAAATTATCGAATATTCGAATATTCGTAAACATTATTCGAATATTAAAATGAGGCGAATATTCGAATTATTCGAATATTCGAATATTCGATTGCAGGCCCTAGTTTTGATAAGGTTTACACACCAATGTAATAGGAAAATAGTTAATTTTACGCTTAGTGACGCGTTATGTGAACTGAGGGCACAGGTGATGACTAAATATTTTGTCAATATGCTATTAAAATATGCATTCCCGAGTTCACGGCAACTGAATTTTATCGAAAAAGCAATGCAAATCAACAAAATATGTTGATAAAAGCTTGCAATAAGAATAGACGCAATCTGTCAACGAGTCACTTACCTGTATTTTTACTTGAAATTCGCTTCTTTCTTCACAGTATTCAAAGGAACGGTACTCAACGCCGTGGTAAATGATAGTTCTAAGGTATTTTAAGGTTTTCAAATGATTTGATATGCACAAAAAAAATATACATTACGCGAAGCAAACGTCCTACGCGCGGCGAGACCGAATGCGAACTGTCTGTCGGTTTGGTTTGGTTGGTTGGATCGGTTCACGGGAGGGGAAGGGGCCGCGGGCCGCGGGGCGGTCAGGCAGGCGGGCCGCGGGCGGAAAACCAGAGAGCGGGCAGCAGCGAGGGAGCCAGAAAGGGCAAATTCTTATTAATTATACAAAGACTTACATAATACAAAAGGTAGTCAATGCACAGTTGTAAATAGTAAAAATTTTTTTCTTAGCACACATCTTATGATTGATGAGGTCTCGTGCTGATATATTATCATTATTAGTTTTTGTGTTGATAACTCCATTTTCACGTCTTGATGACATGCACTCACACGCACACTATCATAGAATTGATTGCGGTCGCTCGCATAGACATGTACTAGTTGTGTCTATAGTACGGAGTGTTCTCTGCTTTCCACTTGAAAATGTATAAAAATAAGGTTCTAATATAAAATGGAGTAACATCATTTCATATTTGAGATGTTTCACCGTTTAGGCAATGGTTACAGTCCCTAAAAGACTTGTTCTAAACGATTTTTAATAAGTATTTTTATAACGTTGAAAAACAACATACAAGTTAGTAAAAAAAAAAAAAATAAGTAAACCTAGTTGTAATGATAAAGAACCTTCTTTCATGCGAAGTTGCAAACCTTGTTGCAAACAAAAAAAAATAAGTATAGCAAGTAACCATCTAACTTCAAAATATCATTAGTTATTTTGTTAGTATTTGGCGTTCTTGTGCATTTTATTTTAGCCATATAATACTGAATTCATCTTGACCAATGAAATTCAAGATTGGCATTTAAAAAAAAAAGAAAATGTTATTGTGTATCGACCAATCACAAACCGGTGCGTGTATTTGACAGAAAAGATAAACAGAATTTACACGTCGGAGGTAACAGAGGAATTTTATCAATTTTTCACTGAAACCGCCGAAGGATATTGTGTGAAAAAGTTCTTTAAATTGAAAAATGAAGTTACTCATCCGTTTTCTTAGTCTCACTGTGTTATGTGTCGCAGTTTCAGCGAGAATAGACCCTCAAAACCTGAGATGTCTAGGTACGTATTTTGGTATGTTTAAAAAGTGTTTTAGTATAATTAATGAGGTTTTAATTTGATTTTATTAATTTTAGTATGTCGGACTATCTTCGAGGAGCTCAACGCGGCGATAAAAAAAGTCGATAAGTGGAAAAAAGTTGATGTAAGTTTGCTTCGTTATTTGTATGTTTCAGTGCCAAGGAATTTTACAATTTGTAATGTTTTTTTGATTTTTTTGAGAAAACAATCTTCTTTTTATGTTTGCTTAGCTAGAGCATATAATATGGACTTCTCATAACTATCCTTAAAACATTTGGAATTTGAATGAAAAAATAAATAAATATTTTTCACATACAAAAGAATGACTATGGCGGATAACTCACTGCTTCGGAATCCGCTCCGGCTTTTTACTATGGAAAGTGACAAATGAAACTTCACACTGGAGCGGATTCCGGAGAACTGTGTTATCTGCCTAAGAAGGACTGTCATTTACCTAACTGAGAAACCTGAGTCATTCTAAAAACATATTGCCATCATTTGTTGTACAATTTATGACCAGATGACTTTTAATATAATTTGGCAGTGGATATTCTATTATTATTATTATTATAATTTATAATTTCTAGGTTGGAAACTTCAGGATGGACCCGTCAGGTAATCTGATGCAGCAGAAGGTGCCAGCACACCGCTCCGCTGTCCACATATCGGAGATGATTGATGACATCTGTTAGTATACATTTTATTACTACGTCCCTTTTTTCAACACGTCAAATGCTTACAATCTTGATATTTGGCTGTAAAACTTAGATAAGATAACGGTAGCTAAACAGCCGGGCTGACAAAAAATATCACCTGTCACTAACCAAACAAGAATACTGTAAAGTTGGACCCTGGCAGGAATCAAACTTGCAACATTCTCAAGCGGACTCGCCACTAGGCCACAGAGGCAGTTGCATTCCTACCTAGGCAAGCAAGATTCTTAATAGAATCCTCTCTCTCTTTCTCTCTCTCTCTCTCTTAGTTTGTATGTAGACCCTTCTGGGTAAAGCCTCCTCCAGCGTCTTCCAAGCCTCTCTGTCTTCGCCAATGGCCATCCAGTCTCTCCCAGCTATAGTTATAATGTCTGTCCATCTCTTTTTTGGTTTTTCCACCAATCTCTTTCCCCTTGGTCTTGCATTTGGTAGTAAGTAAAGAAATACAAAAATTTAAAGAAAAAAATAAAGTAGCCGATGTAACTTATGTAGTTAAGGAGCAGAAATGGAACTGGGTTGGACACATGATAAGAGATAAAAAAGATAAATGGTCACAAAAGGTAACAGTTTGGTATCCTCGGGAGGGGAAAAGGAAAAAAGGGAGACAAAGAATAAGATGGGAAGATGATATTAGAAAAGCAGCTGGAGGAACATGGACCAGGAAGGCAATGGATAGACATCTTTGGCAAAATCAGGGGGATGCCTATGCCGGAAGGCAAACTGACAAGGTTGCCGATGTGTTAAATTAAAATAGTTACATTTAATAATTAGGTATATAGTATATTTTAAATATGTGTAAGATAACATAAGTATCAGTAATAAAAGGCTTTATTATTATTATTATTAAAGAAATCTTTGCAACTATGAGTATCAGAATTCAGATATTCAGACTTTTTCTATGGGGAGTTCAGATTTTTATTTGCTGTTTCAACAAAGTAGTAGAACAAAAATTGTTCTACTAATTTAACTAACCCATTGACCGCCACGCTGATCTTTGACCCACCGCCAACATCTCCAGCCGACAAAAATGTATGAATATCTCGAATCCTGGCGCCCGTGGCACGGAAATCGCTTGTCGGCTCTAGCCGACTATGACGCTCAAAGGGCTAAGAGGAAAAGTTTGAAATTTCTTGTGTATTTCAAAAATTATCGCAAGAATACATATCAGTTTTTTTTTTTTCGAGAAATTCCTCGTTTTTGTTTGTAGTACTTCTTCGTCGTTCCCTCATTGCTGAGTATCGTGACCGCATGTGATCCTTCACTGGCGATCTTTGGTCAAGCGGACGGCTCGATACAGACTACCTCCCTCCCACTTTCCTCTTGACGGTATCGTGACTTTATCGTAAAGGGGTCGTGTATTAAAAAAGGTTGAAAAACACTGGATTAGAGTATTTGATTTGATTTGAATATTCCCTTTGGCGAGGTAGGGTTCCGCCAAAAAATTTTAGGCCATCTGTTTATAATTAAACTCGTCTCCGAATTCCAGGCAAGAAGATGGACGACTACGTGCGTGTGAACTACAAGGCGACCGGCAAGCTGGCGCTGATGCAGTTGGTGATGCCCTCCGGGTCCATGAACCCGGACTTCTCGAAGGCCAAGTTTGTCACCGATGACGATCTGAACAAGAGCTTGGAGTACTATGTGAGTTTTCCTATATCACTAAACCAATCTCGTTTCATCACGGCATGAATTACTCAGTGAAATGAAATAATATTTATTCGAAGTAGGTATCTCTGTCCACTTTTCGAACGTCATATTTTTTCTATCTAATACGAAGTTCCTACCACTCGGAACTCGTATACCCAACGTTTCGGGAAGTATTTGCAGAGAGAGAAGAAACGTCGGGCCCTAAAGAAACCTCCAACACATTTTTTTAAATAAAATTCTTATATGCTACATATTACATAATTCGGGTAAACAACAAAGTTATAGTTAATTTAGTTGCATACTATTACAAACGAATGTGAAAGGATCAACAAAAACATACAGGTACAATGTGCATACAGGTAATTATCATGACCAAACACCAATGACAAGAGCAGGCCAGTTCACACGGACAGCACCCGATCACGAGTATAACGCGGGAGTCAGCCATCGCTCCCCTCAACCATATTTGAGGGAAGGGAACGACCCGGCTCCCGATACGCCACCAGCCGCACGAACATTTAAGCGAGCATGCACCACTCCGATCAATGGACAAAGAAAAAGGAGAAGGAAAAGTCTTACCGATCCTTTCAGTTCTTTCACAATAGAGTTTGCATCTTTATTGTCTCACAATATGTCATGAAAATGTTGCCGTGTTGGTTGGAGAAACACTTACCGTCCAAGCATTTCTATCATCTAAGTACTCACATGTCTTATAGTAAGCTTTATTACATAGTGTCTTTTTTACATAACTTTTGAATTTATTCTCTGTTAGGTTTACAATATCCTCTGGTATTTTATTATACATTCGTATGCATTGTCCCACAAAAGACTTACTAACCTTACTGAGCCTAGTAGATACAAGCTGAAGCTTACTGTTATTCCTGAGATTACATATTTTTCATAATCATAACATAATATCATAACATAGGTTGTCTGGAAGAGATCACTATTTAGCGATAAGACCGCCTACATGTATAACTTTCTTATCATGTATATTCATTCATTCATAATATTCTGAATGGCTTGACATACATATAATACATATATTTCTGATCATAATTTTTATAACATTTAGTGATTTTAACTTATTTTTACTTGTAATTAAATTAAAAGTGACATCTTTAAATTTTTATTATAATATGTATATTGTTTATATTTTTGCATGCCATGATGTGGTTGGCAGTATTGATTCTATATTATTATTTTTATGAAGATCTGTAAAACTTTCTTTCATGCAAATGAAGAATTGAATTGAATCGAATTAAATTAAACTTATTAATTCTCTTTTGCCACAGTGCGAGCGTATGTTCGAAGAGAATGAGGACGAGATCACGGATTTGTACGTGAAGAGGCCGGACGATGACGTCATGCCTGACGCAGAGAGAGAGGTAATGTATTTGTAGACTTTTTGTTTTTCAGTTTCATGTTAGATTTGAAATATGTGGGTTGAAATAATAATTATCTGACACTGGTAATCATGATTACCAGGATAATTGGGTAATTATCAAATATTCGTTGATAATTATCATTGTAACATTGATAATTAGCAAGACAATTATAAGTTTATTATCAAGATATTCAATATATTTGACTTATAATTTATAGTATGCTTAATGTTTTAATAATTAGCTGCAAGCAGCTTGCGAGCAATGAAATGTATTATTCGGAAAAAAACACTATCATATATTGTTTCCCAACCACTAAGCTATTTGCAATTTTTTATTTGGTGTACCAACTGTTTACATTAAAACATTTTAAAAAAAACTTGCTTATATGTAACAATGACTCAATAAAACATGAACCAAAACTAATAAATTGCTTCGTCAAGTTGCGTTATTTTTCGAGTTTCCGCTGTGATTCCCGAGTGAACCCGATATTTTTACTGGATAAAATGTAGCCTATATCACTTCCCAACCCACGAACTATCTCTGTACCACAAATCATGTCGATTCGTTACTCTAAAATATTTATTCCAAATAGGTAGGACTGGCATTTATCTCGACCGTTTCCGTGCTTCGCAAGGCACCTTAAGCCGTTGGTGCCGGCTGCTATCGCTAGATGGCAGTCGTTAAGCCATGTCGGAGGCCTTATAGGTGGCTTGAAAACTTCTGACACTGGCCCCGCAACCTCCACCAATCCGGACTTGGCTAAGTGGTTAGCGATCCTGACCACTGATCCGAGAGTCGTGGGTTCGATCCCCACACAGGGCAAGCTTTTCTGTGATGAGCAGAATTGTTTGCTCTGAGTCTGGGTGTATAATATCTATACATGTATGTATTTAAATGTATATGTGTATGTATATCAGTCTGTGATGGTTCCCATAGCACAGGGAATCCTAGTTTGGGACCAGATGACCGTGTGCGATTTGTCCCGAATATTATTATTATTATATTATTATAGAAAGGATAATGCCTTTTATTCAGTCAATGAATTTTTAAATTTGAAAGTCTGACATTTATGCTATCAGTTATTTATTACTACTATTATTCTGTTACTAATATATGACATGCATTTAATTAAGAAATATTATTTACAAATTGTTACTATTTTTTCATAATTTATCTGACTATAATATTAATAATTATGAATGAGTTATATGATGATAAAATACTTAATCTAATATTGTTCACGCCTAATAAGGTAGAATTTAATGAATCTATATTATATTTTTGTTACCATCATTGTCACTTAAATTCTATGCATAATAAATAATTTGAATTTGAAATAATACTTTTATGCGGTGTACGATTGCAGATCTGCTTCAAGCACACCAAGTACTGCGAGGAGTGGATGCTGCCCACCGAGGAGGATACCACCTGGACCCAGGAGATGGAAGCTGAATACGTAAAGGTAAGTTACTCGGATGCATCAGGGTGGCGGGTACACGGTTGCAAATCTGCATGAAATATACCGGGTGATTATAAAATGTCTGGCAGTATTTTAACTGTGGCTTCTACTCATCAAACTGAACAACTTTCCCCAAGAAATTCATGGTCAAAAAACAAAAAAAATTTTGGACTTCCCATACAAAGTTCATCAACCAGCTGACGGATTTGTATGAAGAGTCCAATTTTTTTTTGTTTTTTGAGTATGAGTTATTTGGGGAAAGTTGTTCAGTTTGATGAGTAGAAGCCACAGTTAAAATATTGCCAGTAATTTTTTATCACCCTGTATGTGAAAAAACTAAATAATAGGCCGGACAATTGTAATTTTTGAGTATATTCAGGTACATTTATATCGTAAATATGCAATAAACAAATATCTATTCGGCAATTTATGCAAAATAAAAGTGGACCCGCCATCCTGATATCAGAATGGACAATATAAAGGTAAATTTAAAATCTGTAGAGGTACTTAATAGTATATTTTCATACGTTTTTGTCATATGTACTTCATGCAGATTTGCAACCATGCACCCGCCATTCTGACGCACACAGAGACTGGTCATTATCTCCAAAGACTAACAAACTATATTAAAGCATCAAAACTTCGAGTGGCGACCGCGCACCGGAAGACGCAGTGTAGGCAAGCTCCCACTCGGTGGACCGACGACCTGGTGAAGGTCGCGGGAAGCCGCTGGATGCGGGCAGCGCGGGACCGGTCGGTGTGGAAATCCTTGGGGGAGGCCTTTGTCCAGCAGTGGAAGTCTTTTGGCCGATGATGATGAATAGCATTGATGTGCTTCGGCAAAGAGATAAGACAGCCAGTTCACAATTATGTTGGGAATCTTGGTAAGCCCGCTTTCATCTTCGGTATCATCAGTCATCATCAATAATGAAAATAATATAATAATATCCGGGACAAATCACACACGGTCATCTGGCCCCAAACTAGGATTCCCTGTATCTTGGGAACCAGAGACTGATATACATACACATATAAATTTAAATACATACATATATACATAGATATAATGCACCCAGACTCAGAGCAAACAATTCTGCTCATCACAGAAAAGTTTGCCCTGTGTGGGGATCGAACCCACGACTCTCGGATAAGAGGTCAGGATCGCTAACCACTTAGCCACCGAGTCAGTCAACATATCCATAACATGTCTCCTTCCTTCCTAAGAAAACCTTTGATTTCTGTGTTTTAACTTTATTGTTGTACTTTTGAGGCACGTTAAGCCGTTTGTGCCGGTTGCTATCGCTAGATGGCAGTCGTTAATAGGTGACTTGAAAACTTCTGACACTGGGGTTGGCCACTAGTCCCACAACCTCCACCAATCCGGACTTGGCCCGTATGGCCTAACCTTCCCAAGCTATGGGAAGAGACCCATGCTGTACCAGTGGAGACAATACAGGTTTTTAACGTTAACATCGTCCATTTCAGATCCACGGTCCAGACCCGTACGGTTTCGGTATGGGGGGAATGGGTGGTATGGGGGGAATGGGCGGTATGGGGGGCGATCAACTGCCAGCCGAAGCAGGTCCCTTGGACTACGAGGATGTTCCAGAGGACATTGATGCTGATGCCGAGGACTTCAAAGATGAGTTGTAGATATTGACTATTTTGTAGGGACATCTTATATAGGTATACATGGTGTTACAAAATAGGTGTGACTCGTTAACTGCGGCCTTTACTTATCAGACTGAACAACTTTTGTTTGGAGCACTTTGGTGAAATATAAAAAAATGGACTCTCCATACAAGCAAAAACAAATAAAAAAATAGTCTTTTAAATATTTTGCTTTCCTTCTATCTTTCGGCGCTATCATTACTTACCATCAGGTGAGATGATGCCAAGGGCTTACCTACAGTGGTTTCGAAAACCTTCCATACCAAAAAAATGGCCGAACAGCTGATCAATTTGTATGGAGTCTAATTTTTTGCGATTTCAAAAAATCATTGTGTAAGTTATTCAAAATAACTACTACGTAGAAACCCCATTGATGGGTACTCCACCTATTTTGTTACACACTGTATATGAAGTGTCACAAAAGTTGTGGTATTAATGTATGGTAGGTGAATTTTCTAACGAAACTGAACAACTTTTGCAAAATATTTGAAATAATAAAACTCTACCTTTTTACAAATGTTCAGTGGGAACTGTCTATTTTTAGAATTTCAGAAAAGTTGTTCAGTTTCACGACCTCGTAAGTTATATAGACAGATGCACTATAAAATAACGTATCACCATACCTTTTTGCTGAGAGCAGAAGGCAGAGCATCTGCAATTAAACATTACAAAGACCATGACTATAAATTGACAATAAAATGTAATCTATTACAAACTTTTTATTAGGGGCAAACGGTAAGGGCGCTTTTATTGTCACGCGGGCCCGCATGCGTGTGGCGTTTCCAAAGCGACCCGCGTGCGTGTGACACGCATGACAATAAAAGGGCCCTAAAAACGTACTGAAACGATAGGTTGCGGGCGGCACGGCGGACACAAAACCTGCATGACAATAAAAGCGTAAAAATACTGTAAATATAAAAGCGCCCTAACACTACTCGTGCGACTGAACAACTTTTCCCCTATACTATCGGAGCGGAAAAGACTTCAAACAAAGCTTGCAAATCGGCGGTACAGTTATTAACAATTATTAAGTTTCATAAAAAATCGGCTTAACAGCCAACTTTGTATGGAGAGCCCAGATTTTTATTTGAGAATTTTCTAAGGGTTTCTTACGAAAAGTTGTTCAGTTTCATGAGTAGAAAAGTTTCCAGTATTTTTACTCTCTCTCTATAATTATATCTGTGTGTCTTCCATTGAATATTAATTTGGTCAAAGTACTTAATTTAGTTTAGAAAAACATAACCCTGTCTGCTGTCGCGCAGTCGGGTAAAAAATTAAAAGTTTGTTACTATTAATTTTATCTATAAAGTTTATATTTATTTGATATATTTACTAATCTGGAAACTTTCCAGTGAGATTAGATTCTAAATATAAGATTTTACTTCTTAAGACTTGATAATTATGTAGTTCGTGTTTTCTCCTCAAGAAACTGAACAACTTCTCCGGAGAAGCCATTACTTACAGCATTTTTTAAATAATGGTTCTCACAGACATGCACCCCGCTCCCCCCCCCCCCCCGATATAAAACTTCTTTATTGGTTCTATTGGAAAAGCTGTTCAGTTTGATGAGCAGAAGCCTTTTACTTATTTAAAAAATACCTGAAACTGAACAACTTTGCCCATTCGCAATAATATACCATATACTTAAATCAGCTGATCGATTAAATGCTTAAGTCTGAATAAGTTTGACTTTTTTACTCTTTGGGAAAGTTGATCAGTTTTAGTGTATTGATAATTTGTTCACTTATTAAGAGTCACCCTGTACACGTTGTCTTAAAGGTGTACTTCGTATTAGAACTCCTATGCCTTGTTTTTTTAGAATCACACAAAAAAAAGATAACAAAGAGCTGTGGTTTTAAACCTTTCATACAAAATTAGTTCTGTTGATATTATTTCTTGGAGTCCTGAGATTATATTATAAAGTAGTAGATATACATATGTTTATAGTATATACGTAAAAGGTGCCTTAAAAATGTAATAAATGAATTTATATAATATACCAATCCGGACTTGGCCCCCGAAAAGGACATTTTGAGAAAGGACATTTCGAGAAAAGGACATAATGCGATGAGACGGTGTGGAGTATGGCCTAACCTTCCCGAGGTATGGGAAGAGACCCGTGCCCCTGCAGTGGGGACGATATGGGTTGTTAACAAAATAATATACATAATAAGGTGCTTTTAAAATATCTGCGTACAAAGTTGGTAGATCTTCTCCTTATCGTGTGGCACATTTAACCGTCCCGTCCACAAGGTATAGACGGCGGTTGCCTAGATCAAGTGATCAATTTGAACATACAGTTTTTTTTTTGAAACTTACTATGTGTGCCTTGGGAAAAGTGGCAGGCGCGGTCCAAGGGGGAGGGGGGGGGGGGGGTCGTAGGGGTTATGACCCCCCCAAAATCGTGCACGTTAAAATGTCAAACCTTATAAAATGGACAATTCGCGAATATTTAATAAATATATTAACCTCCTGCTTAAATTTTTTAAATTACTGGAGTGCAAAACAGGGTGTAAAATTAAACTAAAAGTTCCTAAAAATGCAGGGAAACTGAAGTGTTTCATTTGATAAATTAAAATTTTTCGCGCTCGCTACGCTCGCGGCTTTTTATACAAGTTAATTACAATAGTAGAGGGACACGCAGAAGAGAGCGTAAAATTTGCATAAAAGTTCTTAAAAATGCAGATAATCTGAGACACTTTAAATTACATTACTGGAGGGACATGCAAAGGGCGAAAAATTGATGAAACTTCTTAAAATTGCAGACAAACTGAGGTTTTAATTATGATAAATAAAAAAATTCCGCGCTCGCTTCGCTCGCGACTTTTTTATAATAATAGTGCAATTTACCCTAATTTTCTCGACCCTTTTCATATGCCCCTCCCCCCCAAAGTCTTTGACTGCGACCACGGCTGAAAAGAGGTTTATAATCATGTGTGAAAACCCCAGTTAAGGCCCTGGCAGATATTTTAAAAGCTCTTTTTATGTGCAGGGTGTTGTTTTAAATAAAAAAAGAAACATTTTCAGATAATAACAACTGAAAAAATATATTAAAAAATCAGTTCCCAAATAAAAATGTTTGGATTCGAATTTAATGTAGCATTTAAAAAAAAGCGCAATTAAAATATATTATGTACTGACTTATAATAAACTCGTTGAAATTATGTATATTACATTTCTATTATCTTGCTACATTCCAGAATAATTATTTATTTGGTTATTTATTACACAAGTTTATAAAATTTGTAAAATTTTATTTATTTATGTTATATTTTGTTTAGTTGAAACTAAAATATGTTATACATTTTAATGAGTTGTTAAATACGACAATAATTGACTATTGTGTTGTGATGACGTGTGATTTTGTTGTTTGGGAGAAATAAATAAATAGACAATTTTAAAAAAATGCAGTATTTTTATGTTTACACACACTCCTTAGGTTTAGGTTAAGTATTCACTAGCTTCCGCCCGCAATTTCCGTCTGCGTGGATTTCAGAATTAGGACACCAGAAGCACAAAATCGACACAGAAGGTCCGCTCAATACAAACCACTAAAATCTTAAGCATATACATGCTTATAGAAATATACGGTCGTTCGACGCAAGGTCACGCGACAAAGTATCACAACAGTATCGTAACTTTACCTATAACGACCGTATACGTCTATAAGTATGTATATGCTTAGGATTTCAGTGAGCGTATTAAGCGGACCTTCTGTATCTGTGTATTTGTGCCAGAAGTGGATTCCAGATAAATAAAATGTTAAGGCAGCGCCACCTAGTGTAAAGTAAAGTTTATTTTCTAACTGTGCTTGTTTCTCTTTTTTTCCTTGTTGTAATTTGTTTTGTGTTGTTTACTGTCTGTTAAATTAATGTATCTCTATCTATCTATCTAAAAATTTCAGTTTTTACCCATTCCTCCGGGAACCTTCGAGTTTTCCAGGATAAAAAGTATCCTATGTGTTAGTCAAGTGCTTTATCTATCTACCTACCAAACATCTAAATGCATTGAGTAATTTCGGCGTGAAAGTGGAACGAACAAACAAACATCTGTCGTGGCCAGATCATAGAATTGATCATTTCATGATGTGGCCGACCATTTCATGAAATGGCCGTATTTCATGAAATGGCCAGCTAAAACTGACCATATCATTTAAACTATGATATGTCCATCCACGTTTGGCCATATCATTAATGTAGGGTTTCCATGATATCAAAGGTTTAATAAAAAATAAAAATACGTTGAAAAGTTACTGGCATTCTTTAAATCTGAGTAATCTTGGTAACAGATAAATTAAACATTTTTAATACTTAGCTTTTAAGATTGATATCTACTAACCTATGAAATACTTTCCGAAGTTCAAGGTTTTTACGTTGCGCTCGTTTTTTGATTGACTTTTGAAAAATTATTGTAGTTTAGTATCGTAACGACATTAAATTATTTTTTATCTACAATTGGCCTTTTTTATAATTAATTGTACGCCGCCATGATGCATCACAAAAACAAAAAGATATCAGCGCCTCTAACGGTGGATACTGTAACTATTTTACGATATGATCACTAATGCTTGACCATTTCATGAAACAGCCGTGCGTTTAGCTGTATATCGTCAAACGTTGATGTATTCATTGATCTGGCCAGACCATTTCATGATGTGGTCAGCGAATATTTTCCATTTCATGAAATACGACCATTTCATGAATGGTCGGCCACATCATGAAGTGATCAATTCTATGATCTGGCCACGACACATCCATACTTTCGCATTTATAATATTAGTGACACTATACACTCACAGAGACCCATAGCGATGCCTGACCAGCATGATGCCCAAATGGAAGAGGGTTTACCAAGATTCCCCAACGCAATGGAGAACTGGCTATCTTATCTCCGTGCTGCAACACTTAGGCCTCGTTTAGGTGTCCGTCAGAATGGCTGGACCAAAGTGAGGGATTTGAGTTTAGACACCACACAGATTTTTTTGGCCATAACTTTTATAATCGTATCTCAAAAAAATTCGAAAAAAAAATATGTGTAGGTACTAATTTGGTACTAAATCTTAGGGCACAAACAATTACTGAAAAATGCTTCTAAGTATGAAAATGATTGAAAAACAAAACTGGTCCTGTGCTGAATAGCACCTTTTTTACTTTATTATTCTTTTTATGTTTTTGATAGATATTTTGTTTTGATTTTTATGTGTCTTTCATTATACGATTGCTACCGAGCACCAGCGTTTTTTATCTTATTAAGTTACTAAGTTATACAGTCCTTAAAACCACATCGGTCCTTAGAAGCCGTAATTCATTTTTAAATAAGCTTAAAAACTTAGATAATTCTGACATGCCGGCAGAAACGAGATCTCAAAAGAAAATCTCGGAAAGACATGGATCCGCTGTCATCCAAGGCAACCCCAACGTACAGGACGTAGTGCCCCCCAGCTCTTCGGTTTCTACAAGTTGCTCGTCAGCAACTGTGAGGAGCCTTGAAATAAAAGCACAATGCGCTCGTAAGATTGCCGAAATGGAGCGCGCCGTGATGGAGCGCGTGATGGAGCGCGAACGCACAGCCTTGGAGCTGGAGGCACAGGCACAAATAGCGGCCCTCGAGGAAAACCACAGCCGTCGTTCCAGCCGCTTGTCCAACAGGGAGGTCAACATGTGGTTAGACAAGTGCATTGATTCCGCGGTTTCTACAGGTTTAGGAGTAATGGAGCCCTCGCAGACACATGCGCTCGGCACCTCTAATCAGGTGCATGACTCTGTCGTAATTAAGCGCTCTGCGATGGATCCTCAGTGTGGTGGTTTGGTAGACGACACAGGGCCTCAGCTGCCCACTTCCCGTGTTGCTACGAAGCCTACCTTCGTGAACAGTGCGAGGCCTTGGCCTACATGCGGTGCTGTCACGCAAGATACTTCTTATAGGAACCAACAGGTGGATGATCAACTTCATTTCACAACTAACCCTGACAACCTCGGCTACGCTATAGGTAGCACAGGACCATTGCGCCCACAAGTATGTTTGCCTTCTGGTTATAATAAAGAGACACCTACGGATATCGCTATGCTTGCGCAAGCGATAACCTCTCTAACTAATAATAATAATTGTAAACCACAGTCTAGGTACGGTGATGGACGCCTACCTATCTTCGAAGGAAAGCCGCTGGAGTGGCTCAGCTTTAAGAGAGCCTTCGAGGATACGAAGACGTCTTACTCAACTACAGACAACATAGCCCGCATCAACCTAGCAGTCAAGGGTGCAGCGCGTGAAGCTATCGCCGTGCTTTTGGTCTCAGCTCGAGATCCGCTAGAGATCATGTCTGCGATGGAGTCACGATTTGGTAGGCCAGAACTTATCGTCATTCAAGAAATCTCTATTATTCGCGCCCTACCTAAGGTGAGTTACGACAATAGCGATTTACATAAGTTTGCCTGCCGTGTGCGGAACTGTGTTGAGGTCGTAAAGCTCCTTAACCAAAGGGCCTATCTAGAATCACCAGAGATTTTTCAATCTGTGTTAAGTAAGTTAACTCCTTTGCTACGGGCTCGCTGGTTGGACTTTGGGGCGTCTAACTTTTGTGGGGGAACCAAACTCGAGCTCCTCGCTAGTTTTCTCAGTCGCGAAGTAGACCTGCAGCTCCAGTTTGGCCTCCTGACTGAACCCCCCACCTTACTCAGAAAAGGGGATAGAGTTCATGCCGCACAAACGGATATTTCCGAGGAGGCCTCTTGTCCACAATACCCACAGGCAACAACGAGCAATATTTACACAGTTTTGGGCCTAAAAACTAAAAATAATTCTGAAAATATCATTTGTTGTTTTTGCAAGGAAAATCATTCGCTGAGTTGCTGTAGAAAATTTTTGACATTGACAAATGATGACAGATGGCAGTTTTTTTTTTTGTTTGGTTCTTTCCTGCTTTTGCAAGGAAAAGGCAAAGGCTTCTCTGGCCATACAGCCTATTCTTACGTAGTTTGCTCTTCTCTAAATATTTTTCTATTTCATTTGAGTTCTTTATTATCAATTTCTGTCGTCTTTAACTTTTTCTCTATTCTTCAACAAAATGATAGCACTTTTGATGAAGATTTCATGGACTTCTTGAGAGCACTCGAAACACAGTCTACACACTTTTATTTCATTATCCTACATATTAGACACTTAAATGGCACTTTATTGAACAATACACTATCAATATTATGCATTAAAAACCACGATATCTATTTTTTCAGATAATAAAACAAAAATGACAAACTCTTGCCGCGAGTTCCCGCCAAAAAGTCCACAGATGGCAGTTTGTAAAAGAAAATAAACTCTGCCATAAATGCTTAAAAAAAAGGTTCACACACTTATAGATACTGTAAGAATAATTTAAGAGATCTGTAAAGATAAAAATTGTTTCCGCAGACACCACAAGCTTCTGCATCCTGCGAGTGGTTCAACTTCAGTAGCTCATATAGTGGAGAGTGAAAAGGAGGGTCGTACGTTGTTGTCTCCGAATGAACAGTCGACCGAGGTTGTGGCACATGCCCACAGCCCCGCCCCCACTTCTTCGACTAACACTAACTTCTTTAAACCTCTACTAAAAGTAGTTGCCGTTACCGTGTCCGGTCCGGGAGGCAGTGTAGACACTTACGCACTCCTCGACGATGGCTCTACGGCTACCTTTATAGAAGAGGATATCGCTACTGCAATTGGAGTACACGGACCTACAGACCAGATTCGTCTAGACTGTGTAGGAGGTTTGTCAAAAGATGTGAAAATACAGTACGTAGATTTTCAGATCAAAGGTCGCGACTGCACTGAAGTTTACTCGGTTACGAGGGCCCGTTCCATACGCTCGTTAGGTCTTTCTCAACAGAGCATCAGTGCCCAAAACATTAAGAAGTTTTGTCACCTTTCTGACTTAACACTTAAACTTTGTTATAATGACGTTCAACCCAAAATTATTATAGGTATCGACAACTGGCACCTCACTTTATCTGAAATCACACGCAAAGGAACCAAATCTCAGCCAGTAGCAATAAAAACACCATTAGGTTGGGCTCTATTTGGATTTGGTTACAGTAGGACAAAACCAGTAAATCGTGTCGATGGTGTAAATCATCTTTCTCTCTGTGAGACAGGGTTGTGCGATTTTTCTAACGATTTATGCCCCTCTGACATTTCTTCTATAGAGAAACTCATCAAAGAGCAATACAAGTTAGACTCTATAGGGATTTCTAAATGTGAGATTCGTAGCAAAGACGATGAACGCGCTATTAAAATTTTAGAAGGCACTGCTAGACGCTTACCTAGTGGCCGATTTGAAGTTGGCTTACTATGGAAGTCGGACAACCCGGTCGTCCCCAATAGTTACCCTTTAGCTCTTTCTCGTTTTTTAAGCTTAGAGAGGAAAATGATCAGAGATCCTACTTATGCACAACGATACGGACAAAATATCGAGGATTTATTTAAAAAAGACTACGCTGAAAACTGCCAGAAAGATTCACTTCCTGGATCTGTTTGTTGGTACTTACCACATTTCGGAGTTATTAACCCTAATAAACCGGCAAAGTTACGCGTTGTCAATGATGCTGCCGCTCAAGTAGAAGGAGTGAGTTTAAATACACTTTTATTAACTGGGCCGGATTTTTTGCGTTCTCTTTTCGATATTTTACTACGTTTTAGAGAAGGAAAGGTAGCTTTAACTGCGGATATTAAAGAGATGTTCCCACAGTTTAAAATTTGCGAACGTGATAGAGACGCGCAGCGGTTTCTTTGGAGGAACAACCCTAAAGAGCCTATCGGTATTTATAGGATGTCTTCCATGATTTTTGGCGCAGTTTCCAGCCCGTTCACGGCAATTTACATGAAAAATAAAAACGCCCTTGACTTTAAGGATCAATATCCTGAGGCGGCCAAAGCTATCATTGAAGACACTTACATGGACGATTTTATAGGCTCTGTAGGGACGGTTTCTGAAGCTGCAACTCTAGCTTCCGACATAGTAAAGGTACATGGGCGTGCCGGTTTGGAGATGCGAGGCTGGATTTCGAACGAACCGGCCGCACTCGCTCAGGTACCAAAAGAGTTGTTATCAGATTCCATGACAGTAGACTTAGGTAGCGCACCATCGCCTTCTCAGTACACGCGAGCGTTGGGCCTAATATGGCATCCCGCCTTGGACACAATCGGTTTCAACACCCCAGCAAAAAGTAGCGACCGCCTTCCAGATCGACTTACTAAGCGGGTGGTTTTGTCACTCCTTATGCGTGTATTCGACCCTTTAGGCATTCTGGCTCCCGTAACGGTTCGCGGACGTATTTTATTCCAAAATGCTTGGAGGACGAATATAGGCTGGGATGAACAACTTTCTACCACGGAGGTAGCAGCATGGAACGATTGGTTTCGGGATTTAACCATAACGTCGTGTTTAACAATTCCGCGCTGCTATAATATCACTTCAGGGGATCTCAAACAGGTGGAGTTGCATGTTTTCGCAGACGCCAGCGAGCAAGCTTACGCTACAGTAGCCTACTGGCGCTTCATATTTACTTGCGGAGACGTACAGCTCGCACTTATATCTAGTAAAAGCCGCGTAGCTCCTTTGAAACCCTCCAGTATTCCACGCTTAGAATTGCAAGCAGCTCTTATAGCAGCTCGCTTAGCAAATTCCATTACAGAAGCTTGTAGATTAAAACCATCTAAACGATACTTTTGGTCAGACTCTATGAATGTTTTAGGGTGGTTGCGCAATGACGCGCGCCGTTTTAAACCATTTGTTGCTCATAGAGTAGGCGAGATCATGGAACTAACCGATGTAGAAGCATGGAGGTGGGTTCCCAGTGACTTGAACGTTGCCGATGATGCCACACGGCTTAAGCATGGTCCCTTGTCGTTAGAGTCGCGATGGGTAACAGGCCCGGAATTCCTTTTATCTTCCAACTGGCCGACCGAACCCGTCACCATCTTACCTACATCGGAACTTAGACCATCACATCATGTCAACGTTCATACTATCGTTAACGTAAACTCATCCGCTCCAGTATCAGCAGATCCTCGTCGTTTTAGTTCATGGTTGCGACTTATACGAACCACAGCTCGCGCTCATAAGTATCTTTCCATTCTAAGACTAAAAGCTTTGCGTAAAAAAGGCATCATTGTAGATCCATCTAGTAAAATAGATGGCTTTATTGTTACCTTTAATTCGGAAATCTCGAATATGTTTACCGACAATCGTCGCGAAACTTACTGCCTGCGAAGTACACTGACTGCGTTGGATCTGAATTTGGCCGAGATACATATTTTGCGGAAAAGCCAAATAGATAGCTTCGTCGAAGAGATAAGTTGCATTCGGAATAAAGAGCCCCTACCGCGCCGTAGTCGCTTAGCGAAACTACCAGGCTTTCTCGACAATAACGACTTACTTCGACTCTCTTCTCGGATTGTTGCCGCAACTGATGTGGAAGAAGATGTCAAGACCCCCCTAATTCTAGATGGTAAACACTCTGCTGTACGGTTGCTTGTCTTACGCTATCACCAAAAAGTCGCTCACGCTAACACCGAGACGGTAGTCAATGAGTTAAGGCAGCATTACTGGATCTTAAGCTTACGAAATACAGTCAGATCAGTGGCTTTTCGATGCCCGTTCTGTCAAATTCGCCGTGCAACAACGACTATGCCTGTAATGGGAAACCTACCGCAAGCCCGATTAATGCATCATTGTCGTCCCTTCTCGTTTATTGGACTTGATTATTTCGGCCCAGTGACAATAACTATTGGACGCAGAAAGGAGAAGAGATGGATAGCTCTCTACACCTGCTTTTCGATAAGAGCTGTACACCTTGAAGTAGTTTTCTCTCTATCAACAGACGCTGCAATAATGTCACTCAGAAGGTTTATAGCCCGTCGAGGAACTCCGAGCGAAATATACTCGGACAACGGTACTGCATTTGTTGGCGCAAACAGAGTGCTGAAGGAGTTATATGGAACAGCAATAGAAGACTTTGCCGCAAACGAAAGAATCAAATGGCACTTCTTACCACCTTCAGCTCCTTTTATGGCAGGTGCCACAGAAAGACTGGTCAAATCTGCAAAGACAGCGCTTAGAGTGACTCTTGTTTCAAGGTCACCGACCGACGAAGTTCTAACTACTCTTTTGTGTGAGGCCGAATCTCTAATCAACTCTCGCCCCCTCACACACATTGCAAGTGACCCGGAATACCCAGAAGGTTTAACCCCGAACCACTTCCTGCTTGGCTCGTCATCTGGTCGTCCTATCCCAGGGAATGTGAACGACAGCGATCTGTGCAGCAGAGTCGGGTGGAGAAGAGCGTTGCGCATGGCCGATCAGTTTTGGCAGAGGTGGGTGAAAGAGTACCTGCCAACGCTCTCCCCGACCAGAATTAGAGGCACGATACCGACAATAAAAGCTGGAGACCCCGTTCTCATCGCGGATGGAAATCTACCCAGAGGCTCATGGCCGAGGGGCCGAATTTCGGCACTGTACCCCGGCGCAGACGGGATCGTCAGAGTAGTAGACGTGGCGACTCGAGCCGGTGTACTCCGCAGGCCGCTAAGGAAGGTGGTTCCCCTACCTTTTTGAAAAAAAGGGGAGTATGTGCTGAATAGCACCTTTTTTACTTTATTATTCTTTTTATGTTTTTGATAGATATTTTGTTTTGATTTTTATGTGTCTTTCATTAAACGATTGCTACCGAGCACCAGCGTTTTTTATCTTATTAAGTTACTAAGTTATACAGTCCTTAAAACCACAGGTCCAGTCAACCTGACGTCAGAATGGCTGACCACTTTATTTTTCAAATTTCTTCAAAACCAAAGAGGTACTAATTATTTCAATATAGGTACTAAATAGTACCAATTAGGTACTAAATCTGTGTGGTGTCTAAACTCAAATCCCTCACTTGGTCCAGACATCCTGACGGACACTCGTTTAGGGAGACGCGGGGCGTTGCGCGGCGCGCGTTGACGCTTCTACATGAACGCTCTCATAAATTACCATATGTTTGATTTGACCGCGCGACGCCCCGCGTCTTCCTAAACGAGGCCATACTGAACTGGCTCCGATGTGATGTTTGGCGGCAAGACTTAGATAAGATGGTGGGGGTCTTTATAGAGAAGCTGAAAGGGATCGTGGAGTCACCGAATCACCTGGGATATTCCAACAAATTGACTCGTTATAATTCTGCCCTCATAATAAAGAAGCGGTCGTGGATCAGTGCGGCTTGCGTGGTCGCATCGATCACGCAGGTTAACTGACTACAGACACGGTCATAACCTGGGTGGGTTTGACTGTTAGTGGCATTTTTATCGACCGTTTCCGTGCTTCGCAAGGCACGTTAAGCCGTTGGTGCCGGCTGCTATCGCTAGCAGTCGTTAAGTCATGTCAGAGGCCTTATAGGCGGCTTGAAAACTTCTGACACTAGAGTTGGCCACTAGCCCCACAACCTCCACCAATCCGGACTTGGCCCCTGTGTGTGGAGTATGGCCTAACCCGAGTTATGGGAAGAGACCCGTGCCCCTGCAGTGGGGACGTAGTGGGTTGTTATCAGTTGGATGGGCATGCTTTTTGTCACAAAATGAGTCAATTTTAGTCACCATTACGTATATACCAGGGTTCGAAAATATCCGATATTTATAATAAATATCAAAATATCAGATATTTTTGATATATATCCGATATTTTCGATATCTTTGATATTTTTGATATTTATAAAAATTACATACTAATTTCAATGTCTTACTTTAATACATGATTTTCGAAATAGCTTAATTTAAAATGTAGGTATATGTTTGATAATTTGAAGATTTTTATTAAAATAACATTCAAATTTTATACTCTGATATGTTTTTTCGAAATAACTGAATCTAAAATGTATATTTTATTTTTGCAAATTTGAAGATAGTTAATTAAACTAAACTCATTTATTTATAATTGTGATAACAATCATCTTCATTCTTTGCATTTGGCACATTCATTCGTAAGAAGCAGCTCTTAGAAGCTAGGAAAATATAAATATCAATATTGATATATATCAAGCATAAATATCAATTGATATATATCATGATATATATCCGATATATATCAATTGATATATATCATGCGAACCCTGGTATATACATATTTTCTTGTAAGTACCCCTGCGATCACCTGGCGTAGCCCACTTTGAGAAACCGTAAAACTGGGTCACAGCCAATTACAAAGTTGTTCAATTTTTTAAAGTTCCACTAGGTCATAGGAATATCAATAATAAAATTAAACTGTAAGAAAAATATTACAACATTTATTCAGATAATAATCTCTACAAAAATTACATTTTGTTCGTTAGATTTAATATTACAATAATATTAAACGTTAGCTTGGCAAGATATTACAGAATATTTTATTAAAAGCAATTCTTATATTAATTATTTTTACAAGCTAAAATTAATTAATAGATAGAACACATTTAGTATAAACATGGTGGTATAACAATTATTATTTATTTTTATTACAAAAAATACAGTGTGTAAATCTACAGGTGCGTCAAATTATAATCAGGGCTTCTACTCCTGATTCTGATCAACTTTCCCCCAAGGAACCCATAGTCAAATCGCAAAAATTTTTTTGGACTCTTCATATAATTTGGCCGCTCGGCTGATCGATTTGTATGAAGAGTCCAAAATTTTTTTGCGATTTGACTGTGGGTTCCTTGGGGAAAGTTGTTCAGAATCAGGAGTAGAAGCCCTGATTAAAATTTGACGCACCTGCAGATTTACACCCTGTATAAATACAGTTTGTATCAAAACCACTCTCAGAAATAACAGGTGTTCTACTCATGAAACTGAACAACTTCCTAGTATGACATGACTTTAAAACTGAACAATACTGTAATGGAACAGATTTCGATTTTTTTTGAACTTTTCAAACATTGATCGGTTAATCAGCCAATTTTTTTATGGATTTCAAAAACTGTTTTGAGAATTCAGTATCCTTGGGAAAAGTTGTTTCCGGGAGCGGTTTTTAAACATTGTATATTATATTGAACAGGTATTTAAAAATAAAAAATACCTTATGTCAAAACCCCGTTGAGATTCAGAGATACAACGTTAGAGTCATTCGGGGTAACTGAACGCAGTGGGTGAGCGCAGTGCGAGTATCTCCTGAAGGAGAGCCAGGGGAGCGGTTGTTTGTTTGGGCGGGAGAGCGGTGCTAGACTGCCCAACTAGTAGCGACCTGTCACAGTAGCGTGCGGTTGACGAATATATATTTTTTCATAAAAAAACTGTATTTGGTATTTCAATCCGTAGATTTTTGTCTAATGGAAAACAGTAAGGCATCAACGTTATTGAATTTACAACGGTAAGTTGTTTTTTCTTTGAATAAGTACATATTTAAGCTTCATTTATCAATAAAGTTTGAGGTTATATTTGCTTTCAATTTATTTTATGAGCATCCATTCGCAATTTGGAGTTCTGGGGAAAGTGTGCGCGGGTAAGTGTGCGCATGCTTACACTTACCCCTTCGGCGTTAATTTCATTTGTACGTTGTTAAACGGGATATAGGGTTTACTAACACTATTTTATAATATTTGTCAGTATCTTATCGCGATGTCGCGAAATTATATGAGAAAAAGACCTAAACTTGCACCGGTCATCATGAGGTTGATATCTAAATATTAATAATTTCAAGAAAAAAAAAATCTAAGTAGCCTTAAGTACAATAAATGACTTGTGTTCTTGAATACTGTGGTTTTTTTGCATAGATACAAACAATGCCTTAGTTACCTCATATGCGTATACTTACCCCGTACCGTTGCGTACAGTTACCCTTAACGTGGGTCAAGTGAACGCATTTCGATTTTATGTAATAAAATTCTTATAGAAATAAAACTACTAAGTTTTTTATCCTTATTTTAATTTCAATATAGAGGCTAATGTATGGTTTATCTCAAGAGTATTTTTTGATATATCTAAGTCTTTTATTTTATGCGTGGTGAGCCATTATTTACCAAAGTGCGCACACTTGACCCCATCGATATGGGAAACATTAGATAAGGTTACTCGCCCTGTTTGTTTCTGAACCAGCGTGTTCGTCTTGCGGGGGCTGAAGCGGGGTGAAGAGGGAGGCATTTATTTAAACAAATATCGACGTTGTGTGATAAGCTTAAGGTTTATGTATTTAATGTTATCTACTAGCGACATCTAGCGACGAGTAGGGAGGCATGTATTTAATTAATGTTATCTACTAGCGACATCTAGCGACGAGTAGCGTAGCATTACTATAAAATGACAAAATATTCATAAAATAACAAGAATAAAGTGATAAGAAATGTTGCTGTTAGTTTTGTTCTTTATTTTTTTATTGTTTTAGCACATTTCACTGCTCTGTAAGACATATTTTCATTTAAACACGGGATGTTTACTCGTCGCTTGTCAGATTGCGAATGGTGCGCGAAAAGGCGGCGCTACTCAACATAGGGGAGCAAACCACTATCAGCGACTACGCAGTCGTGGAGTATTAACCACATCTAATTGTTCTCTTATATCGATGCTTGACCCGAATGACTCTAATGATAGAACGTCGAGAGTCGGACGCAATGTTTTTGGTTGTAGGAGGCTTTCTAAGCCTGCCAGCGGGACGCAATGAACTCTAATGCATATTGTGTCTCTTTCCGATGCAGCGAGTTTTTGAATCGTATTTCTGCGGTCAGTCTGGCCAAAATGGCGAGTATTCCGGCCGGAAGTCCTTACAGCAGGACAAGGGCTTGGACGTTCTATCATTAAATAAACTAACCAATTTAACAAAAACCAGTTTGTCTGCAGTCGGTTACAATGCAACGGAATAAAGTTCATTCCAATCAAAAAAGGCAACTGACGTTGACATGTGTCAATTCGATAGTAAGTTTGTTTACTTTTTGCTTTTTCTTGATTGGAATACATAAACTCGATTTTTTGATCAGTATGAATAGATAAATCTATTCTATCACACCTGTACCTACATTGTCTAAGACCTAATATTAAAATTACTTAAAGACTAATTAATAATATTTTATGTAAAACGTGATAGATAGCTTAATCCCTAGCTAAAATTACGAAATTTCACTTTATAGACATTTAATAAGTATTTATAGTTATCTTTTATACACAATTCTTCGCACCGGATTGACTGTTTTTGTATGGATTATGGAATTTAATTTTTGTCATTTATAAAAAAAAGTATAACAAAGGTGGTACATTTGACCCAAATAATGGCCTGGATATGTTCATATCCGCCAAAATTTACTTGTATAAATATTAAGACAATTTTGTTCTTTTAAAAGGACTTTAAAATCAAATGTTGCCGTGAATAACAGTGCTGTATAAAGTACATTAATTATTATCTTGTTTTTCGTTAAGTATCTACACTATTTATATAGGTTTTACCTGATTTTACTTACATATCTAAAATATTTTCGTCCATAAATCACCTTTGTTAGTATTTGGTCCCTGTAAAAGGCGAATGATAACTGTTCAGCTTTAGACTAAACAAAACACAAGGAAACATCCTTTAAAAGTATTATTATACTTAAATTACAATTACAATTTAAAATTGAAACATATATAAAACAAAATTACAATTTCTCTGTAAAAATAAGAAATATTCTAACATGATTTATTTCTTATTCTTTTGTCCTTGAGAGTCTCAAAACTCAAGCACAGTTTCCTGCATCTCACCAAGTTCTTATTATGTATTTATTTTATACCGAAAATTAGTTAAGTTCTTTCTAAAGGACACAAGGCATCACTCTCCCGCCAAACGCCCTATATAAAGGCTACCAGGCGCTAACAGCACATGCTTTTCTGCACCGAGTTCGTATTATGTCATTTTATATTGTAGAAATATTAAGTTATTCCTTATGGACACAAGGCCTCGATCTCCCGCTAATGTCCTATCGGAGTCCTATTGAGAGTTACGGTGTAAGAGGCCTACCACTACAGTGGTTCCAAAGCTACTTAACAAATCGATGCCAGTGTGTCAAAGTAGCAGATCATATCAGTAGTAACCTTCCCGTCATCTTTGGAGTGCGCCAGGGCAGTGTCCTGGGCCCTACCTTGTTTATTCTCTACATGAACGATATAACCAGAGCAGTCTCTACAAATGTGGACATCATATCTTACGCTGTCGATACCGTGGCAATTTTCCATGGCAAATCCTGGCAAGATACTCAACAAGCAGCTGAATGTGGAGTAACAGGCTTGAAACACTGGCTAGACACGAATCTACTAACGCTGAACATTAAGAAAACCAAATATCTCTGTTTCCATAAAACTAAAGCATCGCGTCCAAAGACCCAGTTACTTATCAAACTTCACGCATCATGCCACTCTATCACCTGTGCCTGTGACGCGCTAGAACAAGTCAAGAATATAAAATACCTTGGCATTGTTATTGATGACAAGCTCTCATTCAAAGCACATATCGCTGCCCTATCCCAAAAAGTCAGAAAGGTGATATATGTAATGAAGCTGCTGCGAAACTCCGCAGACCTAAAGACACTTAAACTAGTATATTCTTGCCTGGGAGAATCTTTGCTACGGTACTGTATCTTGGCCTGGGGTGGCACTGGTGTAACAGCAATGATAGAAATAGAGAGAGCGCAGAGAGCAGTGCTGAAAGTAATGCTGAGGAAACACTTTCAGTATCCTACAACCGCCCTGTACTCTGATGCAAGTGTCCTTACCGTCCGACAACTCTTCATTCTAGCAGTTGCCACCCACACTCATCGGGAAACCGTCAATTCCCCAGAATACTCCAGATTAATAAATAATAGTTTTTAAAATACCGGAGCCACGAGTAAAGACTTCCTTTGCACAAAGATTTTCCATATTTTTGTTTCCCTTTTATAGATGAAGGGAAACAAAAATATGGAAAATAAGTTGAATAAAATTTGTGATGTAAAACTTAGCACCACTTCTCAGGTCAAAGACATAGTTCATAGTACGCTAACATATGCTGAAACGGAAACTCTGTTAAAAATTACACATTAAAACTACAGATAGGTAAGACACACACACACACACACACACACACACACACACACACACACATACACACACATTCTCGTCTTCCCGTTTCACAAACTTCACAAATTAAGATGCAAAAAGAACTCCTACCTATTATTCCTGATATAATAGCATAGCAAAGTTGAGATGTAATGGTATAGCAGTATGCGATGTCGTCTTTGCCGGCAAAATATTATTATTTCTTTGTCATTACTCTCTGTCATTACTTATGTTTCTATTGTGATGTATTACCTCTATGGAAATAAACATTATTATTATTATCTAAAGGCCACCAGGCGCTAACACCTCATGCTTTTCGGCACCTCACTATGTCATTTTATATTGAAGAAATATTAAGTTCTTCCTAAAGGACACAAGGCCTCACTCTGCCGCCAAATGTCCTATGTAAAGGCCACCGGGCGCTAACAGCACAAGCTTTTCTGCATCTCCCCGTGCGCGATGGTGGCCACGCTCCAAGCGGGCAGCTCCACTTTACCGTCGTGTGTCGCCGCCTCTTCTGTAGGAGTGCCTGGAACCAGGAGCGTTCAGTTCAGTATGGTTCAGCCAAAGAATAATATAATAATATCTGGGACAAATCATACACGGCCATCTGGCCCCAAACTAGGATGGGAACCAGAGACTGATATACATACACATATACTTCTAAATACATACATATACATATACATAGATATAATACACCCAGACTCAGAGCAAACAATTCTGCTCATCACAGAAAAGTTTGCCCTGTGAACCCACGACTTTCGGATCAGAGATCAGGATCGCTAACCGCTTAGCCACCGAGTCAGTCCCAAGAATGACCCAAAAGTGGTTGTAGAGTGCGTGAGCGGGGACCTAAGCTGTTTCTTTTGAATTGATTATGAAATATGTTTCACTAAAAATCTCTTTTATTGATACAGTAGAAATACTGGCTTAGTATTTCATTACATGTGTTTTTAGGGTTCCGTAGCCATATGGCAAAAAAACGGAACCCTATGGATTCGTCATGTCTGTCTGTCTGTCCGTATGTCACAGCCACTTTTTATTTATTTAATGTTGTACTTACCGGTTGGTATCGGGTCGCTGCCGTCGCTCGAGTCGTAGGAGCGCATGGATGACGTCAGCTCCGATGTGGACATCTTTAGGAGCTCCGTCGCGGTGCTGAGGAAGACGTGGTCTATGCCCTGAGGGGACATCGAACAGATAAGAATCGAACTTGAGATTTTGATGGGGATCTGTTGTCTTGCACTAATAGAGCCCAAAAAAATATTTAAGAAAACCATTAATGGAACTAAACAACTTTTCCTAAAGAACAAACAAAAAACTGAACTCTCCATACAAAATTGACTGATTGGCCTATATGAAAAGATCATTTCTTCTTCTTCTGCCACCCCAGGATGGCCACTAGCCCCACAACCTCCACCAATCCGGACTTGGCCCCCGTATGTGGAGTATGGCCTAACCTTCTTGAGGCAAGGGGAGAGACCACAGATCACCGCCTATAGATTCCGCATATAGGGCAGCCGACGTTCACCGAGGTTACGAGCAGCCGGCCACTTAAAGTATACACAACTTCAGTATCGACCAAGAATTAGACCTGTGCGGATCTTACTGATTGTTCGTGTTATATAGCAACGCAGAGTTCAAGTTATAATGGGTCGAACTGATGTACAGTAATACACATTTAATAAGGCTCGCCGATGTACCTGCGCAGTAGACAACATTTTAATTACGCGGGAAACTGATGGACCAATCAAGTAGCTTCATTGTCACCCGTCATTACACGTTCCGAAAATCTCTGCCGCTATTGGTTGATTGAGTTCGCGCCTGATTCAATGAAATTGTCAGCTGTCAGAAAGCTGTCACCGTGCGTTGATTGTTTCGGGTGTTTCCGTCGATAGTTTGTTCTTGTCTGCGCGAACGAAGATAACCGACGCGCCTTATTTTCTGTGTACTACTGTAATTTGACAGTTACCGTGTCGTCACCTGAGTGCTTATTTGTTCAATGTCCTTAACCAACATTTTATACAACAAAGTTTTTACTGATTATTTCACGTTAATCAAATGATTTCTTAAAGATTGCGTTTTCAAAAGCTCATTATATTTTTAATGTTCCTAAGGTCTAAATTATAAGAATCATACATTAATCGACGGGAAATTTAAACTTTATGATAACTTCATTTAAAAGTAATTTTCGTTAATATGGTCGATTGGACAAATAAGCATTCAGGTGACGGTGTGTCTTTGGATTAGCCAATCACAGCGCTGCATTATCGCTCCAGCGCATGCCGCTAGTGTTGGTGACTTTGAGCAGGAACAAAATGAACTTGAAACCGCACCCGCCAGACTTGCTGTCTATCTGTCTGTGTGTCTGTCTGTCTGTCAGTCTTGTCAACATGGGGTCTCACCTGGTCGTGCAGGGCTGACGTCTCGCAGTAGAGCGCGCCGATGGCGGCGGCGAACTGCGCAGCCTCACTGTGCGGCACCTCGCGCGCCGATACCAGGTCGCACTTGTTGCCCACTAGAGACAGCACCATTGGTTCTGGCACGTTACTGGAGGGGGACACGAGAACATACAGATGAACATTTACCAAAAAACCGCCGAACACCAAAAAGTCCGCCAAACATCAAAAACTGATTCGTAATCTTGCGTTTTCCTTTAAATAAACAAGCGATTTCTTTACATAATGAATCAGAAACGAACGAGTATAGCGAAGTATCCTGTACCTATACAAAATTAACTTTGGCTTCTAGTCATGACACTGGACAATTCTCTAAGGAACCAATTCAATCGGAGCAAGAAATTGGAAAGTTGTATGGGTTATAAATATAATTGTATGGGGGGAATGTATGGGTACAGGCCTATTATTAACTGTGTAGGCTTCCAGCTGATTTATGTATGTATGTTGAGAAAATCTAATGAAGCTTATACGAAGCTATTGGTTTTTCACTCATACATAATTGTATGGAGAAATGTATGGGAGGAGGCCTATGATTATACAGGGTGTAACAGAAATGTGTGACAATACTTCAAGGTTAGCTTTTACCCATCGAACTGAACAACTTTTGTTCTACAACTTTGTTGAAATCGCAAATTTTTTTTGGACTTTTCATACAAATCGATCAGCTGGCGAACCAAGTTTGTAGTTTCTCACCTCTGCAGTTCCTTAACCCAACCCTTGATGGCGTGGAAACTGCTGGCGCTGGATATGTCGAAGACCAGGAGGGCTGCGTTTGCGTTCCTGTAGTACATTGGAGCCATTGATCTGAACCTTTCCTGGCCCGCTGTGTCCCATACCTGGAAAGAGGCATTACAAATGATTATAATGAAAAGAAAAAAAAAATTGGTGGCTGTATCATTGATACTGTATAATTATAAATGGGTTTTCGCCCGGGCTTTTTAGGTAAATGCCAAATAAACATCCATTTACGCCTAATAAATGCCCATGGAAAGGGACGTGTATTGGGCACTTGGGCATTTACTCAAAACGCCCAAAAATGCCCGGGCAAACCCATTTCTATAGTTCGCGTCACGTAAAAAGAGCGCTGGCTGGCGTTCCGAGGGCTGATTTTGACAGCAACTGTTTAGTACCCGCAATTCAATCCGGTACAATAGACCGGTCAATTATCTCTTTTGAATCCTTTCTTTCTTAATTCTTATTTTTTTATATTTTATTTACAGACATGACATTGTATAATTCATTTATTGATCTAACATTAAGATGTAATAGAATATAAGACTTTTTTTTAACATGTGTTAGAGGTTTCTTTAGGGCCCGCCGTTTCTTCTCACTCCGCAAACACTTCCCGAAACGGTGGGTATACGAGTTCCGAGTGGCTGGAACCTCGTATTAGGTAGATAAAAGAATGACGTTCGAAAAGTGTACACTGCTACCTACTTCGAATAAAATATTTTCATTTTCATTTCATTTTCATTTTTCCTCTCTTTCACACTTAAGCGATTTATATTATGCTATCCTGTTGTCAGAGTGAACTGTTGTGCCCTCGGAACGCCTGCCACCGCTCTTTTTACGTGACGCGAGCTGTATATTGTATAATAGGAAAAGCCTACGTGCGAACTGTCGATATAGTACAGTCCGAGTGACTAAAATCTTTTGGCTGGTGGTAAAAAGCCGGAACTAACGCCGCCATCTTGAAAAATGACACTATTTGTATGAAATAAATGTCAGATTTGATACAAAAGCGCCCTCCTGTCAATGTCATCCATCTGCCAATAGATCGTAGTCGGACTGTAGATCTCATAATTACCGACTTCGATCACTAATGCACCAACAGATGGAGTTAGTGCATAAGGACTGGAAAAATCATTGTTTTTTTCCGAAATAAATATACACTTTTTGTGCTTCGCACTGCGAAGTCAGCAGGGCACCTTAATTAACCGTAGTTATGCCATAAAGATCCAACCGAGTTAAAGTAAGCGAGGGCTAATGTGCTTTATATCAGTGACATAAAGTATATGATACCTTACTTTCTTTAAATCAGTCGGAATTAGTTGGTGCTGGTCGCTATCACTATATGGCTTGGAAAGTCCTGATACTGCGGCTGGCCACTTTAATCACTGGATCTTACTCTCTAGGTCGCCTTCAGGGGCGGCAGGGAGTGTCCATAACATTGTATATTAGAATACTTTCCCTCCAGGTGAGGTTACAACATTCCACCCTGTATATATATCATCCCTCGCACGACTAACTCTCCTATCTCAAATTTTTGGTGAATTGAGTTTGGACTTTATGTAATTGAAATAGAGAGTTGTTTTTAAAAACTTAAGAAAAATGAGATAGGAGAGTTAGTCGTGCGAGGGACGATATGTAGTACAATGCCATTTAATACATTATATGACGGGTTGAATACCATAGGGGTACAAGTGACAAATCAATGAGCCACAATGGTACAAGTTATTTTGTTATTTAATTTCTTCTTTAAATACCTATTTATTTATCTTAAGCTACGTTTCCAGAATATATAAATGCTGATGATAAAATATTGGTTGTTTTATTATAAATGTAAAGTAAATAGCTTCAAAACGATTTACAAAAACTTGTTTTACTTCATTTCATCTAAGTACCACTTGTATCCCTATGGTTGGCAACCCGTCATATGTCCTATACATATAATGTATTAAATGGCATTGTACTGTTAAAAAAGTGCGTTTGAGATTTTAAGGGGTTAGTCAGAATAAAGTATAGAATACAGGAAAAATATTGAAAAAATCCGATCTGTAACTTTTTCAGTTTTCCATCAAATTCTTGATTCACTATTCAAGTATGGGAATCTGAAAAAAAATATTTGAAGAGCGTATTTTTTTCAATATTTTTCCTATACTCTATTGATTCTGAGTAACCCCTTAAAATCTCAAACGCTCTTTTAACACCTGTATATAAGCGATCCTGACCTCTGATCCGAGAGTGGTGGGTTCGATCCCCACACAGGGCAAACTTTTCTGTGATGAGCAGAATTGTTTGCTCAGTCTGGGTGTATAATATCTATATATGTATGTATTTAAAAGTATATGTGTATGTATATCAGTCTCTGGTTCCCAAGATACAGGGAATCCTAGTTTGGGGCCAGATGACCGTGTGTGATTTGTCCCGGATATTATTATTATTATATTGTGGCCTACCCTCCCCCAGCTACGAAAAGAGACTTTTGCCCCATCAATAGGGACGGTTTGTTAACTTGGTGCTTTAACTAACCTGTAATTTTACCCTGGCCTCTTCCAAATTGATATTGCACGTGAAGAACGAAGCTCCTATAGTGGGCGAAATGTGTTTTGAGAACATTTTGCCTATATACCGGACCACTAGACTAGTTTTGCCGACACCTGAAATCAAAAAAATAAAAAAATATTAATAAATTACATCATCCCAGTGAAAACCGCATCAAAATCCGTTCAGTGGTTTTCTTTAAAATTGTGGACAACACAAATCTAATCTAATACATACAAGTCAAACTGATAAAATCGTACTTTTTGAAGCCGGTTAAAAATATTTATAATTATTCATTCTGTAGAATCAACGTAGTACCTAGCTCGGGCCCAATCTACAGTTGTCACTGTCTGGACGTCCATTCCCTGGGGTCTTGGAAGAACAAGAAACATACTCAAAGATTTTAAAGATTTACTCAGGATTTGAGAAAAGTACATCAGTTATAGGAGGTAGAACAAATGAACAAACAAAGAACAAATGTTGTTTATTTTTAAATTATAATATATATATAAGCTAAGTATTAAAAAAAAATCGTAGAACCGAAGTTGTAAAAAATCATAAAACTTCTGATATTTCTTTTTAATTTTATTGCCAGTTGGCGAAATAAACTTTCTTTTATTTTCTTTTTTTATTCAGTGTGACGAGTACAAGCCCCAGTTAACGGGTACTACACCCCTTTTTAACCGACTTCAAAAAGGAGGAGGTTCTCAATTCGGCTGTATGTTTTTTTTGTATCTATGTTACGCGATTACTCCGGCAGTTATGAATTGATTTCGATGATTCTTTTTTCGTTTGGTAGGTCACACTTCAGAGGTGGTCCCATAGGTATACATTTTATCGAAATCGATTCAGCGTTTTTTGAAAAAATCAACAAAAAAGCAAAAAGAACATAGCAAAATTGTAGTTGTTACGATTGAAGTGGGTTGTTTTCAACGTATCAGTTATTCGGTACATGCTGTATATTTATCGCCATGCTATAAAATAGGGTATTTTACTCTATACAAGAAAACGTCTAAAACTGCTTATTTACTGTGGTATTTGTAATACGTAATCGATTTAATATGATTTCTATACAATAAAATGAGAAAAAACATTTTATTTTTGATTTACTAAAATCAAGTTTTTTAATCTGTTATTCAAATGTTTGAAACGACAGCCGCCATGCTGGTTGTTAGGTGACGTCACAATAGTGGTAAACAATGACATTTTGTTCGCGATATGTGTCAAAATTTTAGTAGGTACAGAGCTGTTTTGTTTACTCCTGAAATGACGTCACGACCTAAGCATCATGGCGGCTATCGTTTTCGCGCGCTAATTGGAAATGGTAATTTAAAATGTATTTTTGGGGTACTTATAGGTTTCAACAAAATTTTAAAAAAATATTTTTTACTTTTTCTCACCTAATGATCAATTTGAGATACTTTTCAAAAAATGGTGAAAACCCCTATTTTAATAAAATATTGTATCTCTTTGTAATATCTATCACTGTAACATGCATACGTGGAAGCTACCGTTTCAATCAGATAATATGACCATTTCCATTTTGATTAGATAGTGCATGTCTGACAGTGAGTACGAATCAAAGATGTATCAGACAAGGATCAATTACCTAGGACGAAAGTTTTTAAGGTTCCAGTGGCTCGCACCAATATTTTGCGCCCACTACCCGGGCGATAATAATATTAAACGCGGTTTCCGAAAAAATAGACATATTCAGTTGCTCATTGACGGAATTCGAAAAGGTGACCTTAGGTTACTTGTGTAATATATAACTACATTATTGTATTGGGTTTATCCTGTAAAAATAATGTAAAGTTGAAATAAACAATAAACAATTTAAATTCTAAAAAAACAGGCATTTAAAAACCCAAAAAAAAGTGTCTTCATCTCATTAAACCGAAACTGAACAACTTTCCCTAAGGAACCTATTTAGGATTGTAGATACAATACAAAGTTGGCTAATCATCTGATCACTTATTGTAATATGAGGAGTCCGATTAGTAGGAACCTTTATGTTGAAAAGTTGTACAGTTTTAGACTTAGTTTTATTTATAAGTAATAGACTCTTTAACCCCTAGTGGTAGTAGACTTTTCGACTAACAAAATCTTTTAATAAATTTATCAAAATTATCTAATTTTAATACATAAAATTTCACTATATATAAGTAATAAAAATTTAAATAAACAAATAGATTTTCAAGGTGATCCCTTAACACTTTCAAGGCCTCCAACCGCATCGCCGCTTATATAACACGTTGACCGCCAGCCTATATTTCACGAATGCTCTGGGGCTGGCCCGGGTGTCAGGTTACATGAACAACCTCGACTTGATTCGATCTCGCTTGAATGCACAAATTACGCGTTCTTTACTGGTTCGGCACGTCAAAACTATATAAGGAGGGTTAAATAATAATAAAAAAAATCATTTTTTTTAAATTTAATATATTATCGTTAATAATAGGTTTCATTTTATTCATTTGGGATAGCAAACAATTTTTTATGCCCTGTTATTGTGTATGCCACAATCATTGCGCCAACGTCAACATAGAACTAATTTTAATAACTTATCTATCAGAAAATGATTAGGTGGTTTGACTTACTTTTTATCTATCTATTTAGCTTGAGCAGGTAAAGAAGAGTCCAAAATTGTATGAATTCACGTATGAGCTGTCTGTGTGTTCCTTGAAGAAACTTGTCCAGTACATGAATAGAAATCCCAATTTAAGCCTGGCACATACTTTAACCATTTCAACGCCAGCGTCATCTTTAGGCGTCACTGACTTGCCTGAGACACCGACGACATCTAAAGGCGTCAGTATCCTGGATATAAACTAAAAACGATAAATAAACTGTAACTGACAGTCATCTCACTAGAGCAGACAACTACTAAAATCAGTTTTAAAACGCTTGGCGTTGGGGTAAACATAAAATCTCTGGCATTCAAAAGGTTAAGATCACCTTATACATACGTATATCTATGTAAATATATTTATTTATTTATACAAAGGGCAAATGCCTCAAACATATTGAGAACTTATACATTTTGGACAGAAAAACTCTGAATTATTTTACGTTTAGGCTTTACTTAGGAAGTCATCATCACATCAGAAATACTATTAAAAAAAATTTCATTACTTCATTAGAATACTTCTAATTTGACAATGAGCACACAACTTGCTGTTGGTAACCAAGAAGTAACTTTAAGTAAAAACTTTTTAAATGTGTTGAAAAGATTTTTTGTAAATCAACACGAGTACTCACAGATTCCATCAGAAAATAATGCACTTAATAAAATAAACAGATTATGGTCAGACTCATAGTTCCCTACATGTTTCTACTAAATATTGGTTATGGATCTAGTAACATATGAGTCACTGTAACTAGATTTTTTAAATAAATAATAAAAAAAAAAATATTCCCACAAAAGTCAAGTCAAAGTCAAAAACAATAGTCAAGAAGACAAATTTACACACAAACAATAATACAAGCTCTTTTAGGCTTAATGTCTTTCTCGTTGCTTGCAGAACTCAGGCTCAGAAAATGTGCTACCAACCAAACCAAGTCCTACAAAGTTGGGTCTGCCAGGAATCTATCCAGCGTCCTTCTAATGTGAAGCAAGCGGAATAACCACTAGATCACAGAAGCGTTTCGAAAAAAATGGTCCAAAAGAGCTTGTATTATTGTTTTTCTTTTAAATTTGTCTATTTGTATATGCATACTTTTAGTTGTTTGACAGTATTCATATACTCAATGGTTCCATATTGTAAGTATTAAATCATTTTGAAGAATGTGTTAATTATAATAAATAAAAAAATAGTCCATTTTAATATTCCTGAAATTTACAGTAAGCTATCTTGCTTTCAGAGTAGGTAATAAATAACTAAGCTCTCCAATATGTTTTAGAACGAAACCCAAATATTATTTATAATTTATTTTATATTTTTATATGTATATTATCTAGTATTATAATAGGTATCTGTGTATGTATCCATCATATTAAATAACAATTAATTCTTAAGACCGTTTGACCAATCTGATTAATTATTATGTAATATTTTTATAATTATCTACAACTATCAATCTGGTCACTACTGGAAACGCAAATCAAGATTTACAACAATGTTTATATGAGTTACCTATCATTAAAAAGTAGGTACCTAACTTAGAAATAAAGTTTTGCAGTATTCTTAGACAGCAAAACCAGTTAAAAACTTGGCTGCCTGGTTCGGTTACGCTAAATGATTATTACAAATGCGAATACATGAATCTATTACGTGATAAACAAGTAAGATCATCTTCAAATAAATAACTTACCTTGCGATCCTAAAACAACTATTTTTGCTTCAATAACTTTCATTTTGACCTCTTTCTTATGCGGCGTTTGTCCAGAACTATAGAATACCGCACCAATTTACATTTTAACTAGTTTTGGGAAACTTTTTACAATAATAAACTAAAATTAACAAAGAAAAA